>VXBI01001881.1:241621-396842 GCA_013397375.1 Toxostoma redivivum
CCGCCCCCCCCGCGCCCTCCCCGCCACCGCTCCCGGCCCCAGCGCCGCTCCCGGCCCCCGGTCCCTCTTCCCCTCGTGGGACCTTGGTCGCTCCCGAAGACGCCAAGGGGAAAAAAAAAAGTTGCGGCGAGGGAAGTTCCCGGCGCNGCGAAGTTGGGGCCGCGGCCGCCGTGCCCGGCCCGGGGGAGCCGCGGCGGCGGAGACGGACCGGAGCGCACCTACCTTCAGCTATCGCCCTCTTCATCTTAGGGGTCGGGGAAGGCACGTCTGGAGGCGTAAAGTGAAGCGGCAGCGGTACAATCCTTGGGAAAGCGGGGCAGATCCCGGTGCCAAACTTCAGCCCAAGCGAGGAGCGGCGGCGCACGGNCAGCCTCATTCCTGGAGGAGAGGTGCCACCTAAAGGAAGCGGCGGAGAGGGACGCCCGGGCGGCGGCGGGCACCGGGGCCGCTCCCTCCTCCCTCCTCCCCACCGCCCGCCGCAGCCGCGCCCGCACCGCCCCGGGGGCCGCGGGGGACACGGCTCGGAGCCCCTCGGGAGGCACCGGAGACCTCAGCAGGTGTTCTCCCCTGCTCTGGATCTGCGCACCGGGGAGGCGGCGAGAGACATCCGAACCCGCGGTGCCTCCTCTTCCTCGCCGGATTCGGCTGCTGCGGATGCGGGGCTGCCGCTTTCCCGAGGGAGGGATGTCAGAGAGTCCTTTGAGTACAGCCCGAAGGAGAACTCTTCAACTCTCCCCTGCGGCTGAGCCCTCTCGCCATCCGTGCCCCTTGGGATCACTCTCCCGCGGGCAGGAAGGACAGTAGCTTGCCTCAGTTTACCCCAAGAGCACGAGGGTTACACGGTAGCTGAAGCGGGGTGAAGCTGGATTCCCGTCCTGCCGAGCCCTTCCGCAGCCTTCTCTCTCCTGGAGGGACAGGGGCTCCTGCGCAGGCAGAGCCCATCTGCAGCCATCCCATCTGGGAAGCAGAAAGATGGATTTTTATTAAGTGAACTCATTTGCTCAGTGGGGAAAGGAGGAGGGAAGGATTGTGCCAGGGGAAGCTGAACATCCACAATATGGGGAGGTGGTGGCTCTGTCGCTGCTAGTCAGTGCCAGCAGATCCATGGACAATGTGTGCATATGTCTGTATCCATGTTGAACCGCACTTGGAACTCTGCATGCAGTCCCGGTGCCCCCGACATACGGGACATGGAACTCTGGGAGCAGGTCCGGACTGGAGCCCCTCCCCTATGGAGACAGGCTGGGAGGTGGGATTGTTCAGCCTGGAGAAGAGAAGGTTGTGTGGAGACCTCACAGCACCTTTCCAGGGTCTAAAGGGGCTACAAGAAAGCCAGGGAGGGACTTTTCATCAAGAACTGGAATGCCAGGACACTGGGAATGGCTTCCCACTGCCAGAGGGCAGGGCTGGATGGGATATTGGGAAGGAATTGTTCCCTGGGAGGATGGGCAGGCCCTGGCACAGGGTGCCCAGAGCAGCTGTGGCTGCCCCTGGATCCCTGGCAGTGCCCAAGGCCAGGCTGGACAGGGCTTGGAGCAGCCTGGGACAGTGGGAGGTGTCCCTGCCATGGCAGGGGGTGAGACTGGAAGAGCTTAGAGGTCCCTTCCAGCCCAGTCCATTCTGCCATTCTACAGTGTGTGTATTTATCTTTACCTGTGTACACCAGCTGTAGAAATACTACTGAGCCTTCATTCCTCACTTATGGCTTGTCACCCCAATATTGGCCATCTTTTCCAGCTTGCCCTCAGGGTTGGTGTCACAACCACATCCGTCCAAGGCCTGCCCAGTTTCCACCTTTCCATGTAGCCATCACTGCAGGGTAAGCCAGGGTTCAGTTTCACCTGTGTGCAATAATCCTCTCACCACATCAGAGGCTGTGGGTGCCTCAGACTGACCCAGCCCACAATCATCTATGGATAAAGAAACTCAACTAAAGGCACCCAGCTGGACACTTGGGGCAGATGGAGGTGATTTACTCAGTGTGGGCTTTATTTGTGCCAACAGCCTCAGCTGGCCCAAGGTCCTGGGCTCAGAATCACAGAATCACAGGATGGGTTGGGTTAGAAGGGACCTTAAAGCTCATCTGGTTCCAATCTCACTGCCGTGGGAAGGGGTACCTTCACCAGGTCCGTGAAACCCCACCTGAAAATGAGCCAGGAGAACTGTCCAGACACCTCTACCTGTGCAGATGTGAAGTTCTGTACAGCCTAGGGCCTGCAGCCCCTTCCTCCAGCCCCTGGGGAGGGCAGGCGGCACCTGGGGAGGACAGGGGACTCCCTCTGGCCACTCTTTTCTGCTCCTCCAGAATGCAAAGGTGCAGAGATGATTCCCTAATGCTCTTCCTTCCCACACCTCCAGCCCAGCTCAGGCATCCCCCAACCTTCTCTACCCTTTCTGCCTTGCCTGCTCCCTTCCCTCTGTTTGCTCTGGGTGACTCCCAGCTGTGTCCTGCCCATCCTGGATTTTCCAGTACACACTTAATGAACAGGAGAGCACTTAATGAACGTGCTGCCAGAGGAGCACTGTGCCCAGAGGGTTACAGAAGGGCCATAGCTGGGCCACAGCTGGGACACTTGGCTCAGTCTTGGGTGCTTGGGCCAGTCCATGGCAGGTCTGCTCTGAAGGAACAGAAGGGTTTTTTGGGAATGCCAGGGTAGGTGAGGTCTGAGAAAAGACAAAGACCATTCCTGTGCAATCTCTTGCAGCACACTGTAGTTGGTTTATGGACATCTTCTGCAAGGGAGGATGCTCCCACCCTGCCCTGCTCTGCCTGCAGTGGCAGCCCAGCTAGCACAGGTTAGGAATGTGCTGCTCCTCCCCTTTGAATGCACCTTCAAGCACTCCTGTTTCAGCAGTGCCCTTTGACTCCACCATCCCAAGTGGTGCAGCAGGAGAGAGAGGTCACCGACATGAGGGGCATCAAAATAGCTGCAGAAGAAAGGACCCTGGAGCTGGAATTTCCTGGGAGAGGGCTGGAAGGTGAGCAGGAGCACTGACAGAGTTAATTGAAGCTCTAGTCACAGGTCCAAAAATTCCAGGTTGTACCAGGGAGGCAGGGGCTGTTTGGCTGACATTTCTGAAAGGTTAATCTGGGAACAGAGAGAGCACATCTGTACAGGGCTGGGGCTGACTCTCCTGTAGATTCTGCACCTCCTTGGGCTGTGTGAGCCAGCAGTTGTGACACAGGTCACCGCGAGGCAGCGTGGGGCTGTGACCTTGGCATGCAGTGATGCTCCACAGTGTCCTCAGGCTGGCTCTGCTTCCAGCCCATGTGACAAGGCACAGAACTGGCTCTGCGTTGTGCCCCGCCTTGGACATCTGTGCTTCTCGTTTCTCCACGTGGCAATGGGGTGTCCAGCAAGAGCTGGGTGAAGGAGGGGTGTCCCAGGCAGGAGATCTGGGGGAGCCGGGGTGCTCACAGTTGCAGTGGGAGTAACTCTGGAGAGAAGCCAGCGCTGCTCGAGATGAAGACACCTTGCTTTGACTGGATAATTATATGTTCGTCTCTACCTAATGCTGAATCACACTGGGATCAATTCTCTTCCTCCACATTGGGAGTGTTGTTTGCAAAGTGCCATCCCTTCTTGCTCTCTTCAACCTGGGGGTGTAAGCACAGGGGCCCCAAAGGATTTAGGACACATTCCTGGGCCTGTGGGCACTGAAGAGAGAAGTGGATGTGGGGAAATAGAGAGGGCACATGAAATGGGAATCCATTGACCTTTGCTGTGCTCACACCCACCCCTTTCTTTTTTAATAGAGCCTAAAGGAATTGGCTCCTGAATCCCAAAATGGAACGAAGTGTATCTTGTTCTGGTCCAGTAAAGGCTTTTCACCTTTCTTTCCCATGGCCTTATGGCTGCACCTGTCCCGTGTCTGATGTGGCTGGGAGCACCTGAAGACACCTCTGAGAGGAGCAAGGAGGCAGAAAAAGGGCACCAAAAGGCCAGTTTTTTTGCTCTTTCTAGTGAAAGGGGGACAAGATGCTCTTTTAACTCAGACAAGATGCCTTTCAACTCAGCCCATCCTGGAACTCTGTGTTGTGTCTCTGCCAAATTCTGGCACTGTCTGTGCCCACAGGAGACAGGAGGAGATGTGGGCACAGAGTGCAGCCTGGGCAATCAGCAGCTGAGGGAATGTCACCTGCTCCAGCAGAGAGCCATCCCTCTGGGCCTCTGCAAGAGTCACCCTTCAGAGGCACAAGAAGATCTTTTCAAAGTAGCCTGCACCTGCTCCGAGGCCAGGCATGGGCACACCATGGGGCAGACTCTCAAATACAGAACTAAAAGGGCTCCCCAGACCCACCACCACTGGACTATTGATAAAGTTTATGTTTGACACCTTCTACCTGCTGACTTTTGTGAAGGGCACTGAGACCATGGCTCCTTCCTGGACATTTCCAGCAGCTGGAACACGGCCCCTGCAGACTGGGAGGCACTGGGAGGCTCTGCACCAGCAGGGCTCCTTGGCCAGGGCAGCACACAAGCAGGATCTGTGCTGACAGCATTTATCCAGGCACCCAGAGTAGCTCCTGCTCCATTTTCAGGACCTGAACTGATGCACTCCAGTGGCAGAGAAGTTCTGTGCTGGCAGAGTGACTCTTCCAGCAGAACAGAGTACCAAAACAGAATCATCCTACTCCCACACCAAATATTTACAATATCTAACAGATATTTTGCACATGACTGTATTAGCAGTTGATGTGAGTTGTGGCAGGTGGGACCTTGCTCTGGGATCGATCTCCAGAACACCTCAGCTCCCAGAGGAAGTGCACCACAGAGAGAAGGAGCCCAGCTGTCCAGAGGAGAAATTTCCTGGGAAGAGGAGGGGCTGGCGCTGAGCTCTGCTCTGTGAGCAGGAACAGGAGCAGGGAAGGGCTGGAGCTGGGCCAGGGCAGGCTCAGGCTGGGATCAGGGAAAGGTTCTTCCCTCAGCCAGAGGGTGCTGGGCACTGCCCAGGCTCCCCAGGGAATGGGCACGGCCCCGAGGCTGCCAGAGCTGCCAGGGATGGACAGGCTGGGATTGTTGGGGGGTCTGGGCAGGGACAGGGGCTGGATCCATGATCCCTGTGTGTCTCCCCAGCTCCCACAGGTGATGTGCCAGATCTGGTTTCTCCCCTGCAGTCGGCTGTGCCCTGGGTACCAGAGCACCTCAGAGGCTGCCCAGGGCCAGCACCTGGCAGGGCCAGCCCAGTGACCATAGCACAGAGGCATGGCTGGCCACCCCTGGGTCCTGTGCAGGGACACAGGACATGGCAGGAGCTGCTGGCTGACCCTGGGCCCTGGTGTGAGCTCTGCCCCAGCAGGCCGGGCTCCATCCCTGCCAGAGCTCATTACCAGACCTCGTTAGCTCAGGGAAAGGCACTGAGTGTCTGTGTTGTTCCATGGGCTGCTTTGCTCCTCCTGCCATGGAAAACTGCACCAGAGCCTGGCTGGGCAGGGCAGGACAGGGAGAGAAAAGCTCCCCCTCTGTCAGTGCATCCACCCCTGCACCACCAGTGATCCCCTGGCTGCTGCTTCTCCCAGGAGTGAATTATGGCCCTTGCAGCTCCTGCTCCGTGATTTTGCTCACATTTCAGGCCTCTCCTGCCTGAGCAATGGGGTCGGTGTGGACGAGTTGTTCCTGTAAATCATCCCAGCACCGCTTCAGCCTGACACATCAATCCCCTCTGTAAAAGGTTCCCACCTGGTCCTGGCAGTGCTGCTGAGATTGGGATGTGCCAGGAATCCTTCAGAAGGCTGTGCAGGAAGGCTGCAGATTTATTCAGGCATCTCTTCAGAAAGCTGCTCCCTTTCCAGCCTTAGGGAAACTCACCTGGCTGAGGGCTGCCACTGGCCTTGGAGCTGCCCTGAGCTCATCCTGCACTGACTGTGAAGCAGCTGAGAGCAGGCAGAGAATCCCAGAATGGTTTGGGGGGTACCTTCCACTAGCCCAGGGTGCTCCAAGCCCCAGTGTCCAACCTGGCCTTGGGCATTGCCAGGGATCCAGGGGCAGCCACAGCTTCTCTGGGCCCCCTGTGCCAGGGCCTGCCCCCCCTCCCAGGGAACAATTCCCTCCCAATATCCCATCCAGCCCTGCCCTCTGGCAGTGGAAGCCATTCCCTGTGTCCTGTCCCTCCATCCCTTGTCCCCAGTCCCTCTCCAGCTCTCCTGGAGCCCCTTCAGGCCCTGCAAGGGGCTCTGAGCTCTCCCTGGATCCTTCTCCTCTCCAGGTGAGCACCCCCAGCTCTCCCAGCCTGGCTTCAGAGCAGAGAGAACAGGAAGGAGGGAGAGGTGGGGAAGCTGTTTTTAAGATTTATTTTGTTCTCATTGTCCTGCTCTGATTTTTTGGTAATAAATTCAATCAATATGCCCAGGTTCAGGCTGTTGTGCCTATGATGGTGACCAGGGAGGGATCTCTCCCAGTGTTTACCTCTCCCTTTATTTTCTCTCCCCTTTCCAGTTGCAGAGGGCACTGATAAAGCAGCTTTGGTGGGCACCAAACATCCACTGGGGCCAGCCCACCCCAGAGATTCTGCACGTGCAGGGGGAGCCAAGGGGAGTGGGAGAAGCGCAGCAAAATCTGAATGAAGACCTGACAGTAGAAGCTGCTCCTGCATGGAGGAGGGCCAGGGCAGCCCTGTGCATTCCATGGGTGTTGGAGGCTGGGCTGAACTGGGAATGCTGAGTGTCCCTCAGGCCATCCCAAGGACCTGGGAGCCCAGCACAGCCTTGGCCTCTCCATTTTTGCAGCAGCCACTCTCATCCCCCCCGAATGCCAAACCCCCAGGCAGACCCAGGACCCAGACCCAGCAGGCTGTGGGGTGAACAGCCCTCCCAGCACCCTTGAGTCAGAGCTGTGAGCACATCCTGCACAGGCTGGGCTGTCCTGCACCACCAGCAGCGTGCTGCACACAGTACCAAGGGTGGCAAGAGTCCTGGCAGCAGCAGCTGGAGAATGGCTGCTCCAGCCCAGTCAATGCCTGAAGATTTTTGCTTTTTATGTATATTTCATATATTTGTGACCTTGTAGACCATCAATATGTGGTTATACAGCTCCTGGTATTTTCCCTATCCTTTCTCATAGATTTCAGAGTAAGAAGCTGACCTTCTAACACATTCCTGAAATACTGTTTGTCTTTTTTCTAGTACAGGACCTACAAGAAGAACATTCAATTTTCTAATCAGAATTTGAGAAGACATAACGAGAAGTGGGGCAAAGAAGCCCTGGATCAACTGCAGTGGGGCAGTACCTAGGGGAAAAATTACCTAACCAACTGCTCTTCTAATTGGACATTATTTGTTAGATATGCTAATTTGTTAAACCTATAAAAATTGTAAAAATCCAATACTGGGTGTGCCCATGACCACTGGGACACCCGGAAGCTTCCAAATAATGGTCTGGTTTTTATGTTACTATTTTAGCACTGTTGCAAGAAGCTGGGTCAGGCCCTGTCTGCTCTGAGCTCTGCTCCAGGGGCTCTGCTGTTCCCAGGGGCAGCACATGGGGGGGTAGCTGGAATCCATCTGTTATCTGGGTGTTATTTGAGGATTCAGCTTTGTGTTTTTCTCCAACCCAATGGTGTCTCCAGCCTGGGATGGACAATGCTGCCCAGACTTCCTCTGCCTTGAATTACTGAGATTTCTCCTCCTCACTTTGTTTGTTTATTTGTTTGTTTTCCATCTCCTTGTGTATTTTTAAGGTTGACTCCTCTCACAAAGCCCCTGGCTGTCCTGGCAGCTGCAGGGACTGCAGGAAGGCTGCTGGAGAGCACTGGCAGAAAATGAACATGGAATTTGTGACTGGGAGCAGCCACCCTTGCAGCCCCATCCTGAGCATCACTGAGATCTCACAGAGGAATGAGAGCATGGCAGCACCACCTGACCAGTCACAACAGCTCTGATTTCAGATCTGCAGTGCTCCCAGCAGAGTTAGCAAATGAGCTGCAGACCAGGGACTATCTGCAAATAGTTTCCAATAATGAATTGAGGTGCGAAAGCTGCAATCTGCTCTGAGACAATCTGTAAACAGAGGGAAGGAAAATTCACCAAAATAAATTATTCATTTCGGATTACTCCTCTAGCTCATGTCTTAACTTGAAAATCTCCAGGGCCTGCAGAGACTTCTGGGGATGCTCCTGTACCTTGAGCAGAGCTGTGTTGGGGCAGGCACAGGGATGTGAGACAGATCAGGGCATCCCATCAGCACCTGGCCAGCTCTTCTCCCCCCACTGATGGGGGTTTGCTACCAAACATGGCCCAGCTCCATGGGCTGCCCAAGGGCACTGAAGGTAAATCTGTTCCAGGCCAAAACCTGGACTCTTCCCCTTTCGCTGCTGCCATCAACAAAGAGGAAAAGGAGCATCCCTGGAGCAGGAACCAGAGCAGAGGTGGGATGGGCAGTGGGGGAAGGAGAGGGATAGGGGAGCAGGACAGGGTGGAGGCAAATCACAGCTTCCAGCTGGACCAGAGCATGTGGGACACACAGATGTGCCCACGTGGCGTGGCAGTCCTGGGTAGGGGCACTGGAGGGGCTGGGTGTGGTGTGATGCACAGGAACTGTGCCCAGCCACCCTTTGAGACCTTCCAGACAGCCTGAGGAGAAGAAATCCGCCCTGAGGAAGAAGGAGATCTCCAAGAACAGCCTGAGGGTCCCTGGGGGCACAACAGGAGGAACCACCCTGGCCCCAGGCAAGGGGAGCCATGAGCAGGCTGTGCCTGAGGGGCGTGAGGGACCCAGTGTCCCACCCCCTGCACAGCTCGCTGGTGAATCTGACACTTGGCACGGCCTTTGGCATGGCTTGGTGCTGGAGAAACTGGCTAACGAGCAGGAAAACTGCACAAAGAGAAACCTATGGAGTTGGGGGAAGGTGCAAGATGGGAAGCTGGGGTAGAGCAGTGATTACTTTTTCAGTTATCTGCAAAGATTGGCTTGAGCTGCTCCTGGGTCCTCCTAGGCTGGATCTTCAGCTGGGACAGGCCAAGTTTCAGCAGCTTTGTCATTCTGCCCCATGGATCTCCAGGTGCCACAGTCTGGCTCTTCAGTTTTTAGCCCTTTTAGTCAGTCCCAAGTCTTCAACCTCACCATGGAAAGCAGCAGAGTGGACTGGAGCACATTGAGGGCATTTCACAGAGGTGTAAGGCAATACTGTCATCTCTAGTTAGAATTAAACAAGTAAATACAATTCTAGTGTGTGTTTTCCTGAAAATGTAACGTGTGGGACTGCAGGGAAGGGCAAAGTTCAGAGCAGAATTCTCCAGTACTGACCATGTCAAACTGGGCAGAAGATTGGAGAACCAAAGTATTGCTCACGCTCCAAGGATGTTTTAGACTAAACCTAACCCCAGACATCACCTGGAGAGAACCTGTGGCAAGCTGGACTTTTTCAAACCTTTTTTCCTTGCTCTATATTCAGGGGAGTGCAGTAATACTCAACCAGCTCAAATCTGGTGGATTTGTCTTTGATCCAGGTTGGCAGTTATTGTCCCAAACTCCCATGATCCCAGCAAACTCCAGGGTTTGGCCTTTTGCAGCTGCTGCTCCAACAGAGCCCAGCTAACCCTGCTCACCAGCACTGAACTCCTGGGGCATTATTGCTGCTCTGGACCACACAGGTTTTCCAGGAGATGTGCTGGAACTTTCAAGGCTTTACAAGAACTATTTCAGCTTTAAGCACTAAGCCTAAGAAAATGCTGTCAGCGCTGTTCAACCAGCTCTCAATGAAGTCTTTAGAAACATCCCTGTCAGGGCCATGGCTTTGCTCTGCTGGCAAAGGGCAGGGGAACATTTGGGCACCCAATTCCACAGGGCAAGTGGCAAATGAAAGTCATGGAATTGAGTATTTTGGCAAAAAAGCACTGAGTACGATGAGAAGGAGGTGTGGTTTTGGCAGCAGCCTGAGCCTAGGAGAGCTCCTGGGATTAGGCCACCTCCTGAACCCCCCTAGCCTGGTGGCCCCTCCATTGTCCACCCTTGCACAGAGCAGTGCAGACACTGAAGTGAGAGCTGAGAGCTGCTCCTGCAGAGTGTCCCCAGGAAGAGAAAAGTGCCCACGTAGCTTCCTAAAGCAAGTGGTTTTCAGGAAAAGACAGAAGGAAAACAGAATGCAGCTCTGTGGGAAGGCTGCATGGAAATCAGCTCCTCTCATTGCAAACTTGACTCTGTGCAGAGCAGCTGCTGGTTCAGAGCCCTGGCAGCAGCACCAGGAGCTGGGAATCCAACTCCCTGTTGTCATGTCCCGCAGGACCAGCACTCCCCAGGCTGTGCTGGCCAGTCCTTGTGGAGGGGAGAGTCCTTGTGTCAGAGACTCGGGCCGTGCTGCTCCTGCAGGGTCACTGTCAGAAATGTGTGGAGCTGAGGTGCCACCAGGAGTGCTGGAGGATCCTGTGGGAATGACACACACACCACACCTCCAGCAAACCCTTCCGCATTCCTGGAAACCTCCGCGAGGCTCCTGCTCGCCCTGGGGCTGCTGTTTGTGCCACCTCTTGGCTAAGGATGTCAAACGGGCAGCACTAGGATGCTGGTTTGGAGGGTTTAGTGTTCCTGAAGAGCACCTGAGGATTCCCCCAGTGCAGCTCAAGAGCTCGGGGAGCAGGTGCAGGTGTTACAGGTGTGTCTGGGTGTGATCTGCAGGGGTTTCTGGCACTGCAGGTGCTGCTTGGACCGGGCTGGCAGGGCTGTGTCCCTGTCCGTGGCATCCAAAGCCATCAGAGGCTGCTGGCACCAGCTGTGACCTGGGGCTTGACCCGTGGGTGCAGGGCCAGCACTGCCCATTCCTTCACAAGGAAATCATCTCCTGCTTGCTGGCTGTTCGCAATCAGCCTCCCGCAGCAGATGAATAATCTGTTTTTCTTAGTTCGACAGGGACGCTTGGAAAGGGGACAAGCAGCGCGTTCCACCTCGCCCGGCAATCGCAGGCACGGAGGGAGGAAAACATGGGCACGCCGCTAATTCCCAGCACCAATCCCGTAAATGTAGCGGTGCTGGCACGAGGCAGGCGACAAACGCGACAAACAGGGATTGGAACTGCGGCCACCAGGCAGAGCAGCCCCCGAGTGTGGCTGGAGAGAGGGTCAGGAGGGCAAGGACAGCCCTGGCCCGGAGCCGGGGGGTGCCAGCCCACGGCCCCGCAGCCCCCGTGGGAGCGCTGCCTTCGCGGCGTCAGAAAATCAAAGCCATTTTCAGAAGGAGAACAGATTTTGGTTGGGAGGTGAGGGAAGCGGAGGGCCAAGAATAGAAGGGAACAGTGGGCGGAATTCTGACTCCCTGCTGCATTCAAAGTAAAGTACAGGACAAGTTTCAGGGAAGCAGCGGGGCAGACCTCGGGGGAGCTGGCAGGGACAGAGGAGCCTGGCAGGGGCTGGGGCCGGCCCTGCTGGCCCGGGGGACACGGCAGGGCAGCGGGGCAGGGACAGCACCGAGGAGGGCTGAGCACAGCACGGATCTCCAGCAGCCCCAGAGGCAGCAATCCCAGCCCCCTTACGGGGATTGCAAGGGAGACAGGGATTTTAAGGGAGACGGGGATTTTACAGCAGGACGTGATGCTGGGTGGCAGCGCTGATTTTAAGAGCCACAGCGCTTGGCATGAAACGGAGAGAAACCACTGAGGTCACTGTCCAAACACGGCATTTTGGGGGCTCACCTCGGGGCGAAGGGACCCGGGCAGCCCCGCAGAGCCGCGCTCACACGGCCGGACCCAACGCCACCTGTGCGGCCACGGCAGGAACTGCACGGGGGCTCGGGAATGCGGGATCAGGGAATGCAGGAACTGCATTGGGGCTCGGGAATGCGGGATCAGGGAATGCAGGAACTGCACTAGAGCTCGGGAATGCGGGATCAGGGAATGCAGGAACTGCATTGGGGCTCGGGAATGCGGGATCAGGGATGCAGGATCAGGGAATGCAGGAACCACACTGGGGCTCGGGAATGTGGGATCAGGGAATGCAGGAACTGCATTGGACCGGCCGGGAATTCAGGGATCATGGGATGAGGGGAGGCAGGAACTGCACTGTGAGCTTGGGAATGACAGGCTGAGGAGAGGGCACCACTTTGTGCTCCACTGTCACCTCTGTCCCCTCCAAGGGCAGCACTGCCAGGGCTCGGCACAGGGCTGCTGCCATGGGCTCTGTGTGTTGATCCACGAGATTCTGGGAACATCAGGCAAAGCCAGTGTGAGGCTGAGACTGCTGCAGGTGCCAGGCATGACAGCCCTAAGCATTTCCATGCTGCAGGAACTGCAATTTTGGCTTCTTTTCTCCATAAGAGATTCCTGCAGGGCTGGAGGCTTTGCCCAGGGTCTGCTGGAAGGGAGAACCTTGGCTTATTCACAGAATTCCAGAATCACTGAGGCTGGAAAAGCCCTCCAAGGTCATTGATTCCAACCTGTGACTGATCCCCACCAGCCCAGAGCTCTGAGTGCCATATCCAGGCCTTCCTTGGACACCTCCAGGGATGGGCACTCCAAACCTCCCTGGGCAGCCCCTGCCAAGGCCTGACACCCCCTTTCCATGAGGAAATTCCTCCTGATGTCCAGCCTGACATTTTTGCTGAGCACTGCAGCCCTGGGGCTGTTTGCAGATGGGCTGGAGGTAGAGGCAGTGTGGAAGATTGCTGCTGCCCTGGGCACCACATAGAGGATGGGCAGGGCTGAAAGGACTTGTCCCAGTGGAACGGGGCCGTGGTGCTGAGGCCATGTCCCAGCTCTATCTCTGTATCAGGAGTGGTGCTCAGGGAGCAGTGCAGGACCAGGGCAGGTATGGAGGAGCCCCTGGCAGTCCCTGCAGATGGATGCTGGCATGGCAAGGACAGCAGGGATTCCTTATCCCTCCTCCTGAGGTTCTTCCAAGCCCAGAGCCCAGCTGGCCCTTCGGCTAATGCCCCCCACCAGGGCCCTTTCTCACTTTTCACAGTCCTGCTCTTCCATTTCCTCTGGGCTGCAGACCCGAGGACAGGGAGCCAAGGAGAACCTTTACACCATGAAGGAGCCTGGCTGAGGCTCAATCCCACCCAGCCTTAGCTCCTCACGTGCAATTACTTACCTGAGAAGGGACAGAGGGCAGGAAAATGGGACTAAGCAGGTGCCCAGGTGTGTGTCTCTGCTTGGTCCCACCTGTGCCTGTCTGAGTTCCCAGCAGAGCAGCAAGAGGAGCCCCTGGGAACTCCTCCATCTCCCACAGCTGTAGCAGGGACCGTGTTCAGCTCTGCTCCAACAGAGCCTTGTGGAGAGGGGCCATGCCCTGGAAAACTGCAGCCTGGGAAGCTCTTGCACCACTGCCTGAGTGTGGAAGGGTTTTTGTGTCTGGGGCTGCTCTTCCTCCAGCTCCAGAGGGTTTGTGAATCACATGGACAATTCATGTCACCCTAAAGAAACAGAGGAGCCACCTCTGAGGGGCACCTTTCTGTTGTGTGTGTGACAAAGTGCTCTGAAATATATCAAACATTCTCAGAGTGGGGAAGATCACTGAGAGCTTTACCAAACCTGACGTGAGGGGCTGTTTCAAAGCATTCTGAGTGGAGCTTGCAAATATCTGCCCGTGTGTGCTGTTCCGTGGCAGGAGTGGGTGGTGGGTGCAGCTCCTTCTGCAGGGAGCTGCTGGGAAATCCGAGCTCTGCAAACCACCCTGGTGCAGTGTCCCTGGGATGGCAGCAGTGTGCATGGCACTGGAAAGGGAAGATGGGCTCCAGGAGCTCAGGGAAGTCTCTAAGCCAGGCTGAGCATCCCACCAGCCCCTCAGCTCACGGTGGAAGCACTCCTTCCCCTTTAAGTTGAATGGAATATCTGATGCTCATGGCTGGGTTGGCCCCCAGACCAGGATGGTGATGCACAGGAAAGTAGAAAACCAGGAGGGAACCTCCCTTAACCTCTAGTTCCAGGATCTTGTGGCAGCACCCTGGGGCTGTTCCCAGGGAGGTGGGAAAGACTGAGGGGGTTTTCCTGTTGAACCAGGGCTGAGCTGAGCACCTCTGAAGGAGGAGTGGGGTTGGGGAAGTTCCCAAAGGTGCTGACAGCTCATGGTGTCCCCTGAGGTTTCCCTGGCAGCCCTGTCCAGGTGTCCCGACTGCAGCAGGTCCTGAAGTGGGCTCTGATCGCCCAGGATTTTGGAGAGCCTTGCAGCATGTCCAGAACATCTCCCAGCATGTTCCCGGCCCCACATGGGTGAGCAGCCTGCCAGCCTCGCAGCTCCTGGCAAACACAGCTCTCCATTCACTCCTGATAACAACAGCCTGAAAAAAAAAAAAAAAAAAAAGGAAAGAAAATGGATTTCCCCCCTTCTCTTTTCAGGAATTCTGGCAAGATGTCAAAACGCTCTGCTGCCACTCAGAGTGGAGAGCGTTGCCCAGCTCTTCCCCGTGCTCGTCTGCCAGACCTGGAGCGATTGCAGAGCTTATTTTGGGCAGCTGAAGCGGCAGCAGGAGCGGGAGGGGAGGCTGGGCTATCAGTCACCGGGAGATGCTCTCACTCCTACCGAGGTGTTTACAGGAGGGGCGTGAGTGTGAGCTGAGCCAGCTGCCATTAGCATTGCAGATCGGGCACTTGTTAGCACACTGCTTCGCCCCGCTTTACAATTTGCTAATAATAAAGCGTTTGTTCCCGGCTAACAAACGCCCAAGATTTATGTCTTGCTCACAAAGGACTCCAATAGATATATTGATACCTTGTGAAGCTGCAGCGGGGAGAAGGATTGGAGAGCTGCTGTTTGCTTGACTCCATCCAGCTCCTCTATTGATGACTGCGAGGCATTTATTTCACCGAGGATAGAGCACTCAGAACTGCGAACTCTCTGTTGCCAATAGTGCCATATTTAGGGTTATTATATCACCATAAAACAGCTTTATGAGGCCATGAATACTGGGGCACGTCGATACCCACTCTGCACCACGGCTGTGCCTCCTGCCTGGTGGGGCTGGCAGAGCCCAGACAGACTTGGAGCCCAGAAAACAGGGAAGAACAGCTTTGAGGGGAGAAATAGGCACGGGAAGAGCTTTTGGAGCTGTCACCTGCCCTGCTGCTGAGCCCAGCGAGGAGAGCCGCTGTCAGATCTGTGCTGGCACTGGGGACTCTGTTTCCCAGCACATCAAGCCCATGCAGGGATGTCAATGCTCTGGGAATGGCTGGGAACGTGCCAGGCACCAAAACACAAGGGCAGGAGCTCCAGTTGTCCTCCGCAGGTGTGGTGGTGCTGCCAGGCCAGCAGCAATGCGACCAGTCACAGCAGCGTCCCCTGTTCTCCAGTTTGGCAAGAACCTTGTCCTGGGATGGTTCTCCAGAACTCCTCAGCTGCCAGGGCAGCACAGCACGGAGGGAAGGAGCCCAGCTGTCCACAGGAGGAATTTCTTGGGGAAAAGTAGAAGGAGGCACTGAGCTCTGCTCTGTGCTGACAGGGACAGGAGCAGGGAAGGGCTGGAGCTGGGCCAGGGCAGGCTCAGGCTGGGATCAGGGAAAGGTTCTTCCCTCAGCCAGAGGGTGCTGGGCACTGCCCAGGCTCCCCAGGGAATGGGCACGGCCCCGAGGCTGCCAGAGCTGCAGGAGCTGCCAGGGATGGACAGGCTGGGATTGTTGGGCTGGATCCATGATCCTGTGGGTCCCTCCAGCTCAGGAGATTCCATGATGCTGTGATTCTTCTGTGGGAGGAGTTCCAGCCCCGGGAAGGACAGCCCAGCCCTGCTGGGATCCCCCTGGAGAGGTTGTACCTCCCACAGCCCAAACACCCCCTGGCTCTGGGCTGTCCCTTCCCAGCCCATTCCCCTGTTCACCCCCAGGTGAGCCCTCATTCCTGGGCATCCACCAATCCTGGAGTGAACTCTGTGGGTACAGGGGGAAGCACAGCCCTGTAACTGCTCCAGAACAGGCTCTCCCTGTCAGCTCCCATCCTCGCTTACATTTTAGCTGCTAAATAATGCACTAATGGAAAAGGAAACCTTAGCCAGGGCAGTCAGATTAAGATGCAGAGCAACCACAGCTTTCAGCTTTCATTTTCTGGCTCCAAAGGCTGCATTTCTTAGCTTTCTTTCTATGCATTTTGTTGTTGTTGGGGTTTCTTTGCAAGGGCTTTCCAAGAAGAGGAGACAGATTTTGACTGCAGCACTTGAACTTTTGTTATCAATGTTCTCCTTGCAATAAATTTTGGCTTTGACAGGAAGCTTCTGGATCTAAGAAACCACGAAGAGAGGAACCAAAGCACAGAAAAGACTGAAAGTTTCCTTCAGCCTTTTGAGAAGACTGTTAAGGTGCTCTAACTCTTGGATTGTATTTTAGCCTATCTTTCTGCTCTGTATTCACCTTCAAGGGAGAGTAGCCTTTCTCTTTACAACCTGAGAAAGTTTTATTCTGACTATTAAATCAGTAATTAGCTTTTCATTTAGCTGGGATCTCCAGTGCCCAGACAGTATTGATCTGTCAGAGATGGAAAGATGGAGCCTCTTTCCCTGTGGTTTTGGGCACAGAGTCAAGGGGGCTTCTCAGCTATGTAAAGGTGCATTTCCTGTGCAGAGGACAGGCAGAATGGGACAGAGGGGCCAGGGAGGGTTTGTCACTGCAGGTGTCTCATCCTTGCACTGTTCTGCCCAAATCCCAGCTGGCAAAGTGTCCCTGGGCAGGACACAAGAGCTGGAGGCTCCTGAGGGCTCCAGGGGACACCCATTCCCAGCAAGGCACAGTCACCCATGCTCTGCTTTTCCCATCCCCACAGATAACCATTCTCACAATCCTTGGGATGTAAAAAACCTTTTCTGCAAGGCTGTACTGCCTAAAGGGGACTCCAGGCCTAGGGCTCACCTCAGCTGGGCCATCAATTGCCAAAGTCACCTATGTGTTTTAATAGGAGCTTGTGATTCCTCTGCAGAGTTCTCAGCTGGGTCTGGAGAGAGAAATGAGTGTAGGAACTTGGCCAAGGAAAGCCAGGGCAGTGGTGGAGTTCCCATCCCTGGAAATGGTGGAAGAATGGGAAGTGGCAATTGGGAATATGGTTTAGTGGCCATGGTGGGATTCGATCAAAGGTTGGACTTGACCTCGGAGGCCTTTTCCACATTAATGATTCCATGCATGTAGGGAAGGAGCCTCACTGATGTTTGTGTGTCATATTCAACTCTTCTTTCACCTGAAGTTTAAACCAGAGCATAACTCAGCACTACCCCAAAGCTGAGTCCAGCCCTAATTGCTCAGCAGATGTTTCATTTGAAGCAGCCATTGATGAACTGATAGAGCATCACTGAGGAATCCTGAAAAACTCAGGGGAAGAGATGCTAGAGACCAGGGCAGAGGCAGGAGGTCACAGAGCTCCATGTGAGCATCTGCAAACCAGCACAGGAGAACTCCTGTCCCAGGGACCAGGGAATGGGCACGGCCCCGAGGCTGCCAGAGCTGCAAGGGATGGACAGGCTGGGATTGTTGGGGGGTCTGGGCAGGGACAGGGGCTGGATGATCCTGTGGATCCTTCCAGGGAGGACATTCTGGGATTGTGTAATTCTGTAACCTGACTCCAAAAGGAATTCACACAATCACAGAATCTCCTGAGCTGGAGGGACCCACAGGGATCATGGATCCAGCCCCTGTCCCTGCCCAGATCCCCCAACAATCCCAGCCTGTCCATCCCTGGCAGCTCCTGCAGCTCTGGCAGCCTCGGGGCAGTGCCCAGCACCCTCTGGGGGAAGCCCATCAAGGCACCTGGGACACACCTGGAATCCAAGCCCGTGGGAAGGGCTCAAGGCCATGGAAAGCGCTGGAGCTCAGCATGAGGCTCTGCTGGAGTTTAAATGCAGGAAGGATGCTCTGAGCTGCCAGGCCTGCCCAGCCTGCACAGCTGTGCAGGGGATTAGCAGCTCAGAGAGGCTTTGCCCACAGCTGTGCAGCACAAGGGCAAACATATGTAAAGAAAAGCCTTTACAAATAATCTTAATCTAATCTGGGGCTGCAGACTCTCTACACTTACCCACAATCACACATCACAGCAAGCAAGCAAAGTGTGTTCCAGGGCTCTGTGCTGCTCACAGGCTGGCTTGGGGGTTGTCCAGTGCCACAGCCACATCCTCCTGGGTCACAGGAACTGGCCATTATCACACTGGGCACCTGCCTCTCACCTGCAGCATCACCCAGCCCTGGCACTGCCCAAGAGCAGCTTAGTGAGGATCCACACAGCACAAATTTACAAGATGCCATCTCGAGATAAAGCCTGGAGACATTTAAGGGATTAAGGGACTTGATTTATCTGCAACAGCCGATGATCTTTCCATGGCAGAGCAGTTCCCTCGGTCCAGTGGAGTGCAGGGAGGTGAGAAACTGCTCTGGGCTCTCCAGGTTTGTGGGGTTTTTAACTTTACAAAATCACAGAAAAGTCTGGATAGGAAGGGATCTTAAAGCTCATCCCATTCTACCCCTGCCATGGCAGGGACACCTCCCACTGTCCCAGGCTGCTCCAAGCCCTGTCCAGCCTGGCCTTGGGCACTGCCAGGGATCCAGGGGCAGCCACAGCTGCTCTGGGCACCCTGTGCCAGGGCCTCATAACCCTTCTCCCATCAGAGGATTCCCATTGCCCCAGCTCCCAGCAGGGGAGGGTCTCTGCTCCTCCTCTGACTGAGGACATCTCTCACACCTGGATCTAGAAATGTGTTATAACAATACCTGCTGCTGTGACTTCCTCCAGCAGTGGGTCAGATATCTGCATTTTCCATTCTGCCCCTCAGGGACTCCTTGTGAGCCTGGATTCCCAGCTGGGAGAGCATCCTGCTTTTCCCTGCCTGGCTGCCCCACTTTGCCAGGTCTCAGCCCTGCCCTGCCAATCCACCCTGCATCCTGAACCTGACCAGCTGGGACATCCTGAGCAGGAGGAGAGGAGGGATCAGCTGGCTCTGGGAACAAACAGCCCATGGGAGGTCACCCAGAGCACACAGCAGGGACAGGGGTGGCTTTGGGGCAATTCCTGTAGTCAAGGGATGTCACCTGCAGCTCACCTAAAACTTTTGGGAGGGTGTGTAGAGCAAGGACTGAAACTCTGGAGAGCTGACCATCAGATGGCCCAAAGGCAGAGGGCAGGGGACACAGGGGGCTTTGGGCCCCTTGGACAGGAGCAGGGAGCTGCAGGAAGAGTCAAAGCTGGAGGGACCAGCAGCCTTGTTTGTCACACATGGGCAGGACAGGGACCCTCAGGAGCCCCAGGGGCAGCTGGCAGGGCTGAGAGCAGTGCTCAGTCTGCAGTGGACACCAGGAGCTGTGGGCTGTGTCCTCTGCTGCTCTCCTGGGTTCTCCCACCCCAGTCCTGGTGTTGCCAGCACTGGGAGGGTGTCCCCAGCAGCAGCCTGAGCTGAGGTGGTCACTGGGCAGTCTGGGGGAGGAAAGCACTGCTTGCACCACCCAGGATTTCAGAGCTGTGGGCAAACTGTGCCACTGGGAACTCTCTGAAAATCCACACAATGACAGAAAAAACACCAAGTTCTTGTGTTTCAAGCTAATTAACCCAATATTAATTGAACCAAATGTGCAAACACAGGCCCAGTCCCCATCTCCTGCCCTGGGGGGCTGTTGGGATGCAGGGAGGAGCAAGGAGCTGCCTGGCAAAGGGGGGCTGAGCAGCAGCCAGGATGGGCTCTAAGCAGGAAGCTTTTAAGGTCTGGCCTTGGCATCCCAGATGGATTCAGGACCTCCCCAGGCTCCTGCAGAAGCTGCTCCCCAGCTGGTGCGTGGTGCTCACAGGCTGCTCCTTTCCTGCTCAGGGCCCCTGGCTGCTGCCATCAGCAGAGTCAACAGGAGTCCTACAAATAGTTCAAGCAGCTTGGAGTTAGATTTGTGGATATTTGTGGCTACTGGGAAGTGGCTTTATCTTTAGCAGGGCTCAGGAGCAGGGGAGGAAGGAGGGAAAGAGGGCAGAAGGAAAAAAGCCTGTAAAGTTCAAGGACATTTGGAAAAATCTCTGAAAAAAAACCTGATTATTTTTAATCAAAAATTTAAATAAAAAATGAGGACTTTAAAAAAAATAATTTTGGAACTCTCAGGTTGCCTGGGGTTTTGCAGGAGAAACAGAAAGACCGTGGTATTCTCAGTAAGTAGGAAAGAAAAACTGGATTTATCCATCAAAATCTGCATATCTTTCTCTGTGCAAGCACCTAAAAGTAGTTTCTGAAAGTGATCCTGTTAATCCTGCTCTCCTGAATAGAGAGAAATATGCCAGAAAATGCCAGACTTGATAAAAAACAGTTCTGTAAGGAGAATCCCAGAATGTCCTAAACTGGGAGGGACCCACAGGATCATGGATCCAGCCCCTGTCCCTGCCCAGACCCCCCAACAATCCCAGCCTGTCCATCCCTGGCAGCTCCTGCAGCTCTGGCAGCCTCGGGGCCGTGCCCATTCCCTGGGGAGCCTGGGCAGTGCCCAGCACCCTCTGGCTGAGGGAAGAACCTTTCCCTGATCCCAGCCTGAGCCTGCCCTGGCCCAGCTCCAGCCCTTCCCTGCTCCTGTCCCTGTCCCTATCCCTGTCCCTGCCTGGGGACAGCTGTCAGTGAATATGGGCACAGGAACTGATGTGCAACCCAGGCTGTGGTGGAATGAACCCTGCTGAGAAGAGCTGTGGGGTGTCTGCAGAGGATGACCCAGGCCGAGGTCAGTGGAACAAACTGGGTGGTACCTGAGCCCCTGAAGGACAAGAGGAAGGTCCCAGGGACACTGGAGGCAGAGCAGTGGGACACTGGCAGTGCCTGAGGGCTCATGTCAGTCACTGCTATGGCACAAGACCAGAGAGGGGGTTTGGGGGCCATGCCAGGCTGAGCTGGGTGTTCATCATGGACCTAGAAAGAGAAGGATGGAGCTGGATGTTCTCTGGCTTGGTCACCTACAAGGTGACATTCTATGAATCCACACTGACTTGCTGCTGAAAATCCAGGCTTTAAAGCCAAGGCATTTTTTCCCAAATAAACCCCGCAGATGTCTCTGGCATTGGCCTTTTTCTCCTGGATGGGCTCAGTGTGTTGGGTGCTGACAGATATTTTCCTAGAATCCCAGAATCCCTGAGGCTGGAAAAGCCCTCCCAGCCCACCGAGTCCAGGCTGTGCCTGATCCCCACCATGTCACCAGCCCGGAACCCCAGGGATGGGGACTCCAAACCTCCCTGGGCAGCCCCTGCCAAAGCCTGACTGCCCTCTCCATGAAGGAATTTTCCCAAAATCCACCTGACCTCCCCTGGCCCAGCCTGAGGCCATTCCCTCTCCTCCTGTCCCTGTTCCCTGGAGCACAGCCCGACCCCCCTGGCTGTCCCCTCCTGTCAGGGAGTTGTGCAGAGCCACAAGGGCCCCCTGAGCCTCCTTTTCTCCAGGCTGAGCCCCTTCCCAGCTCCCTCAGCCTCTGCTGGGGCTCCAGATCCTATTTTGTATGTGGAGTTTGAGGAAATCCAGGCACAGCCTGGAACCTGGGGCTGAACTTTCCTCAGGTGAGCTCTGGCTGAGTTATGTCCCAGTGGCTCTGCAGGTTTGCAGTGACACAAACCAGGAATGTTTGGCCCATTCAGATCAGTTCCTGGAGGGTTTCCATGGGACATCTGGTCCTTGAAAGAAAATCTTTGTAAATACACCTGCCTGCAGCGAATGAGTGCTTCTGTCAGCACTCTGGGGAGTGAAGCAGTTAAGGACATTGCAAATAAATGTCAAGAAATTGCAAGGAGAGTCACCTGCTCATTATTTTTATCAGTCCTTGCTGAAAGAATGCAGCTCTAGGTAGCACATGACAGTGCCATGAGAGGCTTTAAATTTCACATCTTTTTTCCTTAATTTACACCGAAGGCAAAGGCAGCTGCCTGTTACAAGTTCCTGCTAAAGGAGAGCAATGTAAGAGTGGCCACCCAGAGCCTGCTTAACATGCTCAGCCTTCCCTGGGCATTCACCACAGAGCCAGCCCTGCCTGCAGCAGGCTCCTCCAGCAGCACCTTGCAGCCCTGCTGGGAGGGACCACTCTGCTCATTTGGGATCACTCTGCTCATTGGGGACCACTCTGCTCATTGGGGACCACTCTGCTCATTGGGGATCACTCTGCTCATTGGGGACCCCCGAGCCAGCACAGAGTTTTGCTCTTGGAGGGAGCACACCAGCACTCCAAGCACTTGTGTGTTTATCACAAGTGGTGCTGGGGACAGGAGGGGCAGGCCTGCAGTCAGTGGGATGTGTCTGCACTGGGGAAACAGGAGGGAAGAGCATCCCATGGGCCTGATTCCTGCAGCACCCAGTTCCTGCAGCTCCCAGTGCCCAGTTCCTTGTCCTAGGGGGGTAGCAGGACTGGCATGGCAAGCCCAAGGTCTGTGTGGTGTGTAGAAGTTCTAGACATGTCTGTTTATTCCTCTCTGTGTAGCCTGGCTGGAAGAGCTGGGGGTGTTCTGGGATACCCCAGAGCCTGAAGGCTGCAGAGCTGAGCAGGGGCTGGAGCATCCCTGTGCCAGGAAAGGCTGAGGGAGCTGGGGGGGCTCAGCCTGGAGAGGAGCCCCAGCTGAGAGGGGCTCAGCCCTGCCTGTGCCTGGCTGTCCCTGGCTGTCCCTGGGTGTCTGTCTCTATCTGTCTGTCCCTGTCTGTGTGTCCCTGTGTGCAGCAGGCTCAGAGCAGCCCCAGGCTCTGCTCCAGGCCCAGCAATGGCCCCAGAGCCACGGGCAGGGGCTGAGCCCAGGAGCTGCCCCTGCACAGGAGCAGAACTTGGTCCTTTGGGTCCCTTCCAACTCAGAAAATTCTGTGATTTCTGTGAAAATCATCTTGAACTCCCCTCTCCAAACACAACTCCCTTTCCAAGCTCCCCAACTGTCTATCTGTGCCTGGTCTCAGGAGGCTGCTCCCACACTGTTCCCATCCCAGCACTGACTGGGACACAATGGGACCCAGCTGCTGGGCCAGGATCATTCCCAGGATCATTCCCAGGCTCTGTGCTGCCAGACATTCAGGGCTGAACATTTAATCAAGCACTGTGGTCCTGTGCCCGGCCAGAGCTCCTGACAGCACTGGAGGAGATGGAAATGTAACATTTGAATGAATGGCCCTTTAATTACACCCCGGCTGCCCTGCTCTTTCTGTGCCTGCTGCAGAAAGCCCAGGGAATGTTAATGGAGCAGCTCCCAGCCTGCACCTGCTGCTGGCTGCCTGCTCTGAGCAGGAATTAAGCAATTAAGGCAAAGGAGGTGACTCCTGGTCTGCAGTGCCAGTGAAATGCTCCCTTCCAGGACTGGAGACCCTCTTGGAGCACCTCTCCTTGGTGGAAATCCAATTTAAGCTCCTGAATCCATGCAAAAGCCCAGCAGGAGAGGCCGTGTCTTAGGCAAATGCAGCGTTTGAGCTGCACAATGAGCCCAGCTCTTCCAGGGATTTCATCCAAGCACAGGCTTGGCCTGACCTTTTCTTTCCTTTTTTTTTTTTTTTTTTTTGCAAGGGTGGGGGAAGCTCATTCTGCTTGGAGAGAAGCACCATCGGAGCAGAATACAAAAGTTTTAAAAAAACTCCTGAAGAAATGTTTCTAAACCTCCTTTGTAATCCTCAGCTGGGAAGCAAATTCACTGTGCCCTGGCCAGCTGAGCTGGCCCTGGGAGCCCTGGAGGGGACATGGCACACACAGCTCCTTGCCAGGCTGGCAGAGGGTGGAGCTGCAACTCTGCTCCTTTGAGAGAACACCAGCACCTAAAAGGGCTCCAGGAGAGCTGGAGAGGGACTGGGGACAAGGGATGGAGGGACAGGACACAGGGAATGGCTTCACCCTGCCAGAGGGCAGGGCTGGATGGGACATTGGGAAGGAATTGTTCCCTGGGAGGGGGGGCAGGCTCTGGGACAGGGTGCCCAGAGAAGCTGTGGCTGCCCTGGATCCCTGGCAGTGCCCAAGGCCAGGCTGGACATTGGGCTTGGAGCAGCCTGGGACAGTGGAGGTGTCCCTGCCAATGGCAGGGGTGGCAGGGAATGGGCTTTAATGTCCGTTCCCACACAGGCCATTCCATGGTTCTGAGACTATGGGAGAGGCTGTGTAAATCCAGGATTTATGTCACCACTGTTCAGTGGAGGAAGGAAATGGAGACAAAGCATCAGCCAGGGCTTGACACGAGACCTTGGAGAGTTTGCTATTGTCCTTTAAGCCAAAGGAAAAGATGAAAGGAGCCCAGACCTTTGATAGGGATTTGTTAACTGGGGCAGAGTCCCCAGCAGCCAACCTGGAGCTGTATGAGCAGGATGGGAGGCAGGGATGGATTCCTGGAGGGGTCAGGCTGTGCCTCTTGTGAGGATGAGTCAGAGCATTTGGTATCAGCCCTGGACACGGGGGCAGCGAGATCCCAGCAGCTCAGGGCTATCACAGACCTGGGCACGGATGTCCAACCCTGCCACTGACAGTAGGATGTCCCTCAGTGCAGGGGACCCCGACTCCTCACGTGGTAACTTTCCTAAGAGCTCACCAGGAATTTATCTGCTCTCTGCTCCAGGCAAATATGAACAGAAATAGGGTGGTGGAAGGTGGAGCCCTGGGAGGAGAGGTCTGGCTGCTCCTCCAGACCTGCCACACCTGAGCCAGCACTGAGCCACCATGTCCCACCTCCCTTCAGCCCCTTATCCCAGCTCCAGGGCTCCTTCCCTGCTCTTCAGCCCAAAGCCAAGTGCAGATGTTGAGCCCCTGTTTCTCTGACCCTCCTGCTGAGGTCCAGGGAGCCTTTCCAAAGCCAGCTGCACCTGGGGTCCTGCCCAGTGAGGAACCTTCTCTTTTCTGCTCTCTTCTGTGTCTTCCCTTCCTCTTCCCCTTCTCCCTGTGAACAATCCTGGGCACTGTGGAAAGAAAAATAAAATATCTACCTGAGATACCTGTGCATTACTGAAAATGTCTGTGTTTAATCCCAGGGATAAGCAGGCTCAGGGAGTATGCAGCTGCATTCAGCCTGAGAGAAGAGGAATCTGGGGATACAGCTCTGTGTGTCCAAAAATTGTATGATATTTGTCATGCAAATAGGGAAAACAACTTAAAACCTTCACAGGGGTGAAAACCAGTGGCCTAGAGAGCATCTCATGCTGGGATAAGGAATTCACTCACAGTCACCCATGGCCTTCCAAAGCAGGGGGGCTGTTAGAAATGCTGGAGAGGGTTGGTCAAAGAGCAGGGACCAGCATCTTATCCCTGGGGAAGGGAATGAAATCCTGCAGCCAGTCTGCTTGGCCTGAGGGATTGTCCCTTTTAGGGGGCACTGGATTTCCTCTCTCGGCTCCTCTGAAGTTTCTTTGCCTAATGCACCTTCTCACCTGCTGTTCAGGCCCTAAATCATGGAATCATGCAGTCCTGGACTGGTTTGGGGTGGAGGGGACCTTAAAGTCCATCCAGTGCCACCTCCACCCTGGGCAGGGACACCTTCCACTGTCCCAGGCTGCTCCAAGTCCCAGTGTCCAACCTGGCCCAGAACAGCTGAGGATGGCAAATGCCCAGCTGAGTTGTTGTCATAGAATAATAAAAAGATTTTGGTTGCAAGGGGCCTCTGGAGGTCTCTTCTTCCCTATTCTGTTCTAAGCAAGGCTAACTCTAAACCTGGACCAGGCTTCTCAGTTTTGGTTTAGAAAATTTCCAGAGATTAAGATTTTTCCCACCTCTCTGGTCCTGAAACTGAAGAATATTTCCCTGGAAACTTTCCCAGTTGCAACTCATGCCCATTCTCTGTTAAACCTCATTATGCAGTCCTGGGAAGAGTTTGGCTCGATCCTCTCCAAAGCCCCTTTTCAGAGACTGTTTTTAGAGCATTTGCATTTCATCCAAGCCACTCTAGTTTGAATCCTGCCCTTCATTCCAGCTGGGCATTCTTCACAGGGCTCAGCCTCCCAATTCCATCCTGTAAACCAGGAATTAAAACTGAAAACAGGATCAGTCTCAGACCAGCCCTGTCTGAAGAGCCCTCCTGCTTGGACAGAGCTTTGGAGGAGCTCTCTGGGAACAGCCTTCACCTGCTTGCACCCCATCCTCTCAAGAAATCTGGATCTGTTTCTCTGCTTTGCTCAGGGAACATCCTCCTGTGCTCTGTTAACAGCCTTAAAGTCAAGAGATTTTGCACCTATTGCTTCTCTTTATCCACTGAGCCAGTTACTATCAAAAAAAAAATTGTTCTGATTTGCAATGATTCAATCCCAGCTGGTCCTTTTCCATCACCCTAGAGATCTCACATGTGCTATAAACTGCAGGCTTCACACTGGTTCTGTCCTTGGTGTGTGAGGTTTGTTCAGAGCTGGCAGCAGCTGCTGCAGGTTCTCCAGGCCCTGGCACCTCTATGTCCTGCTCCAGGACTGAGCAGGCTGTGGTTCCAGCTCCTCACCCCTGGCTGTGGTTCCAGCTCCTCCACCCCTGGCTGTGGTTCCAGCTCCTCCACCCCTGGCTGTGGTTCCAGATCCTCCTTCAGGATGATGAGCAGGCTGTGGTTCCAGCTCCTCACCCCTGGCTGTGCCAGGAGCTCCCTGCAGCTCTTGGGGGTCTCCTCCAAGCTCTTTCACCTTCCAGAGAAGGGGCAGAGTGGTCTGACAGTGCTGGTATCTGGCTGCTGGGCCTGCTTTGTCCCACAGACTGAGGAGGGTTTGGATTCCCCGAGGGATTCCTGACTTGATCCTCCTCTGGTACTGAGAGCTGTTCTCCTGCAAACCCCCCTCCAAGTCCAGAGTCCTGGGAGTCCTTGTCAATGGGAACAGAGGGGAAGGAGGCATAGACTGAGCCTCTTGTGCATTCCTGTCACTCCATGGCCCATCCCATTCCCAGCCCCCTTGGTTATCCCTGCCCTTTTCATGGTCATACCTGGCATCTCTTGGAGCCTTCAGTTCAAGGTGAGCTTTGGCTTTCCCAACACCTCACCTGCATCTTGGGACAATCTTCTGTATCCCACCTTTCCCAGCCCTTCCCCCTCCTCCGCGTGTCCTCCTGTGCTGCAGCTCAGGCAGGAGCTCCTTCTTTAGCCAAACTGAACTTCTGACCTCCCTGAAAGCTGGAAGGGAATTCTCCTGCTGGGGCAGCTCTCCTGGAACTCCTGCCAGGTTTCCTGAGCTCCTTTACCCTTCAGAGCTCCCACCCATAGGCTCCCACCTGCCAGTTCCCCCAAAAACCAGAGGTGTTTCCCAGGTCTTCCCTGTCCGGTGGTCACTGCCTCAGGGACATCTCCAGAATATCCAAGGGCCCTGGGAAGCTCCAGACCTCCTGTGCCACAGCTCAGGGGAGCAGAGCTGTGTCCATCTTGCACAGGAGAGAACCTGAACTGAGCAGCACCAGCTGCCTCCTCCTGCTCCTCAGGCTTTGTTCAGGGCTGGCTGAAACCTCCCCTCACTGCCTCTGGTCCTTTTTTTGGGGCACAGAGGTTCTGCAGCACTGTGCTAACCCAGCCCAGCAGAGCAAGGCCATTATTCCCACGCTGCCCAAAGCCACCAAGTGTCCCAATTGTCCAGGCTCAGTCAATCTTCATCCACAAGTCCTTCTAGCCCCATCTGCTGCTGTCCCACCTCCTTTTCCTTGCAGACCTTAGGCTCTTTTTTCTCTTTAATACTCCCCAAAGGCTGTCACTCTTGTGTTCCTCCTTCCTGCAAGTGTCCCTGTGTGCCCCCAGCTCCTTCCTGTGCCACACCAGGTCTCAGCTGGCATTTTCCTCCCCCTGGGTGCCACCAACACCGCCAGCCCCAGCAGGGGCCGCAGCAGCCACAGCCCACTGGTGCAAACCTTTTTAATGAGGGACTCGCCCATTAATGAGGCAACAGCCAACAGAGGCACTGTGCTGGAGAAACCTCTGAAGGTACTGGGAGGAAACAGAAGTGAGAAATTAGATTTGATTAAAAAAACCGAAACTGAGACAGCAAGTGGATAAATAGAGATAAAAGAGTGGTAGATGGACAGAGAGACAGATAAATCTATCAACCAGTGCACCCATTGAACAACTGCATGGGACGTGTGGGAGAGGAGGGAGAAGCACCAGGACCCCCTTAACTAAATACAATGAAAAATGACTGACCAAAAATCTGCAGATGGGAACAAAAACAACAAACAACAACGATTTTGAAAAGCTGCTGCCCCTAAAACAGTCCCAAAATATGCCCTAGCTAAAAAATCCAGTGCACCCCTGCGGTGTCCCCTCAGTTTCTACACCTAAAGATCAGCCAGCATTGCAGAGAATGCTGAATTTAGGAACAAGAATAGGGAGGGGTCACACAGGTCTGTGATGTGCAGGGTGAAATGCCAGCATGGAGATGCAAATCAGCCCTATCAGGTCAAAATCTGATGCATGGAATCCTGAATTTATCCCAGCTGAGACCTACCCAGCAAATTGTCACTGGGCACTGGGCTCATAGGGACTCAGAGTGGCTGTGCTGGACAAGGTCCCTCCTCATTTTCTCAATCAGAATGTGCAGGAAAATCAGAATGCAAAAGCAGAATGTGGAAGAAAAGATTTTTCTTCCTCCAATGAATTTATTTATTCCTTGAAAGGAATTCCTTTCTGTATAATAAATGGGGGGATAACAAATGAGGATGGAGTGTGATGAGGAGGGGCTGAGGGAGCTGGAAAGGGGCTCAGCCTGGAGAAAAGGAGGCTCAGGGGGGCCCTTGTGGCTCTGCACAACTCCCTGACAGGAGGGGACAGCCAGGGGGGTCGGGCTGTGCTCCAGGGAACAGGGACAGGAGGAGAGGGAACGGCCTCAGGCTGGGCCAGGGGAGGCTCACAGGGGACATTGGGAACATTTCTCCACTGAAAGAGTGGTCAGGGTGGCACAGCTGCCCAGGGAGTTTAGGAGTCCCCATCCCTGAAGTGTGGATGTGGCACTGGGGGCTGTGGCTTGGTGGGTTTAGTGGAACCTGGCAGTGCTGGGTTAATGGTTGGGCTCGAAGATCTTAGAGAGCTTTTCCAACTTTAATTATTCCATGACTCTGTGTTGGTACATAATCAGATTTATGTTGTGGATGTATGTACTTCTGTATTACCTACACAGATCCCTCTGGGGCCCCTCAGACTGTGAACTGAGCTGTTCTATAAATTGCAAAGTGTTTTATGCTGAGCATTGATGTGAAAAAACCTGTCCCTTCATCTCACAGTGAGGAACTCTGCCTGCTCCCTGCCCTGCTGGGCCCAGGGCTTCTCCCCTGCACACACACCTGGTTCAGGTGCCACCCTGCAGGTGTCTGTCAGTGGGGAGGGGCTGCCCAGGACTCACCCCCAGCCAAAAGGAGCAAGGTTTAGGGAGTTTGTGACTCCTGCTTTTCCAGCCAGGAGTCCCAAGCCCAAGTGCTGGGCTCTGGAGAGCTGCCTGCCTCGAAGAGGGCTGGCAGGGGCCTTGGAATCCAGCCAGGCTGATGTCAGGGCTTCCTTCTCCCAGGGGGATATGCTGCCGTGTGGGAATCTGCATTATCCATTCTGACAGTATGGCAAAGCAAAAGAGGAATAAAACTGACTCTAATTCATCAAAGCACCATCAAACCCTGGCTGTGCAGTTTGTCAGGGATACAAAACAGGAAACAAATATGTGCACAAATGTTGACATTTACCAAAGATCCTTTTCTTTAAGGTCTCAGCTCTGGGGACTGCGGAGAGATCCTGGAGTTGATCCAGGCTGGGATGAGTCAGAGCTGTTCCCACATGGCTGCAGAGTCTTGGGCTGGACAGGAGCCCTGAAACCTGGCTGGACACCCCCATGAATCCTGGGGAAAGCAGGAATCTCCAGGGACACAACCCCTCTCCTCTACCAGGCCTGTGTGTGGAGTACAGAGAACTGGACACTGGGAGGGGTCAGCACACACACATTTATTGTTTGAAGGATGTTGGGACTTCAGAGAATCCCAGGATGATTTGGGTAGAAAGAGACCTTAAAGCCCATCCATGGGCAGGGACACCTTCCACTGTCTCAGGCTGCTCCAAGCCCTGTCCAGCCTGGCCTTGGACACTGCCAGTGATCCAGAGGCAGCCACAGCTGCTCTGGGCAACCTGTTCATCTCATTTTCCTCATCTTTCAGAAAAAAAGATCATTTCTTTAGCAGAGCTTCTTGGCAAATCCATCTGATGGGGGTTGAAGGAGAAGCACAGCACTGAATCCCATCCCTTGGGGTGGTGCACTTGGAGAGAAATCAGACCTGGACACAGCAGTGACATAAGGACAAAGAGGAGGACTGTGGAGCCAGTCCTGCTCTGCTCCTTTGGGGAAACACAGGGTTCCCTGCAGTAAAACTGGCAAGGGGAGGAAGTGAACTCTCAGTGGAGAAAGGGCAAAGGACAAGTGAGAATTTGGTGTTATTCACTGGGCAAATGTTTGAATCTACTGAAATTCATCAAGCTTTGGGTAGTGCCCCATCCCTGGAAGTGTCCAAGGCCAGGCTGGATGGAGCAACCTGGGATGGTGGAAAGTGTCCCTGCCCATGGCAGGATGAGCTTTAAGGTCCCTTCCAACCCAAACCATTCCATGGCGTGGGATTGTTTGGGTGTTCCCAATCATTAGCCAGCCCTACATCACAGCCAAACCCAGCAGATGTTGGCTTTGCTATCACAGACAGAGAAGTCACTTCCCTCTCTGCAAGGACACCTGTGGCAGCAGCAGCAGCCAAGTGGGACCAGGCAGGTGGGACCAGGCAACTCCTCCTGAACCCCCATAAGAGCCTCAAACCCTGCTCAGCCTGTGTGTGCAGGAATGCTCTGACCCATCCCATGGTGGGGAGTCCTATCCTGGGATTTGCTGAGGAGCAGAATCCCCCTGTGTTACAGGCAGGATTGCCAAACCCACAGGTGGAGAACTTGCAGGTGAAGGATTAATTAATTTCAAAGTCCTCAGTGTTCTCAGGAGCATCCCCATCCCCATCCCCATCCCCATCCCCATCCCCACACTCATCCCCAGCCTCAGGCCCCATCTCCCAGCTGGAGGAGGCTGCCCAGGGCTGGCAGCTCTGATGATTCAGCCCTCAGAGAGCTGTTCTCTCACAGCCCCAGCTGCAAGAGTCAGGGGATTACACAGGACACTCAGTCCTGAACGAAAATCATATCAGAACCAAGCTTGTGACTGCAGAGGAAAGTTGGAAACACAATTCCTAACATTAAAAAAAAATAGAAGACAAATAAACACCACCTGAGTTTATTAATTTTTAAAATCTCATTATTTTTGGACAGCATAATGTTGTCAGAGACCTGAGTCAAGTGTTTGGAGTGGCAGGAGTTGATGAGGGAGCTCTGCATTCACCACAAGCAGGGCGTGAGCAGCACACGGGGCCCTCTCGAAGCCACTGCTGCTGTCTCTGTTTCCTGACAATGTTCCTGGAGTGGAGCTGGCAGTGTTCCCTGTTCAGGGTGATGGTGGGCTTGGTCCCCACGAAGGGGAGGTAGAAGGAGGTGGATCAGAAGTGTGGCACACAGACATCCTCACCTCAGCATCTCCATCTCCATCTGAAAAGTTAAAAGTGTGGCAATCCCTGAGCTCACTGTGTGTGTGTGTCATTGGCATGTCCCCCCATGAGGACATTTACCAAGAGCTTGACAGCTCCAGGGGTCCCCAGTTCAGGGTGAAGTGAAAAATGGAAAAATGGAATTGTTCGCCCTTAGCTTGGCTGTGCTGGACCCCATCTGCCTCCTCTGGCTGCACCTCATGGGTCAGGACAGGCTGGCAAAGCTGGGCAGCCCCAGCCTGGCACCTCTTGGCAGGGCAGAGCACAGCAGGGCACAAGGACACAGGTGGAAACCCTCTCCTGTCCCTCCCTTGTCCCCAGAGCTGCTGCCAGTTGTTTGTCACCAGCTTTGTTGAAAAGCTCCCGAGCAGCCCAAAGAGCAGCTGTGCAGACAAAACTGCACCTCTGGAAATGCAGGAGAAGAGCAGGAGCCTCCCTTCAGGCACCTCACCCAGAGCACCCTTGGGACCCCTGGACCTCCAGTGTCACCATGGGAGGACATCCCAATGACTGGCATGGCTCTGGGATTCACACACTGACAGGAAATGAATTTATTCTGCACCTCCCTGTCCTGGGTGAAGCTCCTGCCCTAGTCTGAAGAGGAAGATGAGGGCTCTTTCCAGCAGGAGTTGCTCACGGGTGGTGTTTTGTTGGAGGGGATTATTCAGGACACAAGGCACTTGCTTTTATTGGGTGCCAGAGGGAGGGGAAGGGTCTGCAGGGAGGGGAGAAATGAGCTGGAGGATGAGGAGCATGGGTTTAAATTTGAGCAGCAAGCCAAGATTGAGTTAGGCTGGATGGGGCTTGGAGCAACCTGGTCTCATGGGAGGTGTCCCTGCCCAGGGCAGGGGAGGAGAACAAGAGGGGCTTTAAGGGCCTTTCCAACCCAAACCATCCTATAATTCCATGATTCATGGGTAATTTTTGAATGAGAAGTGTGGAGAAAATAGTGGAAGGTTCCCAATTCACAGCTGCTACTTTGTGCTCAGCTCTGGTGCAGCCAGGAGAAGGCAGATCCCTGGTCAGGAAAATGGGCTGAGCAGCTCCCTGTCCATCTCTGGTGCTGATCACACCCAACCTATGCCTGCAGGGAAACCCAGGGGTCACACAGCACCTGCAGTGCCAGGGAAACAGGCCCTGGGCATAACCCTGTGTGAAAGCATCACCTGTGCCACAAACTGAGCTGGGACAGCGTGTGTGTGTGTGTGTCTATGTGTGTGTGTGTGTGTGTGAGTGTGTGTGTGTCTGTGTGTGTGTGCGTGTGTGTGTGTGTGTCTGTGTGTGTGTGTGTGTGTGTGTGTGTGTGTGTGTGGTTCCGTGTGTGTCTCTGTGTGTGTGACTCTGTGTGTCCGTGTGTGTGTGACTCTGTGTGCGTCCGTGTGTTTCTGTCTGTGTGTGTCTGTGTCTGTGTGTGTGTCTGTGTGTGTCTGTGTGTGTGTGTGTCTGTGTGTCTGTGTGTGTCTGAGAGTGTGTGTCTGTGTGTGTCCCTGATTGTGGTGGCCGTGCTACCCAGCAAACACAACTTTTATCATTCCCAGCTGGAAGCCAAAGGCCTTTATTGGCCTGGAGTGTTGGGGCTGGCCTTGGCCTGAGCTGCTTTCAGCAGGTGCCAACAACAGCCCAGAGCAATCAAGGATCTGCTGCTGTTGGGACAAACCCTGTGACGGTGTAAGAAACCCAGGCTGTTGTGTAGGAAGAAAAGACCTCTGGGCTATGGGAGGTTCCTGTGAAGCTTCAAAGTTTATCCATGAGTTTAGGAAGAGGGAGCTGCCGTGGTTTAACGTAGGTTTGGTTGTTGGTTGGGGATGGAGTCCACTACTTACAGAAGTGGTTCCTGTGGGGACTGGGCAGAACCAATCAGCTGCCTAGCTTAGAAGACTGACGCCCAGTTCAACCATTCAAAGAGGTCATTACGCCTCTGTGGAAAAGCACATTTAAACATGACAAAAGCACATTTAAACATGACAAAAGCACATTTAAACATGACCAAAGCCTGGGAAACCTCTCTTGGCTTCCGGCCTTGAGCAGGTACCTGGGGGCTGGCCCCCTGATCGGCCCATGCAGCCTGGCCGGGCCAGGCCAGGCCAGGGCTCTGCCGCGGCGCTGGCTCCTTCGTGGGAAGCCCATCAGATCCTGTTCTGGCGAGGTGGCCGGGCCCCCTTCGGAGGGACTGAGCCCTTCCCGGGGATCCCTGTCCCGGCAGGGTGGCCAGGCTCCCGTTCCCAATGTGGCCGGATCCCCTTTCCCAGCAGAGCCTGCCAATCCCTTTTTTCCAGTGCCACCATTGGGCCATGTCGGCCGGAGGCTGTATTGGCACCAGGAGCATCCCTGCAGCGGGGACCAGAGCCAGGAGTGGCCATTGCCATCCCGGACTAGGAGCAGCCACGTGGCTAAGACTGCACAACCAGAAAATTGGCGCAACCGGAGACAACAGCACGTGGCTGTGGTTATGTGGCATGACTTGCAATGGACTTTGCCTAGCCATGCTGTCTAGGCTTGAAAGACAGGTGTCTGCTAAGAAAGGCAGGACCCTCTCTTTGAAATGGAGAATGTAAACCCTCTCCCTCCAAATTATTATAATTTTGAAATTAAAGGGCTCTCAGGCAAAGATATGGGAATAGGAATAACAGTTCTTTATCAGGAAAAGTTAAAATAGAAATACAGAATTACAGAGAACAAACCCAAAACCCTGCCAGAGTGAGAATCCAAGCTGCCCCATCAGTCAGTCAGGGGTTGGGGCAGTGTCATTCCATGGTGTCCATCCTCCTGCAGTGACAGATGTGGCTCTGCTGCAGCAGTGCTCCTGGAGAAGGGACAGTTTTCCTCCCCAGGCCCAGGGATGATGTGCAAGGCTCTGGTTTTCCTCTGGGATCCAGTGGGAAAAGGCTGCTCTGGTGTTCCCAATGCCAGCTTGGATCCGGGTAGGAAATGCTCGGCTCCTCCCCCTGGCTGGAGCATCTCCCCATGGGATGATGGAATTGGATCAGCCATGGCCTGGGACTGCATGGCCATGGACAGGAGAGATGTCCTGGAGGGAGGATGGGCTGTGGGGCAGATAAAGAACACTGGAACAGCTGGGTTAACAGCTGGGGATAGAATACAGACTGCTGGGCACATCCTGTACTGCAAGCCAAGACACATGCTTAGCCAGCCATGCTGTGGACAGAAGGACAAAAGCAGCAGCAGCAGTTCCGTTTCTTTTCCCAGGTCCCTACACGAAGGAAAGGCACGGGGTGGTGTGGACAGCCAGCCTGGCTCTTGCAGTACCGGCCAGAGGGGACCATGTAGCCAGCAGCAACAGACACAGCGATTCCTCGATTGTGGAGCCTGGATGATATTTACCTTTCAACGCTGCAGAATTCTATAAAAACTTCTTCAGTTGATAAAGCTTGAGAACAAACTAACCTACAATTCGTTCTTGAATGAGGAAAAGGAAAAGGGTGAGGACACGTAGAGAAAACAACATGGGACTCTGAGGTCAGTGAAGAAGGAGTCAAATTCTACATGGGAGAGGATTGAGAAGATGTCTTAGTCTTAGGCTGAAATTCTTTTTTTTGTGAGGCTATGGAGAAGATATATTTGATAACCAGACTTTGTTTTTTTCCCCCCAAAACTCATGGAAATGGTGTAGCATTCTAACACAACTGTGAGCCGAGGCACCAATATTGAAGCAAGTAAATGTTGCTGTGATCCAATGACAAATTTGAACAGAGAGAGATGAGAAACTTTGCCCCATGAATAAAAGAAGAAAACCTCTGTTCCCAGAGATGGATGAAAAGAACTTTTGTTTTTATGCTAGAACAGCTCATCCTTAAAATAGTACCCCAGTAAGTTGACATGGCCCATGAACACAGCTGTGGGAAGGCTCAAAAGATGGGAGGGACTTCACAGTTGCAGATTTCTGGACAGCTGCTATTCGTGGAAATTAAAAGCCACAAGAGAACTGTTTCTTGTGAAGAAGTCTGCATGGCATGGCACTAGAGACTCCTCTCCCTAAGCAGACTGAAGAAAGATTATTTTAGAGGTGGTAAACTGAAAATTCTAGGGTTTGTCTCTTTACTTTGTCAGTGGGAAGGAAAAGAGGGTGTGGGGGGAGAAGTGTTCTGAGGATTTATTCTGACTTTCTTATAATTTTTCTTTTAATTTTGTTAATAAAGTTTTTCTTTATACCCCTTAAAGTTTTTGAGCATGTTTTGCCCTCTTCCTCCTAATCCATATCTCACAGCAGGAAATTAGTCAATAATTTCTAGTGGGTGCACTGGCATTTGGCCAGCATTAAACTCACTACAGGAGCATAAAAGAATAACCCTGGAGTATCCCAAAGTGAGACAGAAGAAACCCCACCCTGCACATCAGATTCCTCCCAGCAAGGGGCTGAGGACACTGGTGACACTCTGTGACTCCCCCACCCCTCTGTGACTCTGCCTGACTCAGGGCACTCCAGGCACTCTGAGTCCCCACAGGGACATTGTGGAGGAGAGCACAGCTCCAGAAGAGAGGACACACATGGAAGTTTTTATGTGACAGTTTTGATTGCATCCCTAAATAGGGAGTTCTGTATCGCTTACGGCCTCAACTCTTAGACTGCTAAATATTAAGTGAACTTTGCTCCATGTGGTGTTTTCCCTTTTTCCCATGATGAACTTCAGGTAATAGTAGCCTGGAGGGGGCAGGCATACCCTGAGGCCTGGGAAATGGGGGAGTTATTCCCTTGGGTCTGTTCTCCCCCTGCCAGGAGCCAGCCCTGCCACCTCCTGAGCTGTTCTGGGTGTTGCCTCTCCAGCTTCCCCGTTGGGATATTCCGTAATGTGATGTTTGCCATCCCCGTTGCTGCTGTATCCTCAATTCCTGGCATCCTGTCAGTGGCTGACGAGGCAGAACTGCTGGAACAGCCCCAGCCTGAGCAGGCTCTGCTGGAGCAGTGCCTCTGATCCACACCGGCTGACAGAGCCTGGCAGCTTGCAGGTGGATTCAGAGTCTTTGGGATTGGTCTCAACCAGTGCTGGGATTTAACTTCTCTGTGTCATTTCAGACTTCCACATCTGGAAGTGATCTGGTCTGGACTAGACAGGAAGCCCTTTGCCATGAGTCCAGATCATCCTGTGCTGGGATGCATCAGCCACCAGGAGTGTGACTGGTGGGCTCAGGCTGCCCCAGGATTCCCCTCCCTCCCATGAGCTCCTGAGTTTCTCCCTGGACTTGGCAGCAGCTTCCACCAGCTCTGCTCAGCAGTTTGCCAGTTGGGAAAACTCCCTGGGCACAGCCCTTGCACCTTCCCCACTGCAACCCCAGCAGGAGCTGGGAACAGGCTCAGCACAAATGTTTTGCAGCTCTCCATGGTCCAGCCTGACTCCTGCCTGTGCCTTCCTTCCTTTTCTAGGATAAATGGGCTCAGAGTGAGTGCTCTGTGTCCCGTGGCTGGGCTGGCAGCAGTGCCTGGGCTGCAGCTGGCAGGGAGGGAAGGGAAAGGAAGCTGGCTCAGGACCGTGAGGTCATGAATGAAGCTCTGTTTTCCATGAAACATCCCGAGGCTGCTGATTGCGGGGCATGGAAAGGCTGGTGTGTGCAGGGCAGGCTCAGGGCTGGGGTGTGTGAACTCCCAGGGGGTCCTGCTCAAAGTGCTTGGAAACACTTCCCACCGGGAACCCCAGCTCCACTGCAGCTCTGGGGAGGATCACAACACTCCTGTTGGAGTGCCACTGTGTCCCATTGCACTTCCCATCATGGTCCTTTGGGAAGCATTCCCACCTTCGGGGTGACTGAGACTGTGACAGAGCTGTGGCTCAGTGTGTGAAGTACAAAACAGGCTGGGAAGATTTTCTCGTGGTTCCCACCTTGCTTCCACTGGTTCATGCCAATATTTTCACCCTCCTTGCCCTTCTCAGAGCTGGGCAGTTCTCCCAGCACAGCTTCTCCTCAGCTTCTTCTCCCAGCTCAGCACTGGGAGGGGAGGGAGGCAAAGCATCCCTGCAGTGGGACCAGGATTTGGGCTCTAGTGGGGGATGCCTGGAGATGTTCAGGCCACCCAGACCCCCGGTTTTGGCAGAGGAAGAGTCTGTCTGCTGCAACTCCCAGGAAATTCCCCCCCTCAGAGATTGCTCCCCTGCCCTAGGGCCAGGCTGGGTTTGGTGGGACAGTGGGACAGCCTGGCAAAGCCTTGCTCAGGGGGTTAAACCCTGCTGGGGGTCTGACCTCCACTTCCTCCCACCACAGTGATCCAGAAGGATAAACCCATGAGGACAAGGAGTCGAGCCATTATTTCATGTCCATCCCTTCCCCAGACACCAAACACTCAGAGCTCTGCTTGCACCCACACCCCCAAAGGTAACTGGAACCCCTCCCCTGCTGCAGCTCAGCCTTGTCTCACCATCCTCCAGCATTCTGCCGTGTCTGTTTGTCCTGCCAGCACCCACCTGCCTGGATCCAGCTCTCTCCTCACCTGGACCCAGACCTGGTTGTGCTCTGACACCCACTGGCACCATTCTGTGGGCTCTCCAAGGGAAAGGCAGTGCTTGGTTCCATCAGGAATTACCTGCTCCTCGTGTCCCAAGCAGGAAGATGATGTGGAAGAGGGTTGGGGATTATTCACACAACTCCAACAGTGCAGGAGCGAGGCTCCTCTTGTGGCTTACGGTGGATTCTCTGCAGAGGGAGCTGAGCCATTTGAGGAGGGGACATGGGACAGCCCATGTTCTCCCACAGGTCCTGAGTCAGGAACTGGCAGAATGGGAGCAGGAAAACTTCCTGTCAGCTCAGAGGAGTTATAAATGATCCAGATGAGAGACTTCATGCTGTGTCAGGTGTTTAAACGGGACCATGAGCAGGAGAAGGAATTGGCAAAGTGCTGGGGGAGGCTCCTTGTTTGACAGGAGCCTGTCCCCAGTGCAGAGAGTGCTGCCAGTTTGGCACACGTGGAAAGGTGAAGGCTGAGAATTGTCACTGCAGCCACCCAAACAGAGAGAGGGACTGAGCAGTGCTCATGGAACCACAGCTCTTGGAGGGCTCCAGACAGGTTTGTGAATCCTGTTCCCCACCGAGGGTACCTGGGTGTCAGAGCAGGGCACAAAAAGAGGGACATGTCAGTGCCAGTCCCCCAGTGACATAGAGGGAACTGAGAGGGAACCTCATTCCTGCTCTGCTGGGCACCCTCCATCACCTGGCCATGAGCACATGGGCTCTTCTGGCTCAACACCTGCACATCAGAGGTGCCCTGAAGCCCTGACCACCGGCAGCTCATCCACCCTGGAGCATGGAACCAAGGAACCAGAGAATCCCATTGCCCTGTGTGGCCTTCTGGGCAGTTTTGTCAAGAAAGAAAGAATAAATAGAAGTTTTCTGGGCTTGGGAATAGAACTGGCATGAAACTGGTCTGAGTTCATTGTCCCAATGTGCCCCAAGTCCTGGTGTCACCAGTGAAAGGATGCCAGCAGCCTGGTGGGGAAGCCCCCTGAGGCAGGGGGCACCATCCCTGCTGGGCTGGGCCGGGCCTTGGCCAGGGAGAGTCTGGCCTGGAGCCACTCGAATTGGCTCTGCTGGACACACGGGAAGCTTCTGGCAGCTCCTCACAAGCAACCACCTCTGTGACCCATCCTGGTCCCAAAACCTGGCCATGCAAACCCAAAACACCCCCTGAGAAACCCCACATTGCTCACCAACCTGCCAGCTAGGGGTTATTTTTTTTTATTATTATTGTTATCTACAGTTTTCCTTATTGATTCTAACCTTTCCTTGCTGCACTTCATGCCAGTAACCGTGAATCTTTCCCTGTCTGCATTCTGTCCATGTGACATTTTTATTTTAACAGTTCCTTCCCTTTACCACTAAACCAGCGCAGACTTTCAGGCAAAATCATCTTTCTTTGGGGTGAAATTCTGACCTAATCATCCCTCATGAAAGAATTTTGTGTCTTCATTCCCTTTTTTATTTTTTATTCCAATTTCCCTCCAAATTAATTCTAGTGCTCATTTGCACAGCTTTGGGAAATGAGTCTGTTAAAGCACGGTGTGAGTGTGTTATAGACATGAATTGGTGGGGACTGCTCTCTCTTTGCCTATATTAAAGATAATCAGGTCATGATCATGGCTCCCCAGGCAACCACTAACTTCCAGCACGGTGATTAATTAATCTTTATCCATCATAACGAGGTCCAAAATAAATTACCCCGTATTGGGTGCAGTACCTTTGCTGTTAGATAATGACCACCTCTAATGTGCAATAACGCTAACGAGGTTTGACTCCTGCCTCAGCAGGGCTGGGATTTCTCTCTCTGTGCCTCTTGTGGGGGCTGCAACTGCTCCTCCTCCTGCTGCAGCTGCCTGGAGGAAATCCCAACCCATTCCCAATAGGAGGAGGAAGGGAAGAAGGCAGATGCCTTTCCCAGGCATTGGGGACTTCAGAGGGGTCTCGTGTACCTTTGATATGCCAGGCATGCCAAGGTGGGATCCCAAACCTGGCTGGTTCTTCCTAGAGCTTTGCCTGAATTTTCCAGGTCTCTGGTCTGTATTTTCCTGCCACTGATGGCCAGGAGAGAGATGACATCCAGTGTGGGGAATGCTGATGCTTTCATTGCTGAGGAAAGGGTAATGGAGCTGCTGGCAGAGACTGAAGATCCAGAGACCTTCAAGAGGAACTGGAAAAGGTTGCCCGAAAAAGCTGTGGCATCCCTGGATCCCTGGAAGTGTCCAAGGCCAGGTTAGACACTCGAGGCAGCCTGGGATAATGGAAGGTGTCCCTGCCATGGCAGGGGGATTGGACTGCATGAGCTTTAAGGTCCCTTCCCACCCAAACCATTCCATGATTCCACGATTCTGTGATTCTGTGAAGAGCAGACAGCAGTCCATCTTGATAAATCAGAATTATCTTGGTGGCTTTAATCCTTCCCATGCCCTCTCCAGGGTTTCTGCTTCCCACAGACTTCTCCTGATGGTTAACTGGGATCTGAAGCAGCAAAGAAGACCATGGCACATCCCAGAGTGGGATTCGTGGGGCTCCCAGCACAAAAAGTCTTGGCATGTTTATTGCCAGGGCAATGAGCACAGTCAGTCTCTGGGAAAAAAATGGGGAAATCCTTGGAAAAGAAAGGTGTTGCTGATCTCCTCTGCACCTGCAGGGACCTGTGTGTGGTCCTTAGAGGAGACAAAGGCCTGGCCCTTATGAGGGGATTGTCTTCACTGTTTTTCTTTCCTCACATTCTTCAGGAAGGGAAGCAATGCCATGGACCCTGGGATGGACTTGAACTCTAGGTGCTCGGGTATATTGCAATAATAATCTGCTTTTCTGGGGCCTGGGATCACCATGTATGTCCCAGGTCAGGGCATGAACCACTGACATGGGAGTTATGAATCGATGGGGGACAATCCAAGGTGTCATCCTGAAGGCTCTGCCTTTTCCTTGGATTTCTTCCTCCCCTGGAAGCAAGCACTGGAGAGGCTACAGGAAAAAAATGTTTTGCAGTCATTACTCAGAGCAGGGTTGAGAGCTCAGGCTGTCTCTTGGCCTCAGGGGTCTCAAAATCTTGGGTCAGGAGTTCCATGGCTTTCCTTTCCCCTCTGGCTTTCCCTCCTCCAAGGAGATTCATGCACCAATGCCTGTGGCATTCCAAGAGACCATGGGCAGGGATGCTCACACAGCCTGATTGCCAGGGAGAACAATCCATGGAACGATCCACAGGATCCAGGATCCTGTCATGGCAGCCAGGCTGGGTGGACATGGCAAGACAAGAACCTGGGGACACAGGGATGATGTTTTTGTCTGTTTGGGGGCTGCTCTGGGAGAAAGTGGAAGGATTTGGTTCACAGATCATGGAATGCAGCTCTCTGGGAGCTCAGGGCAGGAATTCCCAGGATTTCCCAGTCCCAGGTAACTTTAGCTGGTGGCCATGCATCTCCCAGCATTTCCAATGGCTTCTCATCTCTTCCAATGGCTCTTCTTCTTCAGTTCTCCTCTTTCCTGTCCCATTCTGTCCCACCTCCTCTTCTGTGTCCTCCCTGTGCCACAGTCCTGCCACACTTCCCAAACTCCCTAGGCTACTGAAATCCTTCCCATGCCCTCTCCATGCCTTTGCTTCCCACACATTTCTGATGGATTAGCTGGGCTCTGAGCCCCACTGTGTACAGAGAAGACACTGTCACATCCCAGAGTGGTACTTGTAGAATCCTCCTGGCAAGGAGCACAGGGAGCACCAATGTCAGCTTTAATGAGGAATTTGGGGAGGGCAGAAGGGAATTTGGAGCCTATTAAGCCTTCCCTTGTAACAGCATCTCTTACTCACTTTTCTTCAGCCACAGAAACCCTTAATAGAGCAAGGCCCTTGTCTGAAGGCTCTGTGACGTTATTACAGAAAGCAATAACTGTGCTATTGGGGCAGGGGGAATAAATCAATGCAATGATACCAGGCTGAGGTGCTGCCACTGCTGGAATTTGATTCTGCTTTCTATGAGGCAAAACAAGGCTCAAATCACGTTAACATGGCCCGAAAGAGCAGCAAAGCAGAAAATCTGTCTCTGGTGAGAGATCAAATGGCAAGTCAGTGCTGGAGGAACAGCTTCAGGACATCCAGTGAGCCCTTCTTGGGGACAGGGACATCATCCAGGAACCTGCTAACCATTCCAGGGCCTCATCCATACCCCAGAGGATGCAGTTACACCCAGCAAAGCCAGGATTCTGTGCAAGGAAGGAAATAAGGAAAGGGAAAAGAGGGACAAGACAGGGGCAAAAAGCCAAAGAAGCGAGAGGAACGGTACAAGGATCTGTTCCCATCATCTTCAAGCCTTGGCTCAGCTGTGCAGGGTGAGCACTGAACTCCTCACTTCTGCCAAGGTTCCTCAGGAGCTGGGTGAGGAAAGGGTGGATTCCTCATCCAGCAGTGCAAGGTCAAAGAGCAGAGATAAAGTCCCACAGTCCATTATTATCCTGAGGGATCATTTTGTTACATCTCTTTTTAGAATCACAGAATATCCTGAGCTGTAGGGACCCACAGGGATCATGGATCCAGCCCTGTCCCTGCACAGACCCCCCAACAATCCCAGTCTGTCCATCCCTGGCAGCTCCTGGAGCTCTGGCAGCCTCAGGGCTGTGCCCATTCCCTGGGGAGTCTGTTAGACTTTGGACAGCTCAGGTCTTCACACAGCCTCCCTTTCCCAGGAAAATCCTGGCCTTGTCCTGAGGGGTTATTGTAAACCCACAGAGAGGCGTTGAACTTGGAGCCAAGTGCTGCTCCACACTGAGGATGCTGCCCTGGCTGGGGCAGGCACTGCAGTGCAAAGCCCTGAGATGTTAAGGAATATCAGGAGTAAATCATCCTGTGCCCATTCTTCCCCTCACCTGTAATTGTTTGCATGGGCACTTGGAGTTCTCTTCAAGGCCAAGGGTGTAAGGTCCAGCTCATCCAGAGCCTGGACAGAGCTTCCTCCTACCAGGAGTGTCCCAGCACTGGTCATTCAGTGAAGGACATTCTCTACAGCCCAATTAGGGCCTGGTTTTGGCAGAACCAGCACTCAGTGGACACTGGTATTGTTGGGAGAGTAGGGAGAAGCCAGGGATGCCCAGGAATGGCTCCCCCAGGACAGGCTCTGGGCACATTTCTGAGTCTGCAGCAGCTTGAACACAAACTGAATTTTAAAGAATAAAAGAAAGCAGAGAGGAGGAGGCAGTGGGGGAGAGGGAAGGGCTGGGAGCTCTGGGAGTCCAGCTCTGAGGAGTGACCAGCCAGCTCTCCCTGATACCCATCCCTGGGTGAGGAATCCCAGGGGAAAGGGAGGAGTTCTGTTGTCAGCCCTGCCCCAGGGTCGTTTTACACATTCCTGTGGTTCCCTAACTCCATTCTACATTCTGCTTTTCTATACCTGCCCTGCTGCCCAGGGCAAACACCAGGCTCTCCTCTCCCCCTCAGAACAACTTATCTGGGATTCCAGTGGGGAGCAGGGATGCTTCTGGGAGCAGCTCAGCTGCTTTTCTTCAGACATCTCCAACAGCAGAGGCCTCCCTGAGCCCTGGAAGTGCCAATTTCTCTCTGTCAGCTGCAAAGACAACCAAGACATCAAGCTCTGGGGAGCAGGAGAAGATGGGATGCATCTATTCACACACAGCTCTGTTTGGACAGATAAACCCAAGCAATTATTTTCACTTTTTAAACATGCCAGGCTCTGGAGGCAAATCTGGGGAGAGCTGAGCAAAAGGAGCTGTTGGATCTCCTGGAAGATGCTGGTTTCAAAGCCAACAGCCTGTGCAGGGTTATGCACCAAGGGGACATGGAGCCGGAGGAGCAGCAGCCTCAGCAGAAGGCTGAACACACACTCTTCAATCAGGTTTTGGGTGCTGAACACTCTTTCATCAGGTTTTGGGCTGATTGTGCACAGGATTGCTGGAGGTTTCCCATTCTACTTCTCCCTCTGGAGGTGGGTTTGGAAGAGCCTTCCTCCTCAGGTTAATCGTGGCAGAAAGAGGCAGAATCTGTGGTAAGGACAACATCTGGGCTCGAGTGCCAGTCCTGGAGCATGTCTGAGCTCCAGGGCCTCCTCCAGGGTCTGCCTGTGCTGGGAGCTGCTGCTGGAACAGGGGGATGGGAAAGCAGCCCCTCCCCAAGGGTTGAGGGCTTGCTCAGAGGATAAGTTCAGTTACTTCACATCATCTGAGCCTCTAATGAAACCTCCTCTCCCCGTGTAAGGTAATCTGCCTTTGATCAAAACCTCTTCTCCTCTGATGAGAACACAGCCCAGTAAGGAGCTAATCTGAGCCAGAGTGGGCTCCCAGACCCCTCATCACCCTCATCCAGCAGCTTCCTCACCTCCTTCTCCTCCCTGATCTGTCCAGAAATTGTCCTGGATCCTGCCCCTGGATCTGCCCCTGGATCCTGCCCCTGAATCCTACTCCTGGAATCTGCTCCAGCCTCACCTGGCAGGGCCCTGCAGGGCTCTGGGTCCCCCAACAGAGAGCAGAGTGCCTGCCCACACCTTTCCTTGAGTGAGCTCTCTCCAAAGACCAAAGGGGCATTTTAACTTGAAATCCAGCTTTATTAGAATGTAAACTTGAATAACCATATTTCTGGGAGAGGAGGAACTCAGTGACTGGGCCAGATGGAATAGAAATAAAAAAGCCTGTAAACAACTCTTTTCTTACCCCTGTGTCCCCACAGCTGAGTCTTTACCCCTGGCTTGGTTTAGTCAGTGGCTCTCTGAGTAGTAACAGATTCTTTCTTATCCTCATCTTGTCCCTGGTACATCTTTCCCTTTCTGTCACCTCACCCAAACCCTCATCCCAGCTGGGAAAATGCCATCCCATTGCATGGAAAATGCACTGTGCAGGATCAGGGTGACTCGGGAAGAACAAGATGCACCCTGGCTGCTCTGCTGCTGATAGAAATTACAGCTGAGACAGGAATTTCCTTTGCTTTTCCATCTTTTCTCCTTCGAAGGAAAGACAGAGGCAATTTTGTGGCAATAAAGCTGGAACACACCAGGAGCCCTTGCTCCTTGCATAATGTGAGCTGTGATCCAGGTGTGATGCCCAGGCCATGGGGGTCTATCCCCCCCTCCCTGGAGTGGGTTCTTGGGTTCTCATCACAAACACTGAGCAGCACTCCAGGTGATGAAGGAGCTGCTCTGCTCCCAGTGTGATCCACATGCTCTTGTTATCCTACATGCTCCCCTCCTTGGGTGAGCACTTCCCACTGAAGAGCTGGAGCTGTGGAACTTGAAAATGCAAATTCAGGCCTGAACATCCAAGGAGAAACATGGAAGCAAACACTCCAATGGCTGCAAGGCTCCTCACACAGAGGAAGAGGCACCTGAGCCTCCTCGAGCACCTGAACCAGGGAGTTTGCTCTGCTCAGCAAGAGCTGCAGCCCTGGGAGCAGTGCTCGCCTCACACAGAGTGCCAAGTGCTGCTTTGCTAAAATTGGAACATCTTCACCCATTTCCAGAGGCAGGGAATCCAGGAGTGCATGCCAGGGCTGCATTCCCAAGCAATGAAGCTCAGTTTCACAGCAGGATTGCACAGCAGGCACAGAGTTCTGCTCCCCTGGCTCCAAAGCTTCTGGGTGTTCCATTGCTGAACTCTGAGGTGAAATTTCCAGCAGAGCATCTGTCCTGGTTTTCTGCACGTTGGAGAAACCCCATATCTGTCCCACAAGGGTGGGAGCACAGCTCCCTCCTCCAGCAGCAGGAAAGGAGAAGAGTGGCCAATATCTGTCCATTTTTCAGCTGGATTTCTCCTGCTCTTCCCACTGGGCACTTCATCCTGCTTTGTTCTTCTTCAGTGTTGGGTCAGAAGGAGCAGCCCTGAGTGCCTGGTGCCCCAGAGGGGTTCTGCATTTCCTTTGGGAAGAGCAGCCTGCACCCCACATCCTCCAGGCACAGCCTCTCCTCCATCACTGTTCCTGCTGGACCTCAGGTGGGCACAGTCACAGGGCCACAGGATCCTGGGCTCTGCTGAGAGCTGTGCTGTGACCCTGTCACAGGATCCAGGCTGGGGATGCTGAGTGGGACAGACACAGCAAAACATCTGCAGATGCAGCCTTGCAGCAGCACCTGGGCCCTGCTGGGGCTCTGCAGGGCTGGTCAGCTCTGGGATGTTGGGAATGTTGGGCAAAGGATGCTGGGCAACATCTGGAAGATCTGGTTGATGATCCAGTTGAAGGTGTCCCTGCTCACTGCAGGGGTTGGACCAGATGGCCTTTAAAGATCCTTTCCAACCCAAACTATTCCATGAAAGCTCAGAACATCTCACTGCTAAATTCAGGGATTAAACCCACTCTGTGGATTTAACCTTTGTAGTATTTATTTTGTTCTCTTCTTTCCAAAGGGAAATTTCTCCCAGGGATCTTTTCCCAGCCCAGTGCTGCTTGTTATCTCTTATTGATCTGAAACAGAACATGACAATAAAAAAGGCAATTTCTGGTAAAATCCACAGAGCAGGAAATGAACTGCTGCATGTCACCAGCGAATTGTGGCAGCTGAGGCTGAGCCCTGAGCCTGGGGACCCCCAACTGTCACCATAGTGGCTCTGGGGGCTGAGTGGCACAAAGCAGAGCTGGCCTGGCAGTCCAGAAGGTGTGGAAAGAGGCTCACAGCCCTGGACACATGCAGACCTAGTCACCAGTTCTGCAAGGGCTTGATTCAAAACATGCTGGGCTCAGGAAAGTCACTGACTCAGAGGATCACAGAATCACACGGGAGTTTGGGTTGGAAGGATGTTAAAACCCATCCAGTGCCACCCCTGCCATGGGCAGGGACACCTCCTGCTATCCCAGGGTGCTCCAAGCCCTGTCCAACCTGGCCTTGGACACTGCCAGTGAGACACTTCCCTTTTGCACAGGGGTCAGCAATACTTCCAGAGAAAATGACATTCATGGCTTTAGGACTTCCCTAGAGCTCGTGAATCTCCTCTCTTAAAAAAAAATCAAAAAGAAGTGGCCAAAATTTGGAGCATCTCTCTGCAGCCCTCCTGAGCCCAGCTGCTCAGGTGTGGGGCTGCTTGGGGCCATGCTTTGCTCGCCCAGCCCTTCATCACTGTCACCCTGGGAAGAATGGGGACAATTCCTCATGGACACTCTATTTCCAACAAGGGAAATCCTTGGCAAGGTGAGTAATGTGTTGTACATCAAGAAGGGGCCATGGAGCCTTAGCCCATCCCAGGAGACCTGAGTGCTAGGGCAGGGGATGTGGGAATTGTGCAGAAAAAAATCAGAATTCTCCACAAATGCCCAGAATCTACCAGATTGTTTGTGTCATTCTCTGCCTGGACGGAGGGAGCAGGTGAAGAACTCCACAGCTTGTGCCTCCCCAGGACAGAGCAGTTCTGCTGGGCAGGGTGGCAGCACCTCCAGGGCCCTGCCCAAAGCCTGGGATTGAAGCCCACCTGGAGCTCATAAGTCAAAGGTTTTCTTGCAGAGGAAAAGAGAAGGAGCTGAGCTGAGAGTGCAGCCACGTCCCAGTGGGATTTCAGCTTTTCCCTGTGGGAGGGCTCGGCCTGGCTGCTCCTCTGCTCCTCTGCTCCTCATACACGAGTTGTGGCAGGCATTGGCATTGCCCTGTGATGCTGTGGGACATCCCTACTAAAGCTTTCCAGGGGCTTGGACCCCTCCAGGCTCTTCAGGGGGCACTTCATCTGTGCAGCCCAAGTGCCCTGTGGCACCACCTGGACATGGCAGCGTTTGGGGCTGGAATCAGAGGACATGGAACAGCCACAGACCAAAGCTCTGGAGCAATAATGAGGGGAAAAAAACCTGCTTTGGGAACCTTGAACAAAAGGGGTCCAGTGGGATCTTATCCAGGTCTGTATTCCTGGGATAGCCAGCTGAGCATCTCCTTTGCAAGGATGCCAAGGACACAACACAGGCTGATTCGTCCTGTGCCCCTCAGGGCTGTGAGAGCAAACCCAGGAGATTTGATCATCCCTGCACAGCCCCAGTTTTGGAGAAAGGCTGAACCGGGAGCACAGGGAGGTGCTGACACTGGAGAAAGGCCTGGATCTGCTGGATCTTGTGTGGGAGCCACAGAAAACTCCAAAAATAAGTGTTTGTTCAGAGAGGCCTGGATGCAGGGAATGCTTTAAAAGGCAAAACTCCTGGAGCAAAATGTTGCCAACTTCAGGATGCAGCTCACAACTGGGTGCTGAAGGATTCCAAAGGGATCTCACCTGCACACACACCTGCATTTATCAACTGTGGTTGAAATAAAGGAGGAAAACCCCATGCCAACCTCACTTCCCACCCAGCCCATTGCCTGAGGAGTGCTGTACTGACTGCAGTTCCAGGGGGGATTTTCCTGGTGGATCCTGAAAGCTGGGGAAGGCAAAGGTGTGGCTGATGGTGGAGCCACAACTGTGGAGTTATGAGAGCAAATGTAAAGGTGGAAATGTCTCTGCCAAGGATTTAAGCTTTTGCAATAATGCTGCATGTTTGATTTGGAGGGATCATCCCAAAGATAACAGGGAAAAGAAGGAATTTAGAACAACAGGACTGAAGTCCCCTGAAAAAGGACTCCAAAAGGAGCTGCATCCAGGCTTAGGAGCAGCATTAAAATTCGTGAAAAGAAGATGTGATTCTGCTGGCAATTATTGTCCAAAGAGTGCAATTTAAAGATTCTCACTGGAATAAGAAATAAAATCTGGAGCGATAACAGAATGAAAAGCCAGACTATCACACACCTCACTCGGAGAGCCAGGCACGAATGGATCAATCAGATTTCAGCCCTGCACACAAAAGAGGTGAGTTTTGCCTTTTATCAGCTCAGGCAATGAGAAAAAGGCCTCAGGCAAAACCCATTGTACAGGGGAAGTCCAGAGGGCTCCAGGGAATAGGAAAGCAGCAGCTGATCCCAGGAGAAGGCCAAGCAGGATGGGACCCTAAAATCCACAGGATGGGAGGGAAAGGGGCTCAAGCTGTGCCAGGGGAGGCTCAGGGTGGACATCAGGAGGAATTTCTCCATGGAAAGAGTGGTCAGGGATTGGCAGGGGCTGTCCAGGGAGGCTTGCAGGGCCCATCCCTGGAGGTGTCCAAGGAAGGTCTGGACATGGCACTCAGGGCTCTGGGCTGGGGACAAGATGGGGAGGGGTCACAGGTTGGACTTGGTGACCCTGGAGGGCTTTTCCAAACTCGATGATTTTATTGAATACTCTGCAAGCACCTCTCCTGTGACAACTGGAATGTGAACACTGTGTGCTCAGGATTTGGGCTGGGAGACAGAGGAAGCTCTATGAGAAGCAAGGTGAGCACAGCCATAGGTGAGGTGAGGGACAGCCCCGTGTCCAGAGGCACATCTGGAGGAGCTGTGCTGCTGCACTGTGCTGTGTGTGCACAGTGGGGGGAGACGCAGCTGGGCTCATTCCTGGCCCACACAAAACCAATGTCTGCAATGTTCAAAGAGCTCCCGACAACATCACTGCTCCACCCCAGCTCTGCTGTGGGACCAAGGCCTTGGGGCCACAGTTGGACACCAGAATAAGGCCAGGAATGGGTTTGTTCAATGTCCCAATCAGTGGCAGTGAACTTCCCATAAATGTGGCCTTCACGGGAAGCTCAGACTACTCAAGTGCCTGTAGCCAGCAGAGTGGAGGAGCCCCTCAGTGCAGCTCCTCGTTGGACACCCCTTGGGCTGACAGGACTGAGCACTCACTCACTCAGGCCAAAATTTGGGGAAAAGCTCCATCCTGATACACCAAAGCCTTGTTCTCTAAAGGAGACTTGTCATGGAATCACTCGGGTTGTAGAAGCCCTCTCAGGCCATGGAGCCCAGCCATGAACCCAGCACTAACAAGTGCCACATGCCCACAGCTGCTAAGCCCCTCCAGGGATGGGGCCTCCCCCCCGCCCCCCCCGCCCTGCTGCTTTGATTGCTGACTCTCACACGTTCTTTCCAAGGGAAGTTTGCTCCTCTGCAGCAGGGTCTGAATCCTCTTTCTGCCTGGTTTTATCCCTATTCCCATAACACAGACTCCACCACTCCAGCAGAATCCGTGGAAAGTTGTGAATTCCCCCTGTCCCCCACAAAACCCTGTTGGATGGATGCAAGCACAAAGCAGCAGCAGCCCTTCAGGGAGCTTCCATTCCCCACGGCTTAGTTTTGTGTGTGAATGAAGCACAGCACAAGGACAGCCCACCCAAGTGAGTGAAGTGCAGAGCTCAGCACGGCTCTGGGAATTCATTCCCTGGGACAGGCTGGGGATGGCCAGGAGCCAAAGTCACACTCGCACGTCCTGCTGGTACTGTCCGAGGTGCTGAGCAGGGGCCGAGGAGAGGAGACTCGGTCTCAGGGAATGGCATTAAACCTCCCACGAGCAGGAACAGCCCAGGTAAGGACACAGAGGGGACAGGGCAGCCCGGGAGGCAGGGATGTGTGTGAGCAGTGTAACCCTCACCAGGGAGCCAGAGAGGGCCAAGGCAGTTCTGGGACCCAGCTCACGAAGGGACCCAAGCCCAGAGCGGCTCCTTCCTTCCCCAGAGCAGAGGATGGGTACTCACAGCCCCTCCAGCATCACCTTTACCCATCTCCACTGGTTCTCCAAGGCCTTGGAAGTGCTGAAGGAGAATTTTTGCTTTTCTCAGTGCAGAATTATGATCAGCTGGTTGAGAAGGAGGTGCTGCATGGAAACAGTGAAGTTCAGGCTCTCTGCTGTAAATATTTTCCTTTCTAGAACGTGCCCTTTGTAGAGCCACAGGAAAGGACCTTCCCTCTGTGCCCATGACTGTGTCGCTCACAGAGAGAGGATTGTGTGGGGATGATGAAAACGGACACACAGATGGACACATACATCTCCTCAGGGCTTCCTTCTATGCAAACCGGTCCACAAAGATAGCTGATTATATTTGTAATAAATAATTTACTGCAAATCTGCCATCAGTTTCAGAATCTCTGCTGACCATGTTGCTCACTCAGAATCCTCTGTGGTCTGCATTTTGGTCAGAACAGTCTCAAAAAACAGTGGCAACCAATTTAACGCAGAAGGAACTTTTGGTGGGGCACCCCTGAGGGGTCATTTTTCAACTGAAGGCAACAGCATTTAAAATTTTTGGTTTGTTTTGCTGAACCTGTAACCAGAAATGTTTTTACAATTTGGTAAATCTCCTTTTCTGAGTTCCTGTGAGCACATGAGGCTGCTTGGGTGGTTTTAGGCCTTCAGTGAGGTTCCTGAGAGGAGCAGACTCCCACTGGGCATTAAATTCCTCTCTGAGGATTCCTGGCCAGAGTGAGACCCTTGCAGACCTTGGGTACCTCAATACACCCTTGTGGGTGGGTAGGACAGGAATGCCTTGCACTGGTGGAGTTTGAAGGGCTGGGGCCAATTCCATCCCCTTTTTGGAGAACTGGGCTGGTTGCAGGGATGTGAGACCCTGAAGAGAATTTCCAGCAGTTGCAGCTCTGTTCAGATCCAGCACATCCCAATTTCCCACAAATTTCCCAGAGTTGCACAGCTCTGAGAATTCTCCTCCTCCTGAGCAAATCTCAGCCAAATGATCCACTGGGCTGCAGGAATCCTGCCTGGAAAGGGAGCAGCCAGCCTGGAAATGCCTGCATGGGAACAGGGCAAAGGGTCCTGTGCCCTCACTAGGACAGGGTGCAGCAATGTGAAGTGGGACACCTATGAGGTCAGGACTCTACATTCCCATATGGAAATAGGCCTGGCTTGAAAATCAAGCTTTAAAATCCTAATGGTCAGTCTTAGGGCCACAGGGAAATGAGCAGCAGGACAACCAGCGAGCCCTGTAAGAGTGTCCTTGTCCCACTGGGAAATGCAGAAATCTCCCCTCGGGGAAAAGATCCCACTGTGGGCTCTGTATTCCCTGATCCCTGAGCTTCCTGCAGCACTGGCCAGCTTTAGTCTTTCTGATTCAGAGGCCTCAAACCAAGGAGTGTCTGGGGGTTAATTTTTAGCTTGATTTCATTCTTATCTCCATCCCCAGGCTTTACTCTCTCACTGGCTCTGTGACTTGCAGAAATCTTGTACTGAAGATGCTCCAGTCTAAGTTAATATTACAAACAAACCCAGCCCTGATAGCTTTTCAGAGCCTGACTCTGGGCAAAATGAACAAACAACCCATGAAGAAGGGCCCTGCAGAGCCAGGCTGAGCCCAGATCCTCCAGCAGCCCCATGCCATCCGAGCCTGGCATTTCCTACAGGATAAATAGGAGACACATTCCCTACAAGTCAATAAAATGCTCTGTATTTTCCCACTGCAGCCAGGCATCAAACACCTTGTCCCAGCATGATGCAGACACCAGGGATCACAGCTGGAGTGGCTGCCTTGGAGAAGCAGTGGCTGGAGGAAAGGCTACAGGCCCAGAAAAAACTCTTATTGCTCCCCTTGCTTTGCTGTTACCTGAGTTCTGGAGCAGCTGCCACAGCAGCCAGTGCCATTTTCAGCCAGAAATTCTTTCACTAAGAACAGACTTGTACATAAAAAACTCTAAAATATCCTTACTAGGTCTGCAAAGAGCTTTTTATCCCCCAGATTCCTTCTCTCCCCTCTTTCTGCTGGCACTGAGGGCAGTGGGCCCTGGAGCTGCCCCTTAGGTCAGAGCTGTCTCCTGCTCTGATCTTCAGGTTGCTGTACTTGGGATCTTGGCTCTTTAAAGGATAGTCAGGACCAGGCAAAGGAGCAGTTTCTCCTGATTTGAGGGAAATGCAACCCTAAAATAAGTCTCTCCCTGGTTTTCAGGCACAGGTCCTCCTGCAGCCACTGCACACTGCAGGGCTCAGAGGCTCCTGCTCTGCTCTGCTCAGCTGTGGTTTTCTGCCTTCCTTCCTTCTTTTCCTTTCCCAGTCTCCTTTTCTGGGACTCTTCCAGAGCATCCTCACCTTATGACATAAAGACCCACTCGGGGCTCCTCAGCTGCACAGCTTGAGCTGAGCATTGAGGGTGTAATTCCCCATAAGGAATCAGAAACACGTGCCAAGAACAGCTGGAAAACAGAATCCGTGCAGCACTGCAGCCCACCAGCCACAGGTGCCACTGCTGGGGAGAGAGGGCAGGGCCAGTGCCCCAGGCTCCATGGTCCTCTCTACCTGTTGCAGTGATTGGGCCCTGCAGTGACTGGGCTGGGCTTGCTTTGAAGAAAATTCGGATCCCAAGATCCTGTGGGTCTCTATGCACTCCCACAGCCAGATATCTACATGTCATTGCTCCCAGCAAGAACCCAGCAGGGTGGGACGGGCAGGGAACAAGCAGGACATGGAGAACCTCTGGAAAAATGTTCCCAGAGCCAGGTCCCACCTGGCAGAGCTGACCCCACCATCACCAGATGGTCACCAATTCCCCCTAATCAGTCCCTCAGGAATTAGCCAGGAACAAGCTCCTCCTCAGCCTAAAGGGTTGTTATTACAATCTGTGGGGTGGCTGCACCTTGGTAATTTTGGAATTGCTTCAGAAATTCAGCTGTGATTATTGAGCAGTGCAGGGAGAGGAAATGATGGGACATTGCCCTTGTTTGAATAAGGGGTTTCATCTACATGTGCTGTGGAGGGGTGGAAGGGCAGCAGGAATTAAAACACAGACACAGATGTAGTGAACAGGAACAGAAACAGCAGCTAGTTTGTGGTCAGTGTGTCCAGGCTGTGCTGACACACAGGAGCAGGGCTGGGATGGACAAGCACTGGGAATATTTGATGTGGAACTGGTCTTGGAGGGTCAGCTCTGCCTGCAACATCCAGGTATTTCCCACTGCTTCCCAAAACCCTGCACTAAATCCCCACATCCTTGTGCAGATCTCCTCACACAGCCCAACACTGCTCAGGTCCCAGAAATCAGATCCCGTGCCAGATAAATGGACAATGATGGATTTGCATCCTCCCGCCTCCTCCGCCCTGGGCCCCACTGCAAAGGCCACCCAAGGGTGTCTCAGAGGGGTGTCCCATTGGAGTGACACACTTTGGGGCCCAGAATAGATCCTGCATCCCAAAACAGGGAACAAAATTAATGGTAACACATGAATGACACAGTGCCTTTGTCAGGGCTCCGAGCCCTCCATTGCCAGATGGGCTCATTGTTTATCTCTGTGTTTGGAAAACTGAGTGAAAGACCTGGCGTAGAAAATAGGAGGCACGATTCAGTTCTTCCGGGAACAATGACTGGAAGATGAAGACGTGGAGTTTGGTGTGAAATGGCAACTGAATCACGAGTGCAAGGTTTGAAATGGCCTCACAGACGCCTTGTCTGGAGTAGCTCAGTGACAAAGCCACATTTTTGGAAAAAGACACAAGCCAGGCGCTCCTCCAAGCTGGAGACCCCCAAGCCTGGCAGGGAACTGCTGCAACCCAGCATTTCCATGCCACAGAGTGTGCAGCTGAAAACACCTCATGGACCTGTCAACCCTCTCCTCTCAGCCTTGTCCTTTTGTTTACTGACACAAGAAGATGATTTTACCTCTCTGGGAAGTCCTTGGAAGGTCTGGAGTGGGAGCCTGCTGAGGAGCAGCAGCCAGGCGTGACCTGCAAGCACTGACACACAGACACAGCAAGGGATCAAGGCTGGACAGGTGTCCCCAAGGGGCTGCAGGTCCCCAGGAGCCTCACAGGGAAGTGCTCAGCTCATGGCCCCTCTTATGCTAGAGTGCAAAACTGAAGGCAGAAGAAAAGGGGCAGGAGAAACAGAAAAAATGCACCTGGAGAAAGCGAACTGAACCTGTTTGCATCATATTGTGGTGAGCAGAACAAAACCAGCACCTGCAAAACTGGGGGAGGGGATCAGGAAATGCTGAAATTGAGCCCCTGCAAAGGGTGAGAGGTGATTTGTGACCAAATGCAGTGTCCCAAACACTGCCCCAGCCCTTCACTCGTAGCTGCAGCAAACCCAGGGAGCAGGGCCAGGGCAGGAGCGTGACTGCTGGAGAGGAGCTTGCTTGAGGGTTATGCCAGCTCTGCCATTCTTAGCTCTCCCCAGCTCCTCTGCTCCCGGAGAACTTGTTTCTGTCTGCACAGCCAAAAGCACAGCATGATCTGTCGGTGCCTGAGGTGTTTCTGGGTGACACAGTTTTCAGCAGGAATCAAAACAGACGCCACAGAGAGCCCTGGAAACAGTCACTCACAGAATGCCTTTTCTTCTGTTTTCTTTACCCAGAAAAAAAGGGATTATTTGAACTTGTGGAAAATGATAGCAGGAATGAGGAGAATAGCACAGTCCAAGGGCAGAGCCCACAGAGACTCTGGCCCTGTTGATCTGTCTGAGCTCCTGGATTTTCACACATTTTCCTGCATCTTTAGCCTCTGCCACAGATCAGAAACTCCACTAAGCATCATTGCTTAATTGGGTTCCTTGGACCAGCTGCTCCTTACCTGTCTCGCTCTTGTAATCCACCCACAGTCTCAGTTTGGGATCCACGCTCCTCAGGAAGGATTTTTGTGTCACCACCCACTGCTGCACTGGAATTGACCCCCCACAGCACACAACCCCAATTGCACTGCTGGGGAGATTTATTCCTGTCGCTTAAAATTCATGTCCCCTTTGGGTGCAGAGGTAATTAAATCTTACTATCATTATAGTGTAATAAAGGGCAACCAAAATTTATTTAATATGTGCTGGGTGAGAGGTGCTTCATTACAAAACTCCCTTATTTATCCTCAGGGAACAGTGCAGGGAGCAGAGCAGCAGCAGCAGAGAAGCAAAGCTGTCTGGGAGGGGAGAGCACATTCCTGATGCCAGCGGGGATTTGGGGAGCCAGCCAGGACCCCGAGGGGCTGATGTGGCATTTGGGGATGTGGGATGAGGAGGGAATGTCACTGCAGACCACTGGTGCTAGGACCTCTGTCAGCACAGGAAGGCAGAGCTGTCATGACAATCAGCTCCTCAGAGCTCAGAGAAAAGCTCCCTCCCATGGGATACAGATCCTGGGTATATTTTAGTTATTCTGCACATAAATCCCAGCCCAGACTGATTCATCCCAAAGCTGTGCAGGAGGCACTGGGAGCACCAGCTGCAACTCAACTTCATGATCCAGGGAAGAATCTATCTCCCACTAAAAGAAAGTATCTGCAAACAGTCCTTGAAATTCAGGGTTTAATTTACCACTCTTGGAAAGCCCATGGATAAATGGAAACGCTCCCCAGCACTCCTAACCCTGCTGTCCCTGGGAAGCAAAGCCCACAGGGAATTGGGAAGTCCATGGGCAAAGAGTTTTAAAGCTTCTTGAGCTGTGCTTTTCTCCCAGGACCTTCCTGCTGGGAAAGCACGTGGAAGCAGAGCCTCCTGCCCACTTCCCATCACACTTGTGTCACACCAGTGGCTCTGCTGGGAATATCTTAGCAGGACTAATTATAGGGATCACTAATCATAGGGATCATTAATAATAGGGATCACCTGGAGGAACAGGAGGTCTTGTGGGGACAGTGCTCTCACAGGTAACAGCAGCTGGCGCTTCCCAAGGCCTGTGAGTCACTTCCAGCCACATGAAGCTCTGAGCCTTGTGTGATTCAGGGGCTGCTGAGGGAGGTGGATGAGGGAGATGAAGGACCCAATACAGTGCTCTGGAGAAAGTGCTCTCACGTCTCGGCTGCCTCTCCCATCTCCCCTGCATCCCGGGGCTGGCTGCAGATGGGAGAGGATGGTGACACACTTCCAGAGCTTGAATCAGCTTTTATTCCAAACCTTTCTCCCTTTTGATAACACACAGCATTTTTCAAAGGTGGCTTTGAGCTTTTCTTTTGCTATTGTCACACATCCTCTGCAAAAATACTTCAATGGCACCTTTGATTGATTCACAGACAGCAAAGGCAGGAGGAGCAGTCAATCAATCACCTGGTCTGAGCTCCTGTGTGGCACAAGGCAGATAATCCCACCAGGACACCCTGCCTCGAGACCAAAGGCTTGTTCTGACTAAATTACATCCCCTGGGAGGGTTCCCAGTCACCTCCTCTGAGGGGTTTTTTGGGAGCTGAGTCACCTTCCATGCATTCCATGTGCTTCCAGCAGCACGTGACTGCTTGCACAAAGGGCTGTGGCAAAAAAATCCAGGGGATCCATCCTGGTTTGGCACCAGATCGTGGCTGCCAGAGGACTTCTGGAAATTTCCAGAAGTTCCCATTCCCCCTCTCCAGCCATGACATGGGAGGTCACCCACGAGGGGTGGCTGTGTCCAGTGGGGAGAGCCAGGACAAGTCCCTGATGGGGAGCTGGAGTGGGGGATCAGGGCTGCAGTGTCCTGGTGAAGCTGTTTGGCACTGGATGTACATTCCCACAGACCCATGGACACTGTGACCCCATGAAGATCAGCACTGTGTGTGTTGTGTGGAATTGCAAACATGGACTTGAGAAAGGACACACTCCCAGGAAGCCACAGCCAGAAAGGAAGGACACAGAAGACTGGAGAGGCTTATGGGATCCTTCTGGCAAAACCAGATCTCCTCATTCCAGGCCATGCCCTCAGCAGCAGGAGCACCATCGTTTATCCAGCATTTCCATCCCCGTGGATAATACAGCCCAAAGAACAGCTACATGCTCAAAGGCCATTCCCCTCTGGAGAAAGGTGCCTCCAGCAGCAGCAGCTCCCCTCTCCCTGTTTAGGGCTCCCATTGAGCCCAGCTTGATCTCCTTGGTGCAAATGTAGCTTTGGGCTCATGGTTACAAAAGGAAATGAATCAGGGCTGGAGCTGAGCCCTGCAAACTTCCCAGAGCAGTCAAAACCAGCAGAGGGAATGGGGTGGTTGTCAGCACTCAGTGCCTGGGCTGCTCCTGAACTGCACAGAGCTGCCCTGAGGAGCAAGCAGCTGCAGAAGGACAAGGGCAGCCAGGCTGGAGCCTGCCAAAAGTGAGTGGGACCTCATTTAGCAAAGCACAGACCTCCATCAGGAGGCAGAGCTGCTCTCCAGGGACAGTTTTTTCTCTGAGGCCTGTTTTAGACACCACATTCCTTACTTTAAAAAAACAAACTTCTGTGCAAAACATGCCACTGATAATCATCTGGATGCAGCCAGAGGGGGAAGAAAAGGAATACTGATTTCTGCTCCTGAAATACCAGCAACAGGGTTTGTGGTGCCCCAGTCCCTGCATCTCTCCTGAGCCAGAGGCTCAGCCCGGGTGTGCCAGCTCCAGGGTCAGTCTGGGGAGCCAGGAGAGCTGTGCTTGGCAGGACAAACCTGTGAGCTTTCACCTGCTGCATTCAGCTTCCCTCCCCTGCCTTGAGCCCTTTATTCATGTTCTGCTCCCTCGGGGCTCAGGCTGAACATCCCCAAGCTCCCCACGGCCCTCACCCCCGTGGTACAGTGGTGCACATCACCTGTTCCCTATTCCCCTCAGCCCAGCCAGCTGCTCTGACTGCTGCCAGCCTCCCCCTTTCCAGTGTCACAGCCAAAGCTGAGCTGCCCCTCCCCGGTGGGGTTTGGCACCAGGGACCTGCTCAGTGCCCAGCTGGAGCAGCCACAGCTGTGACTGCTCTGATGTCACTGTCACACGGTGGCCCCAGTCCAGGTTCACACAGCCACTGCCTCCCTCCTGGCACCAAAATCCTCATCAGAACAGCCCTTCTCCCTCCTCTTGGCACGGGACTCTAGTGCCAGACCTGGGATCCCAGCTCCTGTGCCATCCCAGAGGGATGGGCACAGGGAGTCCTGCAAGGACAGCTGTGGCTGTGCCAGCCCTTACCTGTGATGAGGTGAGCACTCAGAAACACTGGAATTCCCACAGGAATCATGCCTCTGCCCCTGCTCTCATTGCTCCTGTGGGCACAGGGAGCTGCTCTCCTTCCCTGTGACCTCCTCTCTGAGCATCCTGACCACCAGCTCCCACCTCCAGGAACGGATTCCCTGCAGAATCCAAGGACCTGTCTGCTCCTGCCTAGTCACTCCGGAGTTCTCTGCAGTGACCCTGCAGCTCTGCCGATGGAATTGTGCCCTGGGAGGAGCAGGGAATGCCAGACCCTCCTCCCAGCCAGCTCCTCAGCACTGTCCCCAGCTCACCCCTGGCTTTCAGGCAATGATTGTCTCGTGTCCTGTGAAAGGGGACATTCTCTGGATCATCAGGATCCCATTTCTGAACAGATGTCATCTGTCGGAGCAGAACAAGGCTTTGGCCACACCACAGGAGTTCCAGAAGTTCCATTCTGGGAACCCAAGCAGCTCCTCCAGCCTCTCCCAGTGCAGCCACATCTCTGCTGATGGATTGATCAGGACAGGGACCCTGGCCTGGCTCATTCCCTCTGGGGGAAGTGGCCAAAGGTGCTGCTGGCACTGCCCTTGTCCTTGCAGCCTCCCTTGAGAGCTGAACCACGCACAGGTGAGAAAGGTGCAGGTTTGTGGCACCTAGGGATGTGGTGCCATTTGGGGGTGATTTTGGTGGTGCTGGGCTGATGGTTAGACAGATGATCCTGAAGGTCTTTTCCAACCTTCATGAAAGGCATCACTTTCCCAGCGAGGCTCTGTCCTCTCAGCCTCTCATGTCCCCTCTTTTGGAGGCCTTGACTTGTGGAATTACCATGCTCACATCTGGCTGTGGCATTTCCATGCAGGGTAAGCTGAGCTCTGCATCCTGAGCTCAGCTCTGACCCTGGATTCTCCTGGACAAGCTGCCCATCAGAGATACAGGTTTTGTGGAGGCAGCATCCCTGCTCCACCTGAAAAACTTCTAAACTCAGGGCACAAGACAGCAAAAACCTGTCTGTCTGGCCTCCAAGCTACCAGCAGAAACTGCAAATCACTCCTCCAGATGCTTTTCCAGCTGCCACAACCCTCAGAGAGGTTTTCTTGTTAAACAAGCAATAAAATGGATTAGAGAGCTGACATGGGAGGGGACCAGAGCAGATGTGACTGGTGCATGGAACAGGGAGAGAATGGGAGGATGTGTCTGGCTTTGAGCTGTGGGCAGCAGGGCAGGTGTAAAAAAGGCTCTGGGCCATGCAACAGGCATCCAGTTCTGGATGTGTGCTGGTCACAGATGGAATCTCCCTGCTGGCATTGCAGCAGCTCTCACCAGGGTCAGGTTAAAGGCACGGAAAATGTTACATCAAACCTGTTAAAGGACATCTTCTGTGGCAGGAGGGACCAGGAGTGTGGCAGCAGGGGTGACACCAGGCCCAGGGTGCAGCTGCTGTGTACCAGGGCAGCACTGTCAGCACCAAACTGGATTTCACACCCAGCTGAGACTCCAGCACTGCCGTGGTGGGAGGCAATCCCAGGAAGGGCAGATGGCAGTTGGATAGAAAGCCCATGGAAAGGAAGATTTCACCACGTTTTCCCACTGGTTGTGCCAAGAACAGCTCCAGGGACAGGCAGGGCTCAGGTGCTGAGCACAGCAATGCCTGAGCAGCTTCTGTGCTCACTGAAGGGAGGCACAAACCTCCACTGTCCCTGTTTGTGGACAGAGGAGACCCTTCCCAAACTGAATTTCACTTCCCAAAAGCTGCAGCTGAACCCTGGCCCCAGCTCTGTAGGCTGGACACACCGAGGGCATTCACCAGGGCTTTCCAGGGCTTCTCTGTGAGGGCTTCTGGAAAAGTAAAAACCTTTCAATGGGAAAGCACAAATATTCCCTGATTCATCGGAATAAACAAAGAATAATTAACTCATCTGAAAAAACAACTTCAAGGCAATCAGGAAAGGCAAAGGAATATTGGAAAAGGCTTATAAACTGCCTCGTGATGGTTGTAGAGCTCTGGGCAGGATTTTACCTCCCTGTGCGGGTTGTTGAGAACTCTGACAGTTCTGTCTCACCTGCTGCACCCTGGAGCCCTTCTCAGTGCTCCCCAGGGAAGGACATCCCACCCCTGCCTGGTGCCCAGGCCGAGCTGGCTGTCACAGCTGGATCCTGGCGGCAGGGCTGAGTCCCCTCACCTCTGCCAAGCCCCAGGTTTGGTGTCCCTCGTGTCTGAGCACGTTCCTCAGGGAGGAGATGCAGCTGTGCCTGGCAGGGTGGCAGCAGGGGGAGGATGCCCCAGGAAGGCTCCCTGGCCCTCAGGAGGGTGCAGTGCTCCCCCAGGAATACCCTCCTCACCCCGGGACAGCCCTTCCCTTCGTCCTGCATCACAGAGGAGCTGGCCCCGGCCTCCAGGACGGGCTGGTGACAGCCGAGATCAGCACTAATGACCCGGGCTGGAAAGACGGCTTCTTTTGTATTTCCAGCCAGCCAAAGTCACTAATCCAAGTGTTAGGAACAAGTTCCTATGTTTGTTCTGTTAATGTTCTGTTAACTGTGGAAAACACCCTGTTTTTATGTCAATTGTTCCTGTTGTTCTGTTCCCGCTCCCTGGAATTGCCCTGTCCCTCTCCTCCCGTCGCGTTCCCTCCTTTCGTCGCTCCCAAAATGGCGCCTGGCAAATGAGGGAACCGCAAGTGCTCATGGGACACAACTCGCTAATAAAATTACCCTAAAAACAACGAGCCAAGATAACATCCACAACTAAAAACGGTACTTCCTGGTAGGAAAAATAGTGGAGAAGATGAAATCACCAACCAGGGCTTCTCTGCCGTGTCACCATGAACCACATCCAGCCAACATGACATTCCTAGACTACACAGCAGCCCAGTTTTTTGTAGGGCCTCCCGTGAGGATGGAAGCCTGAGCTGTGCTGCACAGCGAAACTGAATTTCTGCTCCTCTGGATTGTCCATCGGGAGCGGCTGCAGTAACCCCTGGGGCCCCTGCCCGAGCTGATTTTCCAATAAAGGTATATAAAAAGGAGCTGGTCTTCTTGCCCTTATTTATTTCACAAGCACGGGGTAGAAATCATTAATTTGCTGGAAGGCTCCCGAGTCTTCTGCCTGTGCCTGGAGCACACCTGAGCAGCTCAGAGCACAGTGCCTCCAGCACTGGCATCACACCAACCTCTGCCTTGGCAGGGGCAGCAGGGGGACACTGAGTGGGGACACCAGGGCCTTCAGCACCTTCCCCACATCACCTTGCAGGTCTCAGGCTCTGTATTGCCAGGTTTTCCCACATTTTAGCACTGCGTTCACTCAGCCAGCCCTCTTTCAGCTGTGTTGGGATGCAGTGGAGTTTCTGGAGCATTTGTATTTCTGCTTGATTTCCCAGATGAAGGACAGATCGTGCTCAAGGGGAGACAGCGAGATGCCCTTGGGTGTTCATGGAGGTGCAGGTGCAGAAGGGTCAGAACCTGCCTGGTGCAGGTGCTGGAGGTGCCCAGGGCACAGCATTTGCTCCACACAGCCTCATGTGCCCAGTGCCACCATCCTGACGAGTGATGGGTCAGTGCCAGGGGGACTCATCACCCCTCCAATGCCACCAGCTCCATCTGAGCTCACCCAGCTGCCCTCAAGGGCAGAAGCTCCTCCTGACCTGGTGGTCAGAAATACAAAACCTAGAGCCAGGTATTATGACTCCTTTCCTTTCTTCCTAAAATTACCTTCAGTGCAGAATTGTTCTCTTTGTCTCAACAGGCATCTCTAAGGAAGTGCAGATATTTACTGGGAGCATGTGTGGGGTGTGGTGGAAGAGGTGTTGAGAAATCCCAAACTTTCCATTTTTGCTTTTACTATTTTAATAATTATTAATATAACATTTAAAAAGCTATAACTCACCACTGCACATCCCTCATCTGCTTTCAGCATCCCTAAGTGGTGCTGTCAGGTGTGAGGGGAGGCTCAGGTGCCTCCCATTGCATCCCTGAGGGAAGGGCTGGAGCTGGGCCAGGGCAGGCTCAGGCTGGGATCAGGGAAAGGTTCTTCCCTCAGCCAGAGGGTGCTGGGCACTGCCCAGGCTCCCCAGGGAATGGGCACGGCCCCGAGGCTGCCAGAGCTGCAGGAACTTCCAGGGATGGACAGGCTGGGATTGTTGGGGGTCTGGGCAGGGACAGGGGCTGGGCTGGATGATGCTGTGGGTCCCTTCCAGCTCAGGACATTCTGGGATTCTCCCTCTAGAGACACATCAGTGGTGTGACTGCTCTATCCAATGGTGGCAGTGGTGGTGTCTGACACTGTAAATTAAAAAGAGGCATTTGAGAAATCCATGTGTTATTTTACCTGTCCAGCTCCAAGCCTGACACCAGTGCCATTTGGATTAATTAAGATTAATGGCACTGGTCACTAAGAGAACTGAACACAGCTCCCCCAGTCTGGGCATTTCACCATCAGCTGTACCTGCACCCTGCCTGCCCCACAATTCACCAGAGCCCCTTTCCTGCTGAGGAAAGCTTTGTTCTGGATCCACAGCTGCCAGGGACATCCCTGCTCTGGTTCTGACTTTATTTGAACCGCTCTCTCCCAAGGAACAGCAAAAAGCCTCACTCATATCCAGTCACTTCCCTGGGCAGGAAATGATAAGAAAACATCTCTCTTTCTTGTGATTTGATTTTGTAGCTGGATGTTTGTCGTGTAATACACGCCAAAAATGAGAATATCCCGGGCATTAGGAGGGCTCAGGGAGCTTTGCACTAATACTGGGCGCAGATGATGCGTTAATGTATTTATCTGATCCAGCTCAAGCTCCCCCTAATCTATTAACGTGAATGTCTGGGGTGGGGAAAGAGCCACACACAAACCTGTGCACAGCCTGACTCCATCTCCACACACCGTGATAAGGGTTTGCCATGCCAAGCCCCTCCGAGCTCACAGCACCTGGGACATGGGACCATGAGGGGACCATGAGGGGACCATAAGGAGCATGGGGTTCTAAGCCAGACTTCCCACTGTGGAAAACCTTCTGGGCTTTGGGTACAGTCACTTCTAAACACCTTGGAGCTGCAAAATCTCATTGGCACCTGAGAGCAGCCCTGGGTGGGACAAATCCTGCTCCAGAGGTTTCCTCTTTTGCAATTAAAACAGCAAAAAGAAGAGCTGAAGTCTTGGTTTTTACCTGGCCAGGACAAAGCCCTTCCCTCCCTCCTCTTGTGTGGAGAGCCACCCTGGCCTTCACCTGTCAAGGCTGTGGATTTTCAAGGACACACAGCAGCAGGAACTCCCCTGGCAGTGAGGGTCCCTGGGGATCTTTGGGAGGCACTTTGCAGCCCATTTCCATAAAATCAATTGCCCCATGCTGTGATTTAGAGTCCTGAGACCCTGTTGAAGGGCAGTGAGATTCCTCTGCCAGTCCTGCATATTCCAGTGCCACATGCCACCTGGAACCACTTCCCACAGCAGAAATGTGCTCCAGTGCAGACCCTGGGCTGGGCTCTGTGTGGGACCAGCTGCAGGAAGCAGCATCCTCCTCCCATAGCCTGAAAACAAATCCCTCCCAGCCCCTCCTGCCACAGCACCCTGCAGACCATGGCAAGGAGTGATGGGTTATTCCTACAAATTCCTTCTATTTCTGACCTGGGGAGGAGGAGTAAAATCCATTTTTCTGGAAAAGATTCTGCATTTAACAGTGGGGCTCAACTGAGACCATGGGACAGGAGACAACGCCTTTGCAGTAAAAATAATTAGGATGTGCTTGCTTTGTTAATTGAGCCAAATTTTTGTGGTTCGCCTCAGCCACAGCAGTGAGTTTAGCCCCAAAGATGAAATATCTCTCTCTCTCTGTGGCTCATGAATCAAAGATAGAGAGATAGACTGAGCTGTTTCTGCAGCATGTCCTTCACCTGAAACCAGGAGTCAAACATTTCCATGTGAGTGAGATAAGCCCTGGGTGAGTAATGCCCCTGCCTCCCCTGCCAGCTCCCAAAGACAAAACACAAACATGTGCAAATATGGCTGTTATATTTACAGGAATTAGAAAGGTTTGGTTTAATTGGGTTTAGCTTGTTTCCCAAATAGGATTTGCATTCTGGAAATGACACAAATTTCATGGCCTAAGGGAGAAAATGATGTTGAAAGGTGCAGGCATCCAATCCTGACCTGTCTGCAGACACTGCTGGAAGCAAAGATTTTCAGTTCAGTGGCCAGGACAAGTAAAAAGGGATGCAATCCATGGAAGGGGTAAGTTATGAAACCCCTCAGACTAAGGAGCACAAGAGGGGTTTTGGTAGAAGCTGCCTCTAAATATTGGGGACCATCCAGGAGCTTCAAGCAGTGCAGAGGGAAATGGAGATAAATGGACAAACAATCCCAAAACAGCCCCCAGGAACTCACAGCAATGTGGAACTCTGCCAAGTGTGGACAACCCTCTGCTTTCTAGAGGAGTTTAGGGCCAAAAACACATTGTTGTCTTCCCAAAGTCCAAAAGTTCCTGCCAGCTGCTTGGTAAGACAGGAACCTTCCTCCAGAGGGAATAGCACAACACGGCTGTAAATTGTCCTTGCTGCCCTATTAATCTCTGAAAGGTCTGTCTGTACCTGGGCACTTGCTGGTTTTTAGTTGTGATCCTCATTTTGTAACAATTTATTCGGCATCAGTCCAGGAAAATTTCCCCCAAATGACCTTGATCAATTGTTCTTGATCTATTTAATAAATCCTTTTCAACTCTTGTAACAGCAGGGGCCACACTCCCAAATGTGCCATCACAAATGCACCTTCCTCCTTGGAGAGCTGCTGCTAAAGGTGAAATGTGCATCAAATATTGAAGAAGTGAGAAATGGCAATTAAATGGGAAGGCCAACAGAAAGCTCACACATTTACACTGGTTTCTGATTTTTAAAAAAAGTCTCCAAACTGAATCTGTGTGCTCAGACAGACAGAGCTGGGTGTGTTTACACACCTGCTCTGTTGATGGTGCACTTTGGCCCTGGATGGAGGGGTGGGTTGGCAGGTGTGCATGTGGAGGTGCACACACACACAAACACTCTCTCATGGATGCTCCTGCTCACCCCGCCTCTCCCCAGGCACAATCACAGCCCCTCAGTCATGACAGGATCCATTCCAGGCCAAGCAATCAGCAGATAAACCCCGGACTGGCTGCTTAATCATCCCTGAGCCTCTTGTGACCACTTCCTAGGGGGCTGAGTTTAATCATATGATTATTCACTGCCTTTTGCACAAAACACCTTTCCTTTTCAGCAAGCAGGCTGGACCTGCCTGGCAATTAGTCTGGGCTGTGTCATCAAAGGATCTGAACATTCTTGTGACTGTGATGTGGAACAAAGGTTTGGAAAAAAACAATCTGTGCCTGCTCCTCCCACAGGATCACATCTGCTCCTTCACAAGTGACTTCGAGTAAGGAGAGATTGACTGAGAGTAAGACAAGTGTTCTCAAAGCATGCTCCCTTCTTTTTCTGGCTGACCAGCTCCATGCCCATGTGTGCAGGAGAGCCAAGTGCTCCCACCTGCACAAGAGATTTGCTACTACACTAAATAAGTAAAAGGTTTTGAAAGACACCCTTGTGAAGAGTTAGATCCTCCATGTCTGTTCTGTGAAGCTGGGCCAGGGCAGGCTCAGGCTGGAGATCAGGGAAAGGTTCTTCCCTCAGCCAGAGGGTGCTGGGCACTGCCCAGGCTCCCCAGGGAATGGGCACGGCCCCGAGGCTGCCAGAGCTGCAGGAGCTGCCAGGGATGGACAGGCTGGGATTGTTGGGGGGTCTGGGCAGGGACAGGGGCTGGATCCATGATCCCTGTGGGTCCCTTTCAGCTCAGGATATTTTGTGATTCTGTGGTTCCATAAATCTACAGAAAAACAAGGGAAGGTTGTGACCTGGGTGCCTTGAGAGCCTCCCTGTGCCCATGGGACAGTGGCACTGACTGCTGGCAGAAAAGGACAAATCCCTCAGTAATGCCTCACGCACCGTAGGACACCCTGCAGGGACACTGTGAGCAGGGCAGCACCAGTATGTGCAGCAAAGAAGGGCCTGAGGAGGCCAAAAGAGGTAAAATATTCCAGAGGTGCTCCTTTAGCACTTCTAAGCAGCAGAAGGACTGAGGCAGGAGTCTGTGGGACAAATGGTCTGTGGCTGTGACATTTAAGAGTAGGGAACAATACATACTGATAAGGGAGCCAGGATTATTAACACATAGGTCATTTCTAGCCTGGCATTTCCCAACATCTCCCACTCCTGTAAATCACTTCTGAGAGGCACTCTCCAGCTAGAGCAGCACCCTCCAGATCCACTGCAGGTGGCACCAAGGTGTTGTGAGCACTTTGTGTCATTCCTTTCTGCTCTGCAGGGTCTTGTGGAGGGACAAGCCAGCTCAAACCCTCCCTAAACCAGAACCATTCCTGAACACAACATTGACTTGTCTTCGTTCTTTGCTTTCAGGTTGCAGCAGCTGTCTCTGTTCAGCCTGTTTCCAAAGGCAGAACTCTGCTGACCCCATGGGACAATCCCTCCTTCCATCACAGGTGGCTTTTCACAAGCTTGTCCTCAGGACCTTTCTGATTGTAGCATCCATTTCATAGAACCACAAATCATGGCTGGGAAAGGGCCTAAAGATCATCCCTGCCACCCCTGCCATGGGCAGGGACACCTTTCACTGTCCCAGGCTGCTCCAAGCCCCAATGTCCCACCTGGCCTTGGACACTGCCAGGGATCCAGAGGCAGCCACAGCTTCTCTGGGCACCCTGTGCCAGGGCCTGCCCACCCTCCCAGGGAACAATTCCTTCCCAATATCCCATTGTTCTGGTTTGAAAAAGCAAAACCAGAGAGACTTCAAGTCAGTAATACAATTTTAATAGGAAAAAAAATAGAATACATGCAATAATACAAAATAAGACCACTGACAGAGTCAGAATACAACCTGACACTGTGTCAATCAGGGTGTTGGTGCAGTCCGATTAAATGGTGGCTGCAGTCCTTCTGGATGACAGATGTGGTTCTGTTGAAGCAGTGCTCCTGTAGAAGGTGCAGTTTTCCTCCGAAGGTCCAGCGATGATGTGGAAAAGCCTGGTTTTCTCCTCTGGAATCCAGGGGAAAAGGCTGCTTTGGTGTTCTAAATCTCGGTTTTTATTTAGGTAGGAAAGGCATGGCTCCTCCCTGTGGCTGGAGCATCTCCCAATGGGATTATGTAATTTTATCAGTCAAGCAGTGGGGCTTAATGGCCCATTAACAGAAGATATCTCCCATAGAGATAAGGATTAGCCCTTCTCTTGTTTCAACAGCTGATGATAGAACACATTTTGAATCGTAAACCAGGACACCCATCCAGCCCTTCCAGTGTGAAGCCATTCCCCCTGGAATCTCAGCTGGGATGGCCAATAACTCTCCTTGGGACTCAGCAGAGCAATGGGGGGCCATGTTTGGGTTTTGCAGCTGCCCTAAACAGTCCCTGGCCTGTTGCTGTGCCACAGCTCCCTTTGCCTCATAGTTGCCAGGACTGAACCATCCCACAGAGTCTCCAGGGCACAGCAGAAAAGCCCCAAAAAATGCAGAGGCCCCCGATCTGCCCCACCATGAAGCTCCTCCAGCCCCCAGAAGAGCTGGGGCAGTTGGCAGCAAGTGCGAAGGGAGCAGCACACAGTAGGAGAGAATGGACAGCAGAGTTTCGGGGTGAGCCAAGGGGCATTTACAGTTCTGATAGTCCAGACTTTGCCTTCCAGTACCCAGAGCTTCTCCACCCAGCAAAACAGCCAAAGGATTGAGGGGACATCCCAATGCTGGCTGAGTGACACCAGCTTGAGCAGCACTCACAGAATGATGGGCTGAACAAAGTGATTGGCAAAGAAATCAAAGGGGAAATCAACACAACCATCCCCCTCCTCTGCTCTCCTCGGGGTGTGCCTGGCATTGTTACCTGCTGGAATCCTCCTCACCCACTTTACCACACACTGAGCATTCCCTGGAGAACCAATCCCCCTGGCCTGGTCATCCATCCATCCCCCATCCATCCATCCATCCATCCATCCATCCATCCATCCATCCATCCATCCATCCATCCATCCATCCATCCATCCATCCATCCATCCATCCATCCATCCATCCATCCATCCATCCATCCATCCATCCATCCATCCATCCATCCATCCATCCATCCATCCATCCATCCATCCATCCATCCATCCTGCAATCAGCCTGCTCAGCCCAGCAGTGACAGGGAATGCAGTGATGGAATGCAGGGCCGGGTGCCTCCAAGCAGGTGGAGTTTGTGTTTGCAGCACAGCCCCAGCTCCTCATGGCCCCATGGCAGGGCTGCTCCCCCAGCAGAACCTCCTGCTGCATCCTCCCCTAGGCAGGGGCTGCCTAGCAATTGTTCCTTCCAAACCACATGGGAAGGGCTGTGGCTGAGCCTCTGCAGACACACCCAGGGCTCTCTCATGCTGGAGAAGGGGCTGTGCCCCGGTGCAGACCCCCATCCCATTCAGTCCTCACTGGGAGCTGCTCAGCTATCCCTGTTTTGTAGGGCTGGGGGCAGGGGAACATCTCCACCCTGTGCTGCCAGGATGGAGAGCTCTGCTGGCATTTGACCTGAAGGGCTGGATGAAACAGCACCTGTGTGTGTACAGAGCACAGGGCAGGATCCCCAGAGCCAGGTGGGAGCTGCTCCTGTGTGAGATCCCAGGCCAGCACACATGGCTGGAGAGCCAGGGAATGTGTTTGGAAGGCAGTGGAATACAGACAAGCCCCCAGGCTTGCTGTGACCCACTCTGCTTGCAGAGGTTCCCCTTGTGTCTCGGGCTGCTCGTGGCTTTGCCATGCTCCCACCGGTGACAGGGGACCTGTCCTCTGCTCCGTGCCCTTCTCAGTGTGCTCAGAGCTGTTCCAGGATGTCATCTTGCAAGAACAGAGCACATTGCCAAACTCAGAATTGCAAAGGAAGGCTGGAAAAGGTGAGTTTGGGTCAGAGAGCAAGGAATGAAAAAATGACTGTTTTTGTTTTATGAACTCTCCAGACCTTGAGCAGGCACAGGATTGTTAAAGGCTGGGCTGGACTTCCAAGTTTATGAACTGGTGAAATGCAGCACTGCAAGGTGCAAGTGCTGAGCTGAAACCCCTTCTTCCCCCAGGAACAGCACTCCCCTTCCCAGACAGGGAAGTCCTGCCTGGAAGGAAGATTTCATCAATGGAAATCCTCCTCCTGTGTGTTGACAGCACAAGGACTGTGAGTGTGTCCAATAGCAGGGGACCAGGTAAGATGTTGCCATGACTGGATCCCAAACCTTGTTGCTGTCAATGGAAAGGCTACAGCCTTTTTAGGGTATCTCCCCACCCCCACCAAGTCTGATCCCAGTTAAATTAATTTTCCCTCTTTATTTTCCCTCTTTGTATTTTTCCCTCAGGTATGCTAAGAAAGGGTCTCTGTCACCTGTGGGGCTCTGGATCCTGCCTGCACTCAGCCAAACATCAAACACTGTCCCTGGCTGTCACACCCGAGTGATGCTCTGGGAATACAGGAGTCTATTAGTGATGGATAAATAATCAATAGGACATCTCATTGCTACCAGTGGTAGGGCCATTAGCACACCAGCAGAGCCTGGCTGAAGCTGCTTACCCAAGCACACCCCAGGGCACATGGAGGATAAATTGTCTGTGACATATGGCTGCTCTGAATGTTCCTAATCCAAAATATCCTGCTCACAGGAAAGGAGAATGCAGCTCACTGTGCCTCTGTGTGGGAAACCTGCAGGTCTGTGCCCTTCTCCCTCTGCTCTTCCCCTTGGGGCTGCACTAAACAGCCAAAATCCCAGCTCAGAGCCAGCCAGGACAGGAGTTAATTTCCTGAATGATTGAGTTATTATAACCACATTATCGTCAAACCCTGCAGAACTGCCCCTGCTCAGGAAAGCCCAAAGCACCCCCTGACACTCCACAGGTCTGCCTTTAAAGGGTCACTTTAAGTCCTTGGCCTCTGCAAGCTCCAGAGCAAAGGTGCAAAGGCTCCAGGGTGGAATCAGGGGCCAATTCACTTCCTTATAAAACAGGGGAGAGGTGGAGGAGGCCTCCTCCAGGTGAGGTTCCTGGGGGTTTAATCAGGCAGAATGTTTTGTGACAGACTCTGGGATTTAGAGCAAAGTTTCACAGTTGGGCAGGTCTACACCCGGCCTGGAATGGGACCGGTCCCTCCAGCAGCTCTGTAGCTCCTGCAGGGACTCACTGTGGAGCTGGAAACCACCTGTGGACAGCATGGGGTCCTGGGAAGGTTCTGGCAAAACCCAGAACTACAGAACAGGATTTTCTGAAATCTTCCTTTTCTAAAAGGGCGTTGAAATCACCGTTGCTTCTGGATGAACTGTGCAAGGGAAACCTCCCAGTGAACATCAACAGGATCACAGCTCTTGCCTGGCAATGCAACCCCTGTAGGTGCAGCAGCAAGGCACAGCTCTCTGGATGGCTGGGGTGGTGATGAGACACGAGGCAGTGGTGGGAAGGAGAGAGCTCAGAATCTCAGACTGGTTTGAGTTCAGAGGGACCTTAAAGCCCATCCAGTGCCACCCCTGCAATGAGCATTGGAAACCTCCCACTGTCCCAGGCTGCTTCCTGCCCCATCCAGCCTGGCCTTGGACACTGCCAGGGATCCAGGGGCAGCCACAGCTGCTCTGGGCACCCTGTGCCAGCCCTGCCCACCCTCCCAGGGAACAATTCCTTCCCAATATCCCATCCATCCCTGACCTCTGGCAGTGGGAAGCCATTCCCTGTGTCCTGTCCCTCCATCCCCTGTCCCCAGTCCCTCTCCAGCTCTCCTGGAGCCCCTTTAGGCCCTGCAAGGGGCTCTGAGCTCTCCCTGGATCCTTCTCCTCTCCAGGTGAGCACCCCCAGCTCTCCCAGCCTGGCTCCAGAGCAGAGGGGCTCCAGCCCTTGGAGCATCTCCATGGCCTCCTCTGGACTCTGTCCAGCAGCTCCAGGTCCTTCCCCAGACCTGGACAGTCTTATGTATATTTTGAGGCTAACTAAAATCTGGGCTAATTGGGAAGGCACTAATCCCTCTAGGGCAGGAGGAAGGAGATTTCATCTCAAGATCCTCTCACCTGTTGTTTGCTCTTTCAGTTTCTGCCATACCTTGAACAGGTTAATTGCTGTGTTTAGAAATTCCATTAATTTCAGCCTGTCCTTACCAATCACACAAGCCCCTTTAATTGCCTGGGAAGGGTTTGACATTTGGCCATAAGGTGTTTTACACCAGGAGCCCATAACATGATGTATCCTTTTCTTTAATATTATTTCCAAGTGCGTAGAGCGACAAGACAAGGGGGAATGGTTCACTCAGACACAGAGCGGGTTTAGATGGCATATTAGGAAAAAATCCTTCCCTATGAGGGTGGGCAGGCCCTGGCACAGGGTGCCCAGGGAAGCTGTGACTGCCCCTGGATCCCTGGAAGTGTCCAAGGATGGTTGGATAGGGCTTGGAGCAGCCTGGGACAGTGGGAGGTGTCCCTGCCCATTGGCAGGGGGTGGCACTGGATGAGATTTAGGGTCCCTTCCCACCCAAATCATTCCATGATTCCATGATTCCATGATTCCATGATTCTATACTCAGCCTCAGCTTCCCTGTGTCTCTTTGGCCATTACAAATTTTTGCACCTTCCTGCCACGTCTGTCCCTTTCTCCTTCCATCTCCTCAGCAGTAGAAATGTGCCCTTGGCCAAGTTCTGGCCCAGAGCTGAAGGAAAGTCCTCCAGGGATGGGAAATATGCTTGCCTGATGCTCAGAACATCCGTGATCCAACCACTGCTGCAGAACTTGTGCCATTCCAGCCATGGGTGCAAGGACATCTCCGCTCTGGGGCCACCAAGAGCAGCCAGTGCTGTCCACGGGAACTGTGGCTCTGGATCCTGCTGGGATAACAGGCTCCCCTCTCAGTGTGGAGGCAGGAGCAGCCTGGCAGGGAGCACTGGCAGGGCCACAGGGAGCCCTGAGCCCTGTTCCCACAGCTCCTGCTCCATCCTTCATCCTCTCATTAGGAATTTGGCCCATTTTGGGAACACACAAACCAACTGCTCTGGGCCAGCTCTGCTCCTTCCCAGCATTTCTCAGCTGCCAGGTGCTGCCCTGCAGCCAGAGGTCCTGGCTGTGGGAATGTGGCCTTTAAACTCCAAACCAGGCTTTGCACCACAATTAATTACCTCAAACACAAAATCAATGGTGCCTTTATTTCACTCTGCACAGCAGTGATGGATGAGACTTTTTGTTTCTGCTCACTGGTGTGTCCCTTGACAAGGGACAAATCTGCATGAGCTTCTCCTGGTCACTCCAGGAAGGGCCATGACTTAGGGCAGATTGTGAGGAGCTGTGTTGGAGCTCCTCAAATGACGAGGACTTCCAGTGGCCAAGCTGTTCTGTCTGAGAAATAAATCCATCACATCTTTTTCTCCCATGGAGTTCAAACATTCCATAGGCCCAGAGAAGGGGCCTTGTCTGTCCTTTAAATATGGATGTAGTCAATTTTTATACTCATAAATGTATATAAAAATGACACTATATTATGGGTGTGCCATTGCCCTTGCACAGCTAAAGGCCAGGGCTAGGTTTTGTGGCTTAATCTGGTATTCAAACAGCTCCTTACGTGGGAAGGAGGCTTCAAAGAAAGTGTTTTCCAGGAATGCATGACTCTAATGACTAATTAATTGTTGTGTTCATTTTAAGACAAGTATTTTTTAAAATGTAGCACTGTTTGGGGCCATTTTGCTCTCTTGAATATAGATTAGAGCAGATCCCCCAGATTTGCCTCTGAGTTAAAACCATATGAAAGTTGGTTCTTTGGCAACGTTTGCAGTCTCACTCTTTAGGATTAATGCAGCTACTCTTGGATTTAGTCCCACCCCAAGGGTTCCTTTAAATGAACCAGCACCCCCAGCTCTCCCAGCCTGGCTCCAGAGCAGAGGGGCTCCAGCCCTTGGAGCATCTCTGTGGCCTCCTCTGGACTCTGTCCAGCAGCTCCAGGTCCTTCCTGTGCTGGGCCCCAGGGCTGGAGGCAGCTCTGCAAGTGGGGCAGAGGGGCAGAATCCCCCTCTCCCCTGCTGGGGGCGCAGCCCAGGGCATGGGGGGTTTTGGGGTTGGGGCAGGTCCAGCCCTCACCCACCAGCACCCCAAAGTCCTTGTCCCAGGGCTGCTCCAACTCTGTCTTGGCTTGCAGTACAGGATGTGCCCAGCAGTCTGTATTCTATCCCCAGCTGTTAACCCAGCTGTTCCACTGTTCTTTATCTGCCCCACAGCCCATCCTCCCTCCAGGAGATCTCTCCTGTCCATGGCCATGCAGTCCCAGGCCATGGCTGATCCAATTCCATCATCCCATGGGGAGATGCTCCAGCCAGGGGGAGGAGCCGAGCATTTCCTACCCGGATCCAAGCTGGCATTGGGAACACCAGAGCAGCCTTTTCCCACTGGATCCCAGAGGAAAACCAGAGCCTTGCACATCATCCCTGGGCCTGGGGAGGAAAACTGCCCCTTCTCCAGGAGCACTGCTGCAGCAGAGCCACATCTGTCACTGCAGGAGGATGGACACCATGGGATGGCACTGCCCCAACCCCTGACTGACTGACGGGGCAGCTTGGATTCTCACTCTGGCAGTGGTTTTTGTTTGCACTACTGCATTTTATTTTAATTTTCCTTGTAAGTTGTAGTCTGTTCGGGGTATTTTTTTATTTACACATACTAGTAGAGAACTGTTATTCCTATTCCCGTATCTTTGCCTGAGAGCCCCTTAATTTCAGAATTATAATAATTTGGAAGGAGGGAGTTTACATTTGCTATTTCAAGGAAGGCTCCTGCCTTTCTTAGCAGACACCTGTCTTTCAAACCAAGACATCCTCTTCATCCCCTGGCCCCATTTTCAGAGCAGCTGAAGTGGGCTTTTTATGGAACTCTCAGAGGGAACACACAAACACACCTAGCCTGAGATGGCTGATATGGGAAACATCAGCCCAATCCATCACCGAGTGACAAAAGCCACTGCAAACAGGAGAACCTTGGAGCATCAGCTGTACCAGATCCATCTGTGACACAGCTACAGATCCGTTACTTATTTTGGCTGAAGACAATTTTTCCCCTCAGAAAATGGAGCTATCCATGTAAACAGTTTGCAAAGCTGTCAAACTGCTCCAGTCAAAAGATGAAGTTTTTAAAATGCCCCCAAGATCCAACATTTTGCAGTTTTTCTGTACAGTAGGTTTTTTTTCCCCCTTCACTTCCACCCTTTCATTTTTAGGTGCTTTGAAAAAACTGCTACAAAAATGCCCTGACACCACACATATTAAACAGTCCCTGGCATGTTCTGATGAAATCCTCTGCTCAACCCAAAATTATGGCTTGATTAGTTGAAGAAATGCAAAACCTGAGTTGTTTGCCCAGCTCAGGACAGGGATGAACTGTGAATGGATCCTTGATCTGGTTTTTGTTGTGAGTGTTTGGGCGCTGGGGACTCCCAACACAAGGAAGGGAGGGCAATTTGAGGTCAGCTGCAACACTTACTAAACAGGAAAAATAGAAATATCCGTGGTTTTTCCAAAGGAGCCCTGACAGCCCCCAGGTGCTGACACTGACTGGAGCAGTGGAGAAGGTGGCAGTTAATCTGTAAATGTCTAATGAGCCCCTCATCCCTCCCCTGCCAGCCCAGCCGTGACGAGGCCACTGTCAGTGCCATTTCCAAGTCCAGCCCACGCTCAGCCTGGAGCCTTTTTCCCTCCACATTTGCCAGAGGCTGTCTTTAGCACTCCAAAATACTATGGAGCAATCTGAGCTACTTCCTGAATTTTATTTCCCAAAATCACAGCATTTTGATTGACTAAGCAGCAATTAACATCAGAGTTGTTTTTATTTTATATCATGCCAGTAGAAACATTGAAGTCAATATCCATCAGATTTGTGAAAAATGAGCAAAACCTGGCCCTTTCCAAACATAATTAAGACTTGGGGAATTATGTTGCTTTCATCTATAGGTCAGTACCAAAATTAGCAATTTGGCTCAATCTTTTATTTTCATTTCCAAAAAAATTCCTTTTTAGTTACATCCACCAGAAAGAATCTTCCAGTGGCAAAAGCACAACCCTGGGAAGGCCAGGACTTGAGGAATTAGAAGCAAAACTGATGAAGCCTAAATAAATTTGCATAAAGCTGGATGCAGCTTGGTTGTGTTTTCCTCAAGGGTCAACATTTTTCACCTGGAGTACTGAAGCTCATGGAAGCAAGTGCAAATTCCACATCATCATCATCATCATCATCATCATGGAATCATGGAATGGGTTGGGTGGGAAGAGACCTTAAAGCCCATCCAGTGCCACCCCTGCCATGGTAGGAACACCTTCCACTGTCCCAGGCTGCTCCAAGCCCTGTCCAGCCTGGCCTTGGACACTTCTAGGGATCCAGGGGCAGCCACAGCTTCTCTGGGCACCCTCACAGGGAAAAGTTTCTTCCTAATATCCCATCCATCCCTGCCTTCTGCCACTGCCCCACATGTGCCCTGGAGCCAGAATTGCCTCTCATCCTCGGGAAGGTGCTGGAGCTGCAGGGCAGTGTACAGGTGAGCAGCTCCAGACACACCTGCAGAGAGCCCAGGGTGGATCTGGGCAGACACAGCTGCAGGAGCAGCTCCAAAGCTTTGTGTGACACCCACAGCTCACGAGAGCCCCAATTTCTAGACCCTGAAGCCCTCTGCAAAACAGAGCTGAGGGACTCTGTAGGGCCCTTTAGGGGGTTTAGGGCTTGCTCTTCCCACCTCAGAGCTCATGGAGCAGGGCTGGGGAATGGGGACAGCAGGGCAATGATTAAAAGTACCCATGTATTGAAGTGCTTTCCTCCAGCACAGCTCCATTTTCCCTGATTAGGAGTCCTGGCTCTGGTATTATCAGTTATGTGCATAGCTCCTGCCCACAGACAGCTTTCAATTCACAGGTGAGCGGAGCCTGCTCAGCTCTGTTCATCACAAATAAAGACTTCCCATATTTGAAAGAGGAAGCTCAGCTCAGGTTCTCATGCCCAAAACAGGAAAATTCAGCCACAAATTACTCCCTCCTGTTTTTCTATGGTGGTTTTTCATTTCCCAGTCTGGGCTGCACTGGGTTACATGTCAGGATTATTTTATAGATTCCTTATAGAAACAGCTGGGATTATCTGATCCCATGGCCACATGCAAGGGACAGTTGATTACATGACTAAGGATGTTGCTTGGTTAATTTTTAACCTCCTGGTGCAAAAATGAGCAAAGGATGGGAAGAGAAAATCTGGTTTTGCATGAGCCCCTTTGTTGAGAGAGAAAAGACTTTAAATTCCACATCACTGCTCTGACAGAGCAGACAAAAGCCACAGGATGGGCAGGACGGGATTGCCACGGGCAGAGCACATGGGCAGCAGGCTGGGCACACTCCGTGCAGTCAGTGCACATCCATCCCCACTTTACAGGGTAACAGTGTGTGGTGTCTGCGTGCTGGGGAGCCAAACTGCCTGAGCAAGCAAGCTGCTCCTAATGATCCAGGGACTGCTGCTGATGGATCGGAATGAAAGCCAGGCCCAGGAACCTCGCTGGTATCCTGCAGGAATGGAGATCATCCCAGATGGTAGAAACAGGCAGATGGAAGCAAAAAATCGGTTGTGAATAATCTGCAAACAGAAGCTCCTTGACAGCTGCTGCTCTGAGTCAGGGCATCAACACTGTGCAGCTCTGTGTGCACAGAGGGGAATGATGCTCCAAGGGCTGGAGCCCCTCTGCTCTGGAGCCAGGCTGGGAGAGCTGGGGGTGCTCACCTGGAGAGGAGAAGGATCCAGGGAGAGCTCAGAGCCCCTTGCAGGGCCTAAAGGGGCTCCAGGAGAGCTGGAGAGGGACTGGGGACAAGGAATGGAGGGACAGGACACAGGGAATGGCTTCCACTGCCAGAGGGCAGGGCTGGATGGGATATTGGGAAGGAATTGTTCCCTGGGAGGGTGGGCAGGGCTGGCACAGGGTGCCCAGAGCAGCTGTGGCTGCCCCTGGATCCCTGGAAATGTCCAAGGCCAGGCTGGATGGGGCAGGAAGCAGCCTGGGATAGTGGGAGGTTTCCAATGCTCATTGCAGGGGTGGCACTGGATGGGCTTTAAGGTCCCTTCAGTCTAAACCATTCCATAAATTATATGAAAAAAGAGGGGCAGAGATGCCATAGCCCAGGCCCAGCATGTGCTGGAGAAGGACTTGCCCAGAGGGAGCTCTTTGGGTAAAGCCCTTGAGCTGTTCCCACCCAAGGGCTGTTCCCACTGCTGGGTGACACTTGGTCAGAAGGAAGCCACACATAGGAAATAATTTTGATCTCTGGTTTGCTGTAGGTCATGACCAGAGCCCAGAGCTCTCCTGCTGCCCCTCCCTTGGGAACTGCAGCCCCTGGTCCCTGCTGGCTGACATGGAGCCTATTAGTGGCTCATTAGCAGTCAGCAGCAGCCAGGGCAGGGACAGAGCTGCTGAAGGCAGGGCATGCTCGGACTGCAGAGGAGACCAATCTCTCCCACACCAAACCTCGGGCACAGCAGCAGGCCAGGGACCAGCTGGGGGCCAGCCTGGGCCAGGGGGGAAGGAGAGGCTCAGGAAGCACAGGGATGCCTGTCCCCGCCCCCACTGTGCTTGCACAGCTGTGATGGCACTCCCGCGGCTCAGGTCATTATCCCACATCTCCTTCATGGGAAGCACCACTAAGAATGGGTGCATTAGGAGCCTGAGGCCCCTCCTTCTTCCAAGGCTCTCCAGGAAAGCACAGCCCAGGAGCAGCCCAGCATCCCTCAGGGACGGCAGCCACAGACACTCTGTGCTGTGCCAAACCCCTGTGCCTGGGAGAAAGGATGTGACAGAAGATGGTTCACAAAGGAGCTGGTAATTCCTTGGAATAAAGGCGGTGTTTAGAGCTGCTCCAGCACCCTGTGGGCATGCACAGCCTGGGCTCCTCCTGGTGCCTTGTGCCCTTCGTGTCACCCTTCCCATGGCACAGCAGCTCTTGCGGCTCAGGAGCCTACACTGTCCCCCAGAATTCCCACAGCCCTCCCAGCCCATGCTGCAGCATCCCCTTCCCAGGGGCACCATGAGCTTCCCAACACCACCTGGGAAAGCCCTCACATCCAGAAATGAGCTTCTCCAACTGTTGTGGAGGAGCAGTCTCAGACATCATGATATAAATGGCTGTTTGTGATTAGAAAAAAAATCCCCAAACCTTACCATTTACTCCCAAAGGTTAAAAAATAAAGGGCTGTGCATTTTTCCACCAGGGAATACTCTTTTCCCATGGAAACTGCTCACTTTTCATCTTAAAAACGAAATCTAGGAACCGTATATCAAAATTTCTAATTGAGAAACAGAGCAAAGCACTGCACAAGAGCCTTCCTAGGCTGCCTTCAGCCCTCCCTCCCCCTTGACCTTTTTGGGAATCACATTGGAGCCAGTTTACATCTCTCACCACTCCCAGAGTGACACTGGCTGCCCCTACACAGTCTGGAGAAGAGGTCCAGTGATTCCTGGAATCTGCAAATCAGTCAACAAATCTTATCCATAGAGAAGGGCCTGGAGTGATGAATGACAATTCCCATTAGACACAGCAGCAGTCCCCACTTCCCACTCAGATTTTTAAATTTTGCAAAGAAATTCTTATGCTTCAGTTCCCTACTGGAGGTTGGGATTTTTCTACAGTCCTGCTGTGATTTCCTGCTTCCTCTACCAGTTCTGCCTGGGCTGTGCAGCCTGTCCATGCAGGGCTGACCCTGGGTGTCCCTGGGGGCACCCTGGACCTAGGGAGGGCTCAGCAGAGCCTGTGGGGCTGCATTTGTCTCCTGGTGGCCTGAGGGCTGCCCCAGCCTGGGCACAGGAGGCCTGTTAGGAACAGATCCTTAAATACCCATTTTCAAATAAAACATCCTCTTCTTCTCCCAGCCCTCCATGGCTGGCAACAGGAGGGAGACAGGCAAATTGTCCTGCCAGGATGTCACCTCTTGTGCCAAGGGGACAATTCACCAAAGGAAAAAGCCTTCTGGCAGTGACGCCAGGGCGGGGACACTGTGCCAGGTCTGTGTCACAGTGTGGACCCCCAAGTCCTGCAGTTCAGCAGCAGGATGGGGTAACCTGCACCACAGAGGTTTTAGGGGCTGCTGCAAAGCTCTGTCCCAGGACAGTCCCAAATCCCTGACACTGCCACCTGTAGTGCATGCTACCAACCATTCCAGGTGTTCCTCAGTGGAGGAGAAGGAGCTCCCTGACATCTGTTCCAGGAGCTGTGGGAAGCCAATTATCCTTGAAGGCAAACTGTCCACAGATAATTGGAAATATAGACTTTTAACTGATGGAGTGTTGACTAAACTGCAGCTCCTGCTTCGCTGGTGTCACACTGAATCTCAGAAGCACGCTGTAATATTTAGCAGGTGCATTATCCTGTCACTTCCAGACAGGTTCCACGGCTCGGCTCCCAATTGGAAAGCGGCTTTGGAGCGTCCCTCCCACAGCTGCTCCTGTGCGAGTGGAACTGCAGCAATTCTCCTCCCCTCCTGCCCAGGCTGAGCAGGCACAGCCAGGGGCTGCAGTCTGGGATGCAGTGCAGCACTGTGGGGTTCCAGTCCTGCCTGCAGAGCAGGAGGCAGCTCTGGGAGCAATGAAGGTGGGAAATGGGATGGAGAAGGAAGGAGAGCAGCCTGTGCCACACCCCCCTGCCTGTGCTCTGTCACTTAACCTGGCCTGGGGACTTCACAGGGCTCTGTCACCTCTGTCCTGGATGCCTTTGCTCTGCTGGAGTGTTCCAGGTCCCAAGAGACACCAGACTCCCGTGGGAAGGCAAGCAGAGGCTTTGCTGAGTGTTTGTGCAGGGGAAATCCTTCCTTGGGGAAGGGCTGCACCCCTGAGGGAAGGGCTGGAGCTGGGCCAGGGCAGGCTCAGGCTGGGATCAGGGAAAGGTTCTTCCCTCAGCCAGAGGGTGCTGGGCACTGCCCAGGCTCCCCAGGGAATGGGCACGGCCCCGAGGCTGCCAGAGCTGCAGGAGCTGCCAGGGATGGACAGGCTGGGATTGTTGGGGGGTCTGGGCAGGGACAGGGGCTGGATCCATGACCCTGTGGGTCCCTCCAGCTCAGGATATTCCATAATTCTGTGAAGCTGTGTCATTCTAGTCACTGAAGCATGTACCAGGTCAGGAGAAAGTTTGGGATGCAAAAGCTCCCTACAGCAAAAAGACAAAACTCTGTTCCCTTACCCCACACCACAGGCACAGGGATCCCCCAGCCCAGGCTGCACATGGGGGAAGGTTTGGCCCCAGTAACTGCTGAAGACTCAGCTCTGGTTCTTGCAGTAAATAAAACAGGCACAATTTTCATGATGCAGGAACAAAGAGTACCATAAAAAAAAATCTGGTCACTCCACAGCCAGTCAGCCACAGTCACACTCACGTTTTGCTTCACCACAATGCCATGGACAGCTGGCAAGGAACATCAGCCAAGGGGAAGATGATCTTGAGACCCAACCCACAGTGCTATGTCCAACTCTGGAATCCTCAGCACAAGAAACATATGGAGCTCTTGGAGGCCGTCCAGAGGAGGCCACAGAGATGCTCCAAGGGCTGGAGCCCCTCTGCTCTGAAGCCAGGCTGGGAGAGCTGGGGGTGCTCACCTGGAGAGGAGAAGGATCCAGGGAGAGCTCAGAGCCCCTTGCAGGGTCTGAAGGGGCTTGTGAAAAAGAGGGAGAGTAGCATTTTACTTAGGCAGAAAGTGACAGGACAACATCTTTAGCATCGAGAAGAGAAGAGAAGAGAAGAGAAGAGAAGAGAAGAGAAGAGAAGAGAAGAGAAGAGAAGAGAATCCCTGAGAGGTGGGCGGGCCCTGGCACAGGGTGCCCAGAGAAGCTATGGCTGCCCCTGGATCCCTGGCAGTGTCCAAGGCCAGGCTGGACAGGGCTTGGAGCAGCCTGGGATGGTGGAAGGTGTCCCTGCCCATGGCAGGGGGTGGTACTAGGTGGGCATTAAGGTCCTTTCCAACCCAATCCATTCCATGATTTCATGAAGACCTGTTTTACCTGGTACAATGCTCCAGTCCTGTGTCTGTGTCCCAAATCCTGCAGGTCTGCCAGGCTCAGGCACTGGCATTGTGCAGTTTTACCCAACAGAAAAAAACCTCTGCAAAAATATCAGTGTCGAAACTTCAACATTTCCACCAAGATTGAAGTGTGGTATTGCTGAAGGACAGCCCCTGAGACAGAGAATTCCCCCAGGACAGTCGGATATCCTGCAGGGATACCTGGGGGTTCCCATTACCCTGAAATAGTCTCAACCTTTGGGCACCTTGCTTCAATCAGGTGATCAGCTCTTATTAAGAAAAAGTTCATATTGTTTGCCAAGGCATACCCTTGCATCCCAGCTCCTTGCTGGAGGAAATGGGAAATCCAAAGCTTGAATCCTCTGAGGGAGGAGTAGAATGTGCAGGTGGAGCTGTCCGGGCTGCAGGGGTGGCTGCCCCTCCTGCAGAGCCAGGGGGAAGGGCTGCCCTGAGGTCACAGAATCCACAGCCCCAGCTCTGCTGTTCCCCTGGCAGGGCAGCCCATTTGTGTTGGTAATTAATGCCTTGGCTGGGGAAAAAGAAATGCTCCAGCTTTATTGCAAAACAGAAGTAAATTTTTAATAAGGTTCAATTAGTGGCAGTTTCCAGTGGAAGCAGCTCTGCACCTGCCCAGCAGCCCCCGAGGAGGAGGAGCAGCTCCATGAGCCCCTTCATGAAGGCCCCGACTCCCAGGTCCCTGCAGGGGCTCTCCGTGGGCACCAGGCTCTGCAGCAGCCTGGAGATGTGCAGGGCTCCTCTGGTGTGTCCAAGGCTCCCCATGGGCAGCTGGGAGCTGAGGATGGAGGCAGCTGTGACGCACAGGGATGTGACACACAGGGATGTCCCCCCTGTCCCAGTTCGGCAGTGTCTGCCCAGGCTGCCCTGGAGCAGCATGCCAAGAAAAGCCCCTTCAAGCCGTGCACTTCAGCAGTACAAACCAACCCCAGCAGGCACAAATCCCCTCGGGATGAGCCAGATGGGTGTGGCTCCCTCCGGGGTCTGCAGACAGCCCGGCACAGCTGCACTGACACTGCTGTGCCAAAATCCTCCCCTCTGGCAGCCACTGATGGTTGTTTTCCTGCGGACAAACTCGTATTTCAAGTCAATGGCTGAGCCAACACCCAGGAGGAGAGAAGGACAACGAGGACAGCAGCTCCACTTCCAAGGAGCCATCTCAGAGAGGCACAAGGAGGTGAAGAGTTGCTGAAGTGTTTGCCATGCTCTGCTCGTGCTGGGGAGGTTGTTTTGGCAAGGGAAGTGAGACTGCAGATCCAGTGACCTCCACAAGCTGCACTCTGCTCTGCTGCACCAGTGCTCACAGCAAACACAGGGCAGAGCCCCAGGCCAGAGCCAGCTGCACCACAGGAGGGGCTCAGAGCAGCCCCACACCAGGGCTCCAGACCCACTCCAGACCCAAATCCTGTGTCAGACCAGGCTGCTCAGGTCTTTGTCCAGCTGGGGCTTGACATCCTCGAAGGAGGAGATCCCATGATCTGCTTGGGGCTCTATTCCAACATTTCACTCTCTTTACATGTATTTCTGCCAAACTCCTTTACTTTTGTCTTTAACCACAGTCTCTTACTTTCCCACCAAATTTCTCAGTAAAGATTCTGTTTCCACCTTCTCAAAACCTCCTTATAAGTACTAGCAGGTTGGTATTTAGATTCACTCTTCCCCTTTTGGCCTTTTAGAGCTCTGCCTCCCAACTCAGTCCTGCTGCTATCTCAGGTTCAGGTCAGCACTCACAGGTCCAGGGCTCTGTAGATCCAGGTGGGAGCTCCTGTCCTATGGGATTCCAACTGCTGGGAAGGAGCCGGGCTCCCCCCACCCCACCAGGGTCCCTGGGGCAGCAAAGAGGCACCAGGAGTCTGAAGGGAGTGTGAGCACCAGCAGCAGCTGTTCTCAACTTTCATTTCCTGTTTCTCCCAGCATCCCTAAGAATGTTTTGTGTCTCTTTATTACACAATAAAAAACAAAATGGGTTTGCAAAGCATATCCTGGGCTAACAGGACAACTCTGCCAGGGGCCAGGCTCAGAGATAAACATACACACCTCTCTGGGGGGCTGCAAGGCAGAGCTGCTCCAGCACACAGCTCACCCCAAGCCCTGCATCTCCAGCTGCAGTGATCCTGGTGCACCGAGGGGATGAGGAGAAGCACCCTCCCCTAAAGAGAACAGGAGAATTCATGGCAGCTGCAGGTGGCCAGTTGAACCCAGGAACCTGGGGTTATTAAAGACACATTTTCCCAAAACAGGGCTGAGAAAAGCCTCGAACCCATATGGCTCAGGTGCCCACCTGGGGTTGGGTATTTTTAATTCTCTCTCTCTGCAGATGAGCAGCTCAGCCCCAAGCCCTAAACCAGCCCTTTCTATTTCTGTGCCTTCCTCCTCCAGCTGATCCTGACACAGGCAGGGCTAAGAAAGTCTTGAGTTTAATACCCAGGCTGAGCAGCTTAGGCTCAGCTCTGCACATCTGCTCTGGGAGGGGCTGTGCAGCTCTGGAGTCTGTCCTTGCCAGCTTGAACCCCTTCCAAGGTGTTTGGAGGATACAAATCAATTCTTAATACATTTTGTTTTATAATACTGGAACTGTCCATATTATAACAACAAAAATTCTTTTTAATCCTACAAGGGGTGTTGGGAGGCCCTTTGCCACAAGGCTAAGTCCTTGCCATTTTCCAAGACAGTTTATTGACAGAATGGAAACTTTCCTCAAGAGTTTTAATTTAAAACTTCATAATTATTTGAAGAGCCTGTTGGTTTGTTTTTTTGGTTTTTTTTTTGTAAAATGATGAAAACAATCTCCTTTCCTCTCACCCTACTAATCAGAAACTGTAAATAAGTGATCTTTAACAGCAATATAATTTCTTCCCCTGCAGAACAAAGCTGATTAATGCCACTCTATGGGGGATTGACATCATGTGAATATCCCATTATTAAGGTAATTTTAGCCAAAGCAGTGACAAACACAGGCAGACTCCTGCCAAGGGATGTAGATTTTTTTTTTTTTTTACTTTATTAACGTGGAGCCATAACCAGACCTAGAGCATGATGGTATCACTTGGTCCTTTGGGACTGGGGAGGAGGAGGGAAAGAGCAAAGAGGAAAATAGAGATGAGGACACCCAGCAAGTCAGGATCAGGTGTGGAAAACGGATCCCACCTCCCACCGCAAGGGTCTGTGCCTGCCTCTTCCTTGGCAGGACAAGTTGGGAGGGAGGGTTGTTACTGCACAAAATCCACAGGCTCAGGAGCACTGGACAGTACTGCCAGGGATGCCCAGGGTGGGATTGTTGGGGTATCTGTGCAGGGACAGGAGGATCCTGGTGGATCCCTTCCAGGATATTCTGTGAGAAAAATCTGTGGTTTCCCCAGAACACACCAGAACTTCAGTGGTCTCCTTTAGTTTTAGTGAACTTTATTTCAGGCCAATTTTAGGCACACAAAGCACAGAGGAAGGAGCAAATGTCCAGCTCCCCATGGCTATCAGCAGAGCCTCTGCAGCTTTAATGGATGTTCTAAAACAGGACAGAGCCCCCAACACCACTCTCAGCACAGAAATTAATTGCTTGGCTGTTGGCTGTCTATATGTTGTTATAGGAATGTTTTTACACTTGAAGCTCCCTGAAGGCCTCTATAAGTATTCTGCTCATAAATACAATTATAGCAGAGCCCTTGCTAGAAACAGCCATCTATTATGGGATATTGCAGTCTCATCACCATACCAAAGACACTGCAAAATCCAATAGATCAAAAGCAAAGAGTTATCACCTGAGCACTTGCCCTGGTGGGAAGTTCAGCACCAGAATACTGAAGATGCCAGCATTTCCTCAAGGCTTTCCTGCAGGATTTTGCATGTGGAGCTTCCTTTTCTGGGCCTCTCTGTGCAGATGCAGGAAAGCTGAGCACTCTATTTCTTGCACCCTGGCTGGATGTGACCTCATCAGGAGGAGAAAAATTGCCTCCTGGAGAATTAGGTGATGAGGTGGAACTCTTACTGTTCATAAACATTGGCAAAGAGAGGCACAGCTCAGCTCTCCTGGAGGTTTCATCTCCTCTGGAGGCTTCCTTAATATTCCAAAGGAGGAAACAGATTGATCCTATATTAACCCACGAGGACAAAATGCACTGAGGTGCTCAATGTCACCCTCTCACTGTCACCCTCTCCTGCTGGAAGGGCCCTTCAGGCTGCTCTGGAGCCAAAAGGAGCCCGATGGGTTCTGCAGAGCACAGCTTGGAAACCAGTGGCTGTAAATGCAGGGTTGTCCTCAGACAGCTCAATGAAACCACCACCAGCGGCCAGGCAGGGGTAAAAACAGGCACAGAAGGGACTTTGGGAAAGTCCCTGCCCCGCTGGGCAGGTGTGGCCTCTATCAAAGTGTGTTCCTGTGGGGATCTTTGTCCCAGCTCTGCCCTGGAGGGGCAGCTCTGTTTGGAGCTGTCTGGGTGTGATGTTCTGTGCCAGTCTCAGGAACAAGCACCCAGCCAGGTGGGTACAACTAATATAGAGCATGGGATCAGGTTTGGGTGGAAAGAGACCTTAAAGCCCATCCAGTGCCACCCCCTGCCATGGCAGGGACACCTTCCACTGTCCCAGGCTGCTCCAAGCCCCAGCCAGCCCGGCCTTGGACACTGCCAGGGATCCAGGGGCAGCCACAGCTTCTCTGTGCCAGGGCCACCCCACCCTCACAGGGAAAAAGTTCCTCTTAATATCCCACCTAACCCTGTCCTCTGTAAGTTTAAAACCATTGCCCCATGTTCTGTCACTGTGTGCCCATATGAAAAGTCTCTCTCCCTCCTTTCTATAAGCCTTTAATTGTACTGGAAGCTGTAGTGAGATCTCCCTGAGACCTCCCTGATGTCTGCTCCTCATTTTACCTTTTTTACCTGAAAGTGATTTCCTCAAAATTTAACTGTTCAAGAGCAGCCAAGTCTCAGCCCAGACAGGATCTCCTCTGTGAGCAGGATGCAGAGCTTTGCAGGCTGATTTCTACTGATCCACAGCTCAGGCCCCCCATGGTTTAATGCCCATGCTGGCATCTCCAGACCTGCACCAGAGACACCAGAGATCAAGCCCTGATCCCCGAGGTCTGCCCAGCCTCAAGTCCACTCATTGTCGCCTGAGCTGCCTTGCCTCTAGGATAGGCTGTAGTTAAATAGATTAAAGCAAACAAGGCTGCCTTACTGTTTGCCACAGCTCATTAGAGAACTATTAGGAAGCAGCTCATTAGAATGTAGAAAATGCTGCACTGCTGTTTTCTTGGAGGTTTGTCCACACAGAGCAAAACAAGAACTTAGAGGACAATGAGTAGCACGGGAGCCATGTGACTCCCAGAGAAGTGGTTCCTTGCCACAACTCACTGGTCCCAAACTGGAAACTTTTCCTGCTCTAAAGAGCACTGGATTGAAAACCAGGAAGAAAAGGTTGTACACTTTGTGTTCTCATCCCTTCTTGGGAGCCTGGGCTCTGCAGTGCTGTGGGAGGACTGTCCTGTGATGGATACGAGGTGCATGGCCCTGCCTGCTGAGCGGGTTGGATTTACCTGCCTGCCCCTGCACTCTGCAGGTGGCTCAGGCAGGGTGATCCTGCAGCTGCCGCTTACAGGGAGCCTGGGAGACACACGTGTCCTTGTCACCTTTGGTCCTCAGAGCACCACAGCAAGGCTGGGCCACATCTCTGCCCAAGAACGGTGTTTGTGCCCATCGTTCTCTGTTCCACCACCATCCCCATGTCACACTGGGCACAGGAGCAGCTGGAGCCTCTTGCAAAGAAAACAGGAGTCAAAGTCTCATAGGTGAGATTGCCTTCTCCCAGAAAGGATAATGTTGAGCTTGGACACAGGAAAAGTCCTGGAAACTGAGGTTTTGTCAGGCCATGGGTTGCAGGGGTGGGTGGGCAGGACTAACACAGGTGCCTGAGGATTCTGCTGGCCTGGCCATGTGTGGTGGGACAGGAATGGACCTCACCCAGCACTCCAGGGACGTGCTCCCAGCTGGCCCCTGCGGCACAGGCTGGGGGTGTCCTGACACAGGAACTTGGAGAGAGGTCACAAGAGCCCAAACCATCCCAATCCCCTGAGCAGGCACCAGCATCCACCGGCTGACCCTGCTGTGGCCAGAGCTCACAGGGTGCCCTTGAGCCCCTCCAATATTCTCCTGGAAGAGAGGAGCCTGTCAGGCAGGGAAACCCTGGTGCTGCAGAATCACAGGATCATGGAATATCCTGAGCTGGAGGGACCCACAGGGTCATGGATCCAGCCCCTGTCCTTGCCCAGATCCCCCAATAATCCCAGCCTGTCCATCCCTGGCAGCTCCTGCAGCTCTGGCAGCCTCGGGGCCGTGCCCATTCCCTGGGGAGCCTGGGCAGTGCCCAGCACCCTCTGGCTGAGGGAAGAACCTTTCCCTGATCCCAGCCTGAGCCTGCCCTGGCCCAGCTCCAGCCCTTCCCTGCTCCTGTTCCTGCTCACAGAGTAGAGATCAGAGCTGCCTCTCAGGAGGAGCTGCAGCCCTTGGTGAGGTCTTCTCTCTCTCTGGACACATCTGGATGTGCATCTGGATTGCCAGTCCCTGGGAACAGTCATCACAGCCAGCTCTGGCCACTTAAACCAATCCACACTGCATAGGCAGAGCAGGATTCATCTCCAGGAAGGGGCAGCCTGCAGCTGGAGACTCCCAAACCCCAGAGAGCATGGCAGGTTCCCCCCTCAACCACCACTGTCATACCAGAGAGGGTCACAGCTGACAGGGGGGTCTGCTCCTCTCCAGGAAAACCTGATGGCTGAGGGCATCTAATGGCCTCCCACTCTTCCCCAGACAGTGTTGGTTGCTCTCCATGGCTTCTTGTGGTTTGTGACTTCCTCAGAACCATTTAATTGATTTATAACCCAATAATGCCTGCCCTCATTAGGTGCAGTGTGTGGCCATTCATCATTCCCTGCACAGGAGCTGGTGCCAGGCCCGTCAATACCTGACCTGAAACACTTATGGGCCTGCAGAGCTCAGCAACCCATTCTGGCTGAAGGCCATCAAGCCTGGGGGCACAGCAGGGTTTCTGTCCCCAGTGCCACATCCCAGGCATGGCCACAGCTCAGGGCAGCACCTGGGCTAGGCCCCTGTTCCAAGCAGCTGGAGCTTGGCTGCCATGGGATCCAGGGCATGGGGAAGTGCCTTTCAAAGCCTTCTGCCCCATCAGTTCTCCCAGCCCTTAAAAAGGGTAGATTGCTCACACTCCAAGCACATCAAGGAGGTCTAATTGCCTTTACTAGAGCATCCACCCATTATTTGCATCAAGCAAACAATATTTGAAACATGATCATAAAATCAGAAAATCACACAGTATCCTGGGCTGAAAGGGACCCACCAGGATCATCAGGAGTCCAGCTCCTGGCTCTGCACAGTCCATCCAGGCAGGCAGCAAAGGTCAGCCATGTGATAAATGTGATTCATGCTAACTAAATTGGAACTATATGAGCAAAATTGTACTCAAATCAATAGAGAATAATTGTTACAAAGCAAAAAGGAGATGAGTGAGACAAAGCAGATGAAATCCTCCAGATGTTAGAAGGGAGTCGTAGAAAGATGTAAGTTTGACAAGCAGCATCTAGAAATAGAAAGTTTCGACCTTGAAATGGGCCAAAATGGGATGAGGCCAAGAATGGGACTTAATTAAAGTCTTGTTATGGAAAACATCTGCTCAGTTCCATAGGGCGCCTGCGCTACCTGCAGGTCACACCTCGGTCACTGATGAAGATGACGAGCCTTCATCGGAAATGAGACCCTCAAAAGGATGAGAGACCCCCTAACTCATCAGCACAGCATGTGCAACACCACAACATAGTGATGTAGATTTTAGGAATAGAAACTAGGAGGAGCTTTCCAGAAAATTCTGTATTAATATGTATTAGCATATAGTACATAACTGGGATTTTTGGCCTTGATTGTTCGGTACGAGAGGCAGGGCGAGCCCCTCCCTGTACCCCTGGTCAGTTTTCCTTATGCTTTATACCAACCTCAATTATACTCAATTACTTACTGCCAAATTTTGTACATTCTCAAATATAGTATCTAATACTTTGATTGTATTCATTAAATTTAATCTTGTTGTTTGATAAATTGGACAAGTAGAACGTCATTCATAACAGCCACATCTGATAAAGTCCCCAAAGCCTTTCCAAGACCCCACTGAAGTGCTCAGGAGTCATTATGGTTGCAGGGAATGTCACAGCTGTGACCTGTCCCAAGGTCTTGCAGGATGTGGGCCACTGTGGGGGCACAGATTTAGGGTCAGGAGCAGAGATCTCACCTCAAGGCTCCAGGAATCCCAAGCTGCCAGGGATGGGGGGTAAAGTGGGGCTGTTTCTGGGGGCAGGCAAGCCCAGGACACAATGTGAAAGTGTCTCAGTACCCCAGCAAGAGGAGCAGAGATGGCAAGCAGGGCCAACAGTTCAGAATGCTTGGTGAGCCCGTGGTGACATCCAGGGTAAAGGGCAGACAAAACAACCCCAAACCCAGCTCAAACCAAGGCCAAGGCCTCACCTTTGAGCTTAAATGCACCTCGTGATCCAAGCTCCAAAGCAGGTGGGGCAGAGCAAGGAAAGGCTGGATTTGAGCGGGTGGATGGAGCAGTGAGGGCTCCTGGAGGTGCTGGAGCTCCCAGGATGTGACTCCCCAGCCTGCCCTGCACACCTGCAGCCCCCAGCCTGCCCAGCCCGCTCCCCTGGCCGGCTCAGCCAGGGATGAGCACAGCTCTGTGTTCATTCATTATTCACTCCTTCCTTCCTTGCAGAAGGACACAGAGAGCCTTTCATGATGAATGCCGTGGTTGTTAAAAATAGTTTACTACAGCTCAAAATGCAAGAGCTGACTCTTCCGTCCCTGATGAGGAGTAAATTGGAGTCACTTCAGTGGAATCCGCAGTGATACACGGAGTGAATGACAGGAGAGGAGGGCCAGACAATCCCTCCTGACGCCTGATTAGCCCTGTCTGGGCACAGCTACAGCCCAAGGGTGTCAGCAGCTCCTGCTTCCCGTGCGGAGCAGCCTCATCTGGGCAGCTCTGGGACGGGAACTCCACCGCTGGCAGAGCACAGAATTACCCAAGAGCAGGCACAGTCATGCTCCTGAGTCCTAAACAGCTCCTCTGCTGTTGCCACACTCCAGCTCCCCCAGCATGTGTTCACAGTTATCCCCTTTATCTCTTGAGACATTTGGGAGTCCTTAATGCCAAGGCAGAGGCAGTAACAGTGCCAAACTCCTGGTTCCAGCATGCCTGGGGCACAGCCCTGCCACCAGCAGAGCAGGGAGATACCCTGGAGAGGAGAAGGTGAAACCACCACATCACTCTGGAAAGGACCAAGGGATGAGGTTGATTTCTGCTCCTGGAGGCAGGAATTCACTGAGGTCTTTCCTAGGGGTAAGAGATGATCTGCTCTATCCATGACTTGTGAAGCTCAGGCTGGACTGAGGGATCCAGGTGGTCTTTCTAAGAACTGAGCAGGGCTCCAGGAAGTGTGTGAGAGGGTGGGAGGGCAGAGTAGAGAGAAAGAATAGGAAAGAGGTGTGTGCATACAGCTTATGTGGAGGGCTGTGTTAGCTGTGCTTGCCCAGAAAAACCCAGCTCAGAGTTATCAAGGTTCAATTCAAATGATCCTAATTTTATTTCTGGACTGTTTTAGAGAGTTAGAATCGCTGGAGATGCCACCCTGACGAGAGCACTCCCATGTTACAGGAAACAGTCCCTCCTCACAACTCTGTCACACAGAGAAGACAATCAGGCTGGTAGCTGCCTCAGGAAGCCTTTCTGCTGCTCAGCCTGTGCCCAAAACAGCTCCATGAGGGTTTCTCAGGGAACACTTCCCTGCCCAGGACCCCCAGAGCCTCTGGGGTTCCTTGCTTGGATTCCCTGCCTCCACAGGCACATAGCATCCATCAGGAAAAAAACATTAGGCAAAGAAGAGATTAATGGAGAAGACTTCTCTGGGACTTCAGTCATGAGATTATTCCACGAGTGTGCAAAGGGAGTGAGCTCTGCTGGGTCCTAGGTGTGCTCAACCCTTGTGCTGGGGTCCCCCATGGGACAAATCCTCCAGTGCAGTCGCCGGCCGAGCCCTGGCAGGGATTGGAGTTTGCCAGCTCCTCCACAGGCAGGCAGGGCAGCCCTGGCAGAGCCTTGGGAAGAGCTCTCAGAGTCGGGGATTTCACACACAAGGCCTGGAATAGCTGCAGAGAGGGAGCCAGGGGAGGCAGGGACTCCCCTCAGCCCCAGCACAGAGCTCCTCAGACACCTCGGCAGCCCCTCCTGCATGCCAGCAGCATTGTCTGCATCCCCAAGAAGGTCATACCTGTCCCACAGGGGATGGCTGACATCACAGAGCTGCTGGACATGGTACAGGGGACAATGCTCCTCATGCCTGGCACTGGCCCACGCACAGCCAGGAAAAACAGGAACGTGGCACCAGAGCCATGCCAGGAGTGGCACGGGCAGAGCGTTCCCCAAGCACAGGGTCTCAAGGGGAAGCCGTGAAGGAGCAGCTGAGGGCGCTGGGTTTGTTCTGAGGGCTGAGCTCAGGGCTCCCCGGGGCTGCAGCTCCTCCCGAGGTGCTGGGACAAGCCCCACTGTGTGGACGTGCCCTCCCTGCCCTGGGCTGGCACCTGTGCATGTCTTTGGGCTCTGTGCCCACGGCACCACCAGCTGCTCCGGGAAGTGTTTGCAGATCCCCTCCAGGGCCACCCCTGCCCACCTTTCCAACACCAGCGTTCCCCCCTCCCTGGCACAGCCTTCTCACTTCAGGAGCTGTAAAACTGCCTGATGTTAAAAAAACAAACCCAACAAAAGAAGCCCAGCTCTGTCTCCAGAGTTCTGGAGCTCACATTGATTGTAGCAGGTGAGTGACAACGAGCCACCCGCAGTTGCACTAAAGACAATGCAAATTAACACTTTATTGATTGCTAAAAGCAGCTCCGACTGCTCACACCAGAGCAGCAGAATGTAATTCTGTGTGACCCCAGAGATCCTCAGCCCTCGGGGTCCTCCCTCTCTCCCTCTCTCCTGGCTGGATGATTTGTGAACAGCTGAGATCAGCCAGGCACCTGAGGGACCTTCCTGCAGTGGGTGAGGCTCCTGTGGAACCTCCCTGGTGTCCTCAGGGTCTTTGCCAGACATAATCTCTGCTTCCCTGGAGAGCCCCTGAAGCTGTGCTGTCACTCTAGAGGGGGAATGCTGCTTCCTTCAGGTCTGTCTGGTCAGAGCCAGCCAGCTTGGTCCTGGGGAAAGCCCAGTGGTGCAAAGCCAAGGTGTGCCTGGAGCTAAACAGGTCCAGCAGTGTGACACCAACCCAGGGCTACCAACAGCCAGAAAGGTCAGAATGGATCTCTTCACACTGCAGAAGGCATTCCTGGTTCTCCATTCAGGGAGATGCAGCACACTAGACCTCTTTGGAGACCTGCTGCTGTAAAACTGCGAATGGAGCTGAAAGCCTGGACAGTAACAGGTAACCAAAGTGGGGAGGAGCAGTGCTACATCTGAGCCAGGCCCAGCTCTCACACCTTGTCCTCCAAACTGCCTGGCTCAGAGGGACCATGGCAGAGCTGGTCACTGACCCCCCCTTTGGCTTGGGCACAGTCAGAGCTGCACGTTTCCTGCCTCCCTGAGCAGCTGCTGTTCAGCAGGACACATCTGGGTTGAGGAAGACATTTTTCTGCACAATGTTCTTTCTGGTCCCTCTCAGAAGTGTGGGAACAAAGCCCCAGGTACAGGCTGGGGCTGAGGGATGGGTAACCAGCTCCTCAGGACCAAGATGACCGTGGTGCAACCTCATATCAGGTGACAAATCTGCACCAAGACAAATCTTGGAATGTGCAAGGCTCAACAGACATCAACCTGCTCCCAAACAGGGCAGGGGAGACCAAGCTCCTGCAGATGCTGTCCTGGGCCCAGTCTGTGCAGCTCAGACCTTGCTGGGATGGACTGGGCAGCAGCAGAGGCCAGGTTTGGTGGCAGCTGAGAATTCAAGTATTGTATCTCAGCATGTCAGGCTCAGCTAGGTGACACCCATCTCTGCCAAACACTTCTGTAGGCACCAGATCTTTTAATTAGCAGCTTCTTCCAGTTAATTACTTTTGGAAAATGCTCCAGGCTCTGAATGAAAGCAGTATTTTCCTAGACAATGAGGCTCCTCTCCTTCCTAGCGATCTCAGCAGCAGCAAAGCTTAGGGCAGGTGAGACCCTCTGTGGGACCCAGAGCACTCAGCAAAGGGCAGGGACCAGATGCCACCTCCATCCTTTGGAAGGGGAAACTGAGGCCCTGGAGCTGCTGTGCCTGTCCTGCCCAGCAAAGTGCCTGTGGTTACTGGCACAGGCTCACCCTACACACACAGAGCATCCCTGTCACATTCCCAAAGATGTGGCTGTGCTGAGGTGGCATGTGAGGCAGAGACAGCCTGGAGCCCTGCAGCACTCCTGGGGACACAGAGAACCACAGAGTCATGGAATGGTTTGGGTTGAAAATGGCATTAAAGCTTATCTTGTTCCAACCCCTGCCACAGATGCAACTGGATCAGCTTTAAGATGCCTCCCAACTCAAAGCATTTGATGTTTCTCTGACTTTTCTCTCTCTCCTCTTGTATGCTCTGACCCCAGGCAGGGATGGCCCCCCTTTCCAAGCACCTTCCCCTGTGTTTGGCTGCGTTAATGCAGGGTGAAAGCCCAGAGTGTGTGAGATGATGTCTGGCAGTGCCTCTGTGCCCAGCCTCACCGAGGTCACCCATTCCCTCCATTCCTTGGCCAAATCCCTTTCTTTTTCCAGGACAGGGGAGGTGTGCAGAGCCTTCCTTCTGCTTTGCAGGAGCAGCTCCACTGCACATCTGAGCAGTGACAGACCATGGCTGGGCCTGGGAGTGGTTTCACACTGTTTTCTGGGAAACATCCCCAGTTCCATGGGCTGCTGCAGCCTAGCAGAAATTGCCTCCCCACAGATGGCACCTCCTGGACACCTGACAGGGCTGAGGGGACAGCTTTAAGGTGCTGTGAATCTGCCAGCAGGGGATCATGCCAGCACTTGGCCCTTCTGCCCAGCAATGATTAAATGTCCCTGGGGACTGGGGTAGCCACAGGGATGGAGCAGTTCCTGCCTCTCCAGGGGCCCTGAATTCCTGATGCTAACAGGTCACATTTGTCATGATTTTATGCCTCTGCCAAGCCCCTACATGAAGCAGAGCAGTAATATTGAATTCTTCACAGAACTTATCCTCAAGCTGCCTTAATCAACTGCTGTGTTAATTGCTCTGTGCATTGAATGGCCCCTCTCTAAGATCTTGTTCATTAATGAGCAGGAGTTTGTGGATGTTGTTTATATTCATATAATCAGAAAGCCATTGGGAGGTTTGTAGCTGAGCCATTACAGGGCTCTGGATTAATGAGGGCCTTATTCCAAGATATGCTTCCCTATGTCCATTCCTGCCTGTGGGAATCATGGGATCATTCAGGCATCATGAGATGTCTCTGCATCCAAGATCATCAAGTCCAACCTTTGACCAAGCTCAGGTCCACCAAACCACAATACAAAGTGCCACATCTGCTTGTTGTTTGAACACTTTCAGGGATGGTGAATCCATCACAGGCCTGTGCCAAGGCTTAACCACCCTTTCAGCGAGGAGAGTTTTCCTGGTGTACAACATGAACCTCCCCTGGCACGTGAGGCCATTCCTTGTCTGTTCCCTGGGAGCAGAGCCTGATTCCAGCCTCCTTTCAGGTCATTTCATGGCCTCCCAGCACCAGTGGGGTGGGATGACCCTGACGGTGTCAGGTGAATATCCCAGCACCCATTCCTCCCAGAGTTGTGTTCTCAAATTTCCACATTCCATTGCCAGAGCTGCAGCTCTTGGGGAGGGCTGCCAGGGATGTGTGGAGCTCTGTCCATGCATTGCTGGACACAGACCTCACCACCTTCACATTTCAATTTCACAGAGATAGAAGCACAGTCAGCAATCTCTGCCTCATCCCCTGTGAGATAATCCAGCTGCTTTAATTTGTGCAAAACTCCTGAGAACTGAAATGTGTGAAAAATGGTAGGACAGCAGACAGTGCCTAAGATGGGGAGATGTGTATTTTTGAAGAGTAAGGGAGAAAAACCAACATTAGAACAGGGAGTCCAAGCTGTCACCTCTTCTAGAACAACCTTCATCCTGTGTTTGTGTCACCCTGTGACACTCCTATGTCACAGTGTCACATCCCATTTCTACAAGGAAGGGAGCCCAAGATTTAGAGATGCCCATGGTTGAAAGGAATGGCAAAAGCCAGAAAGGGCCAAAAAAAAAAAAGGTTTATAAAGTTTTGTAGTTTTATTAGCAAACAAGACATAGAAACAGGTCTGTTGTGTCCCCTGTCTTTTAGTAGGAAGAGAACTGAAAGAAGAAAGGAAGAAATGAGGAGAGGAGAGGAGAGGAGAGGAGAGGAGAGCNAACAAGACATAGAAACAGGTCTGTTGTGTCCCCTGTCTTTTAGTAGGAAGAGAGCTGAAAGAAGAAAGGAAGAAATGAGGAGAGGAGAGGAGAGGAGAGGTCACGTCACGTCACCAGCTCTGGGTCTAGCATCAATCCAGCCCATAGAAAGTCCAAGGGCACCACCTGGGCTCTGTGCAGCACATTTTTATAGGGAAGATTTGCCTACTCTGGGATTAGTCATCATGTAAATGGTAAACATGTACATCCTGTCCTTCTGGACCTGGGCTAGGTGGCTTTGGGGGTGTTTTTGGTGGTCTCAATGCCCCTCTATTGATCTTGCCCACTCCTTGATCCCACTTCTGCTCTAGCACTGTGCATTGTGTGATGACCACGGACCTGAGCAGGAAATGGGCCCCAGAAAGGAGCTGCCCCACCTCTGTACAGCCCCCTTCCAGGCACATCCTGTTCTAACTGCCCTGGCCATCGGTGTTTGAGGCACAGCCACTCTCTAACTCCCTCCAGGCTGCTTCACTCAGCAATGGGGTTTTCCATCAGCTCCTTGGGGCAGGACCCTGCAGATCCTCTGACATTTACAGGTGAATATCTCCACAGCAGATGGTGCCAAGATTTTGCTGTCCTGCCCTTGGTGAGCCAGACGTGCAGGACTGCACAGCTCACTTTGCTTTTAGGCCTCTGCAATTAGTGCAAATTGATAGGCAAAGCAGGTGCTGCACATACCCCACACATCCCCACCCTGCACACACTGGCTGATGGACGTGCTGGCAGAAGCCTCAAATTTGGGCAGGGACGTCTCTTGCATCACAAATGCACATTAACAGGAAGTGCAAATGGCCATGTAATAAACAGAGGCAGAGCAGCTCGTGGATGCAATGAGGTCTGGCATAAGGAACACAAATAATCACCCTGGAGCGGAATGAGCAGCACCAAGCCCGCACCACGTCCGCCTGTGGGGCCAGCTGGGGACCCTGCCCGGGCCTTGCTGCTTGGCAGCCAGGCACAGAGAGAAAGGGACGTGCATTTAAAAGCTGATTTCCTGTAAACATTGATCCAACAGGCCCAGGTATTGCTGCAGGAAGTCCTCAGGAGCCCTATTAGCGATCCCACACTTGGCTCACAGAGCTCCCCCTCACACCAAGGTGTGGAGATGGAAGCGTTGACACTTGGACTCGATGGTTGCTGAGGTCTTTTCCAACATTATTGATTCTGTGATCCTCAGGTCAGTGCCCTTGTGGCTGCAGAACATGATGGGGAGCAGGAGTTCAACAACAATCTTGAGATGTTATCAGAAATCCCAGCTGTGGAATGCAAAATCACTGCTTCGAAAGACAGGCTGGACCTTGAAAACCCTGAACCCAGCCTCAAAGTGCAAAGCCTGCTTTTAGAAGGATTACAAATATTTGGCTTTTTCTCCTTGTGAATTCCTTGCTCCTGTGGGTAACACAATCTCGCTGGCAGCTCTCCCACACCAAAGGGCAGCAAGGTGAGCTTGTTCCAGCTGCAGAAGCTCTCAGAACAGCAGCACCCAGAACAGCAGCTCTGCTCCAGGGAATCTGAAGTCCTGAACAAATAGACAATCCCATGCCATGGGATCCACAGCACTGTGTCCACTGCTGTAGGACACAGGTGAGATGAGTTGTCAGCCCCTGCTGAGACCTTCCCATTCTTTGGGAATACTTGTGAGAAGCCAGACATAGAGCAAGGGTTGATCCCTTCCCAAAGCATAAGAGTCTCTTACCAGCCCATTTGGCCTCGCTTCAAGCCCATCTGGAAGTTGGGAAGTTTCAAGGCTCCTGCTGCAGCTGAAGGCAAAGGCAGGTGGGCTGTGATAAGGCTCTGTGTGTTGACAGCTCTGGTTTTGGGTACAAAAAATCCCAAGTAATATTAACCACGTGCAATGTGTGTGGCTTCAAACTGACCTTTCTTTAACCAGACTGATTTCAGAAGCTGAAGTCAAGCAGAGGAAGGCTCTGATCCTGCTCCTTTCCTATGGAGAGGGTCAGGATGAGCAGTGCCATTTCTGTGAGCTAAAAGCATTGAACCTTTATAGATATAACCAAGTCATGGCCCAGGCTCTGGAGAAGGGTTGTGTATAAACTCATGTCAAAGGCATGGGAGAGAAACTAAAATTCTCAAATACCTGGTCTCTGATTTAATTTGTTGAAATTTGGGACTCTGAGATTTGGGTGTTGCTGGGACAGTCAGGGCCTTGCCAACCCCTCCTCAACCTCCAGCTCTCCAAGGAATTTCTGCCAGGTTTCAGGAGGCCAGGCCAAAGCCAACTGTGAAAAGCAATTGGAAGAAGATCTTATTTCAGCTTTACCAGGGTTTCTAAGGCTTGGGATGCAGACACATCCCAGGGGCAAGCAGAGATGCTGTGCTTGCTGCCCTTGTCCCGTATCTGTGCCACTGCACAGTGCCAGCAGAACTCCAGAACCTCATCCTTTATTGCTCTCTACAACCTTCCTGCTCTCCACCTTCAGGGGTTTTTTTTGGTGTCACCTTCTCCTCCCTGGTAACAATGGACACAACTGTAAGAAATAGCCTTAAGTTGTGCCAGGGGAGGTTCAGGCTGGCTATGAGTGAAATTTTCTTCACAGAAAGGGTGGTCAGGCACTGGCACAGGTTGCAGGGCAGTGGTGGAACCCCCAGCTCTGGAAGTGTGCAGAGACCAAGAGGATTTTGGAGCAGCTTCAGGGGTGCCAGGATGCCAGGTTTACATGAAGACATTCCTGTTCTTTCCCGTGCCAGACCCTGTAAGAAGACGCTGATTTTTCTCTCCATGGGGACAGAGAAGATCAGGGTTCAGACACGTCTCACATGGCAGCGCCTCTGTCATGAGCTGCTGATTGAGCAATCTAAAATTTTAAAATTAAGCCCACAAGTTCAGCTGAAGAATCTCACCCTGTGACTCCTGCCTCACACTCCATAACTCCTGTCTCAGTTACAGTGGTTCTTGTAGAAAAACCACTTGATGGCTGCTTGAGTGCTGAAAAACCTTCCTGGCTTCCAGCAGTTCTCTCCACTGCCTGCTACAAGTGTCTTCCCTAATCCCAGTCCCAATGTTCTCTCTCTGGCTGTGGCATTAAAGAGCTGCCTAAACCAGAAATGTTCTCCCTGTGATCTTGGCGCCTTCCCTGTGATGAGTTAAGCAGTGAGATCTCCATTCATCTCCACAAAAACACTGATCTTGCACCCCAGGAATTTTTATTCAGTGTGGCAGCATCTTCCAGGTCTTGCTCAGGACCCGTAGCTCTTCTCAGCAGAAGGACATCATTAAATCAGGGCACTCCTCTGAGTGGAGGCTCCTGCTCATGGCTGGCACTTCTGGGCCACAGGGAATTAGCTGAGGAGCGTTTTGAAGCTCTGGAAAAAATCTGCATCTTAAAGACATTATTTGAATTCAGTTCAGTCCAAGCAGCCCTAATGATGTTACCCACAATATATCTTAATTTGATGTTGGTAATAAAGTTCAGTGTAGCTGGAGCACTATCATACCAATGTACCAACATACAAATGAATGTTACCCATGTCATTTAGTACCTCTGGCTGTTAAGGTGTCACTTAAGCCATATATTTAATAAATAGGTCCTTTTATGACTATAATACTGATAAGTAGTCAACTAATTTCCATGTATGTTGCATTCTATATGTTGCTAGGGATTTTACCAAGGCCGTTACCAATAGCAACTGGGACAAGGAAATAATAAATTCAAGGGGCATTCAGAAAGATGTACAGTGTGGAATCACTTTGCAACGATACAGGAGACATTAATCACATCGGTGGCTAATGGAAGGGCTTGATGCGATCAGTTTAAATCCCTTCTGATAGTAAAAGAAACTTATCAGTGCTCAGCCCCAGATCTCCTCTCAAACTGGAGTAAAACTCACCTGGAAACTTTTGCCAGGTTCACGATCCCAGCCTATTTTTGTCTCTGCAGCCTGAGCTGCCTGGCTCTGATCAGGGAGCGCTGCAGCAGTGGGAGGGAGGCTTCAGAGACATGCGGAGTCACAAAAGGTGCCAGAGAGCTACATCTTCTGGTGTGTTCCAGCAAGCGCGGAGCGCCGGCCGTGCGCGGGCGGGACCGGCGCTGGGGCCGGCACCGGGCCAGGAGAGTCCCGGTGCTGCTGGCTCCTGATCCCGGCCCTGCCCTGCCTGTGCGATCGCATCGCCGCCCGCCCCAGCAGGGGTTGCGGGGACAGCCGGGGGGTCCCTGCCAGGGGATGGGGTCTGAGCCGGTGAAAGGAGCATCCCCGGCCCCGGTGCCCCCCGGTGCCCCCTCGGGGCTGTTTCGGGGTCGCTCCCTCTGCGCGTCGGGAGTTCATTACGGTGCTCCCGTGGGACAGGGAGGTGACATCGGAGCAGGGAGGTGTCACCTGCCCGGGGTGGTCTTAAGCAGCTCGTTATTGTGTCTGGTTACAGTGAGAGGGGAACCCCAGGCTGAAGTCGGTAGTGGCTTCTCAAGCCATTGGCCAGTCAATGACACAAATCCCTTTCCCTAGAGCCAGAAACAGAAAATTGCTCAGGACAGCTCCGGGTGAGACCCCGAGTTGTGAAACACCCTCGGCTGGAAGGGACCCACAGGATCACTGATTCACCCCAGCCCCTGTCCCTGCCCAGACCCCCCAACAATCCCAGCCTGTCCATCCCTGGCAGCTCCTGCAGCTCTGGCAGCCTCGGGGCCGGGCCCATTCCCTGGGGAGCCTGGGCAGTGCCCAGCACCCTCTGGCTGAGGGAAGAACCTTTCCCTGATCTCCAGCCTGAGCCTGCCCTGGCCCAGCTCCAGCCCTTCCCTGCTCCTGTCCCAGGGAGCAGAGATTGGAGCAACCCCTGGTGAGCTCTGAGCTCAGTTTACTTCACTCCAGCTGAACAAACCCAGTGCCCTCAGCTGCTCCTCAGTCAGGAGAAGACACCTGGCTGGTAAGGAACAGGAAGAGGCAGAGGTGGGCCAGGCCCACAATGCCATCTGTCACCTGTGTGCTAGGTCAATGGCCTTCCTGAGGACCTTCCTGAGCTGCATGAGCAGAGTTTGGGACAGGTGAGGCAGATTTGGACAGGCCCAGCTGCTGTGGGAGGGCAGACTGGCACATTTTTTCTGAAGAACCTCAGTCAACTCAACTTTGCATCTTCTTCCTAGGATGCCTCCAGGGATAAAGGACACATTTCAGACGGATCATCCCATCCCTACAGGAGTCACCTCCAGACCATGGCCCAGTTCCCTGTGGTAGGCACAGCCAGCTGGATCCACACCCCTGGCACCCACAGGACCTGCAGTTCCAGACTCCTGCAGCACTTCCCAGTTCCTCTGAGGAGCACCTTTGGTGTGTAAGGATGTCACAGTTGGATGAACTGGGGGAAGCTGCTAAGAGTGCAAATGGGGAGAAGACAAAAGGAAAAATGACTGCCTGCTTTCTTAATAAATACAACCAGAGCAGGCCAGAAGTGGAAAGCAGGTCCTGTGCCCCTTGTGTGCCCTAGCTGAGGTACAGCACACATCTTGCCCTGTCCCTGCAGCCCCTGCCTCTCTTGTCCACAGCCACAGCATGGGAGTCCTTCCCCCCCTGCCCTCCAACCTCACCCCATGGCTCCTGCCCTCCCTCTCCTCCTGAGACCCTCCCTCACACACAGCTCTACCGCTGCCCCTCTCTGGTTTCCTCCTGCAGGAGCTTTGCTGTACACATCTGAGCATCCCTGCCACTGTTCCGTGCTGAAACTGTCACTGTCCCCAAAACCTGCGACTCTATGTCACCACAAGCCAGCTCCCTGTACCTGCCAGGTCCCTCCATGTCCTGCATGCACCCAGCAGAACCCCCAGCCTGTTGTGTGTGTGCAGTGGGGAGAGCTCTCACACTGCAGGCTGTGCCTTGCCAGAGTGCTGGTACCAACACTGAACATAATCCTGGTGCCCCAGGGTAAATCTGGTGCCCTCTGTGCCCATCACAGAGATGTCTCCCCCTTTGCAATTCAGAGATTCTATTGAGCAGACTGTCCCCAGTCCAGGCAGGTTTTCAGCAGTCAGTGCAGCAGGCAGGGGTGAGGTCTGTGCTGCCCAGTTATGGGGACATTGTTCCATGGTGAGTCTCTTTAATGTATTCCTTGCATGGTGCTGCATTTAAGCCACTCATTTCTGTGCCCAGCTCACAGCATACCAATGAGCCAGGGCTGGAACAGCAAGGTGAAGCTTGAGCAGAGCTCTCCTCAGCCCTGGGAATGGCTCTGGCCTGGGCAGGATGTGGTGCAAACAGGGCCCTGCTGCTTTACCCTCCCTGCAGCTATCCCCATCCCCAGCAGTGTGGGGAATGCTGCCCAAGGAGGCTGGAGGGAGGCAGGGCCAAGCTCACAGAGACACCTGGCACAGGGGACACTCCCCAGGGGTGTTTGCAGCAGCAGCAGGACCCATTTGCCGTCAGGGAAATGATCCTTACCAAGCTCATCCTGGCATCCTGCTCAGCTTCAGGCTGGTTCACAGATCTGCCAAAGACACTGCTCTCAGAAGACAAGTCCTCCAGGTGACACTGATTCCAGGGAAAAGGATCTCATGGACCATCCTGGATGCACCTTTCAACAGCCCAGGCTAGGCCAAGTTGGTTTTCCAGGACTTGTTCTCCTGCAGTGTTGTAGGTCCCCTGCAAATGCAGAGCCAGATGCACTCACTGAGACTGGAGGAGACTGCACTCCCCAGCGTGCTCCTCTAGAGACAGCAGCAAGGCAGAACTGATAGGGCAACTTCAAAAAGTTGGGAAGAAGATGGGCTACCACAAACAAAACATTGGTTCAACTGCTTCAACTGGGCCCTTTCCCACTGTGTGGGAATAAGGGCTGGGTAAATATTCTCTTTGAGGGAGAACTGCAAACATCATCCACGGGCAGCCTGTGACTCCAGACCAGAGTCAGCAGCACAACAGCTCTGAAAGGATAAAGGATGCTTCCAAGGAAAGTACTGGAAATCTTCCATCCAGGGGGGTGGCGTACTTGGGCTGCAGCTGGATGCAGCATCCTTCCCACAGTAACACCAGTTCTGCCTGTCCAGTCCAGATGGGCTGAAAATGTAAAATCCTGTGCAGTTTTCCAGCACTGGAAGCTCTCCTGTATTTCCATTGGCCAGCTCAGACAGCTCCTCCATGACCAAGGGGCTGAGCTTCAAGCACTTTCTTCACTCTCAGAGAATCCCAGGATGGGTCAGGCTGAAAGGATCATCTGATCCAACCTCCCTGCTCATTCCAGAGCTCATGGCACAGGATTGTGATCAAAGCTCCACACTGGCACCTCTGCTCACACCCAAATCCTGGCCACCAAGCTGCCCGGACAAGCCTCCTCACATGGACCCAAGGAAAGCTCTCATCTGGGTGGTACCACCACCAGCTCTGAGTAGTTAGTTTTATTTTCCTAATGGGAGAAAAAATTGGTAGGAAAATCCGGTCTAGCAACTTTAAAAACCTGCATTTGCTGGTAAAATCCTGTGGCAGGCAGGGGATGTGTTCCTTATTCCTGCAGGTCAAAATGCATCCAAGGAGAGAGTACAGGTCCTGGGCACACATTTAGTGCTGGTGGTTTTGTTCTCGGGGTTGAGCTCCTTTTGCAGGTCCTGTTGCCCTCGCTGTTGCCAGTTCTGGCAGTTCTGTTCTCCAGCTTCCACTGAAATATCGTGGAGAGTGTTACAGTCAGTAATTACTGAGCTGCAGTAGAGCTAATTGCCTGTTCTCTAAAGATTTATCAGTTCCATGGAGCAATTCATATTAAATACCTGCAAGTGAGCTACTCAGGGTTGCATTTGTTAATTGATTTGAGTTGTTTCTATGAGCGACAGAGCTGTTCTGCTGCTCACTGGAATAATGCTGAGTCATTCATTTGCTCACACTGAAACTTACCCAAATAACCGAGTTCTGCGTGGTGGAAGCAGCTGTGACTGTACTCTCACAGCATCTGCCACGGGAGGTCTCTCAGCTGCACAGGTGTCTCCTCTTGTCACCATGTCACAGCAGTTGTCCTGGTTCTGTCACGTTCGTCTTCTTGAAGTGCAGCTCCAAGACAGCTGGAGAGGGACTGGGGACAAGGGATGGAGGGACAGGACACAGGGAATGGCTTCCACTGCCAGAGGGCAGGGCTGGATGGGATGCTGGGAAGGAATTGTTCCCTGTGAGGGTGGGGAGGGGATGGCACAGGGTGCCCAGAGAAGCTGTGGCTGCCCCTGGATCTCTGGAAATGTCCAAAGCCAGGCTGGACACTGGGGCTTGGAACAGCCTGGGATAGTGGGAGGTGTCCCTGCCCAGGGCAGGAGGTGGCAGGGGATGAGCTTTAAGGTCCCTTCTCACCCAAACCAGCCTGCAATTCCCTGATTTTTTGATTCCATTGTTCCATGGGTCATTGCTCACAGGAAGTTGCTGTGATCCACAACCAGACCAATGTGCCTGAGAGCTTGAAGGGTGCTGGGATCGGGCCAGGACTGTGGCAGTTCCCAGGGGGCATTCCAGCCCCTTGGACAAGGACATGAAAAGCTGCTGGACACACCCCAGGTGAGAGAGAGATGGACCCAGTGTGAGTGTCTAAAGCAGCCTTGTGCTCCCACAGCTCTGGAGAGCATGGTGGGTCTGGGAAGTTCTGTGGGCCTCAGTTCCTCTGTGTTACAGCCCTTCCTGCCCTCAGCATGTCCAGGGGTAGGGACAAAGCACGAATGTCACCCAGGACTTGTCTCTTGTCTATCCCAGGCTGGGCTCCCTCACAGCACTGCTGCTGCTTTCCCAGGTCAGGTCCATGTCCTGGGCCAGGTGAGGATTAAGCCCATCACAGATTAGAGAAATGCACCTGACCAGATCCAGAGCATCCATTTCTGCCTCTGTCTCCTCGTCCAGCCTAGACTCTTCCCTCCCCGAATATCCCAGAGCTCCATCCTGCCCTGCCCAGGTGAGGAACCCTTCCCAGCACAATGGGAGCAGTCCCAGGCCTGCTGTTTGGGGTTTGGTGCACCCTGGCAGAGCTCTGCATGCAGCCCCATGGCAGCAGGGCAGCTCCAGGGCAGTTCAGCAGTGTCCTGAGCCTGAACTCCACTCTGGCTGCTCAGCCGTGCCTGGCAGCGAGCTCTGCCATGCCCACACATTTGGGATCATGGTTCGTCCACAGGACAAGGCAAAATGAAGCCTCCTCCATTTGCCCAAGCCTGATCAAACAGTGACAGCCAGGGATCACTGGGAGCTTCATGTCCAGGAAATTTGGACAGGTCATGTGTAGTATCCTTTTAGAGAACTGCCTGGAAAATTATTCCAGGCCCGAGCCTTTCAGCTCTGTTCTCTGAACCATTTCTCAGGGTGATAAGCTGTTTTTCAGCTGAAGGCCAAGAAGCCTTTCCCAGGAAAGATAAATTGGTAAAAACACCGAGGAATTAATAATAAAGATAAAGACACCTGTTTGCTGTTAACAGACCCTGGGAATGGGGTGTCTTCTCTCTGGACCAATCATCTTTATTCTGTTCTCATTGTTGCGAGTCATGCTACTTAAGCAGTGAGTTTTCTGAATCAACGTTGTCTTCTCGCCTTCTCTTTCATCTCGAGAATGACCGTGTGACTGTGTCTCTTTACTCCGCCACAACTAAAGGGTTAACACCCTAACACCGCAGTCACAGTCATGTGGATTGTGGAGCCACTCCAGTGACTGGAAAGACCAGGGATGCTTTAACCCCTGGGCTGTAATGTTGGGAAAATATTGAGAATGAGAATGAGAACGGGAATGAGAATAAGAAAAAAAATAAAGTAATGAACAGCATCTAAGGCAAAAGTGGAGCTCCAGCAAATCACGGGATGCAGCTGACAGAGCCAGAAGGGCACAGAGTGTATTTCAGGAATGAACAAACCCACTGGCATTTCCTTCTGCTCTGTTAGAGAGCAGAGGCAAGGCAGGAGTGGGGGAAGCAAAGCAGAGGCGAGAGCCTCTCAAACAGAGCTCAGTCAGTGGGGCTGGCACGGGGCTAGCTGTGATACATCCCTAATCCTGGGCAAACCAGTGTACTACATGTTAAATATTAAAGGCAGGAATCTATAAACGTGCAGGAAGATGGAACTGTGACTATCAGAATCGCAAAAAGACACTACTGGAAGGATTGATTGCTGTGTTTTTTTAATAATAGAAGCCCCTAATTAGTGCATGAAAGGCCTGTGATAGCAGCAGCCTGTCTGAGTTTTATTAAAACATCTGATGCATTGTCTCACGAAGCCACACTTGAAAAATTAATTCAAACTGACTTGGCTGTAGCTGGAATCACATGGGCTGGGGATGAATGGAGATCCAGGGAGTGCAATAATAACCCATTATCTGTGGCACGGAGCTCATTTCTATCCAAATGAAGCCTGCTTTGTGCGGAACACGGGCAGCTCTTCCCTCACTTTGTCAGCAGGAGTGCCTCCTGCGAAGCCACCGCGTGCCAGTGAAACCCACCCTGAGCCTGGAGAGTTTTTTTTCCATGCCATCAGTATCTGTGGAAAGGAGGCAGCCTTTGGAAGTGTCAGGGATTTCACAGCTGGCATGTTTGCTGCCTGCCTGCCTGGGTATGCCTGCTGTCTGTAACTCTCACAACTTCCCTCTCAAGTCAGCTGACACCTCATGTTTTTTCATCAAGCCCCAGCTGCTGAATCCGTGTAGTTTTCTCAGAATATCAAAAGTAAATTTCCAACCTTTCCTTTCTCTGAAAAAAACATGGAAACCCTCCAGTGCCCATTAACACATGTTCACTGAATAACTGTTGATTGTTTTCTGCTGGTTTCTCTGTGGTTTTTAGTGTTTTCCCAGTACCTTCTCAGCATGCAGGTCACTATTTTTGGATGCTGAAGGGAATCATGATGGTTTTCATTCATGGTTTAATTGTTGCTCTCTGGTAAAATATCTCAGTACCCCAATAAAGGTGCAGAAGTTGCCCTACCTGGCCCAGCACATTCAGGGAATGGTTAATTAGCAGTCAGCCGTCACAACAAACAGCCTTTGGTAACACTGGAGAGTAAAAATTATTTCTCTGCACCTCCAGCATCCATATGAATAATGAATCCATTTGCAGGACTGAGCATCAGCTCATGAATGAAACCTCAACCAAGGAACACTGAGAAATAAAACAAAAATTAATCATTGTGAGCTGTTTTCATAAAGGCACAAACTCCGAGCTCAGGGGGGACCATCACTCAAGCCATGCAGGAGAATGAGTCTAAGGAAGATTGTCACAAGTTTTCTGCCCTAGCAGAAATGAGAAAGGTTATAAAAAAGCTCTGTTCTCCTTTGCAGCCTCTATTCCCATTTCTGTAGTCGGGGTTTGTGATTACAGCAAACTTCTGAGCTGAAATTAAGGATTTTCTTTAGAATCTCCTGTTTAAAAATGGAACATGACATCCAGATGAATATTTTCTATCATATTTTATCGTGAAAAATGTCAGCCAAAAGCTTCCGCCTCACGTAAATAAAGAATCAGATCAATTTGTCAAGTATCAGAACTGCTTTAATGCCTTCTGCTTTCCTTTTTGAGCATATTAGAGCAACCAGAGCTAGGAAATGATACATGTAGGATTCCTTGCTAGCAGCAGATCAGAAAAATGTCAGATAAAAGTAGCAATGTATTTGGTATAAAGGGTTCCTGGAGGTTTGAAAGCTTCCCTGGAGATGGCACCTATGGCTGAGGATGAGCCTTGTTTGCTCCATCCAGACAAGAACAAGCCCAGAGCTCCCAGCACTGGAGAAGACAAGTGATAAGGCTCTTTTTCCTGGAGGGAACTCCAGCACAGGGTAATTCCAATGCCTCTTCCCAAACTCCTTGCTGTTGGAGAAAGCTTATGAGGAAGTGCCAAACCCAAAGCAATGGGAATGCTGCTGGCAGGCAGGGAGAGGCCAGGCTGGGAGCTGGGTGTTCCCAGGATGAGGGCATGGACTGTTGTCTGTGTCCCAGGCAGCTGGGGGGACCTGGCAGGTGCCACCCAGGAGTTCCCTCAGCTGAACTGCTCCTAGGGAAGGACACATGGGATGGGCTGGGACCTCTTCCCACTTGGAAGCTGCTGCCTACAGTGATGAGGCTGTTTGGGAGAGCTCTTACACTGCTCCTGGGAATGTTCTCAGTCCTTGTGGATGTAGGAGTTGGACTCAGTGCCACTTGTGGGTGCCTTCCAGCTCCTACAATTCCATGCAGTGTTACCATTTTGGGTTCACCCTCACACCAAACCATCCCTGCTGGGCTGGTCTGGAAATAACCAAGCTATAAACTGCCGTTTATTCTCCTGACAAAGGTTTTGGTCTGGCTCAAATGACTGGGCTAGGCTTTACGGAGGAGAAGGGGCCCCTGTCCTCCAGTGGCTGGGAGCTAAGGCAGGTCCTGTCCCACTGTGCAGCCCTGTCACTGCCCCACTGAGGGAGAAGTGCCTGGGAGTGTCCTCCCCCACTGCCCTGCCAGGCACAGGGAGCTGTTTCAGGGAGCTGTTTCTGATTTAAGAAATGTGTTGGTTTTCCCCAAAACAAGTGCTGAAGGCTCTACCCACTCTCAGAAGTGCAGCACTCCAGAGAGCTCTCCTGTTTTGGTGGGGATGGGATGAGAATTCTCTGTCGCAGCTCTGCTGCCCATCAGGCAGGGTCAGCACATCAGAGCCCCTGGGGGAGGAATGCAGAGCAGCCTTCCCAAAGAGCCCATAGATCCTCCTGGACACCGAACACCCCACACCCCTCCGCCCCTGGGGTCACAGCCCACAGCTCTGTGGCCACCACAGCAGCCACAAAACCCCAAGCAGAGCTGTGCTGCTCTCCTTCACTGGCCAATCTCTACTGTGCCAGCACAGGGGTGCCCAGGGAAGGGACTCCAGCACTGCCCTGGGCAGCTGTGCCAGTGCCTGCCCACCCTTTCCATGAAGGAATGTTCCCAAAATCCACCCTGAGCCTCCCCTGGCCCACCCTGAGGCTGTTCCCTCTCCTCCTGTCCCTGTTCCCTGGAGCAGAGCCCGACCCCCCCAGCTGTCCCCTCCTGTCAGGAAGTTGTGCAGAGCCACAAGGGCCCCCCTGAGCCTCCTCTCCTCCAGGCTGAGCCCCTTCCCAGCTCCCTCAGCCCCTCCTGGTGCTCCAGCCCCTTCCCCAGCTCCGTTCCCTTCCCTGGACGTGAAGATGCTCAGCCGTGCCTGGATCCTGCTGGGTTCATTCCGCTCCCACACCCGCATGCTCCAGGATCACGCTCCTTTCTCACCACTCCCACACCGCCCTGGCTGTGCATCCTCTGCGACACCAAAACGAGGAGTGCTGGCAGCAGAAGCGCTGTCAAAGTGCAGCACTGGCTGTGTTTCCTTTCCTGAGAGCCCCGACCCCGCAACAGACCCTGCCCGGGAGGGAGGATGGGGCACCCCAGCCCAGCCCATCACCTCAGGCCGTTAAACCTGGAGCAAATTACCTGTATTATTACTTTTTCTTTCCTAATTGTTACCTCTTGAACGGCTGTAGCAGGAGCGATACCCGGGAACAAAGACGTGGAAATAACCAGCGACGCGAGCTCCAAATCGCTGCCGGCAATTTAAGTGGCACTTGAGCGAGGTCAGCTGAGGCAGAGTTAAACCTGCGGCTTTCCAGCAGGTTGCGAAGGAAAACCCCAGGGAGCTCAGCAGGATCCCAGGAAAAGAGTTGAGCGTGCACTTCCAGACTGGTGTGGCACTGCCGAGTGAGGAGAGTGAGGGGTACAAAGAGTCTGGCGAGGCTTATCCGCCTGGGAAAATCATTTCCAGTGTGCCAACAGCTCCCTGTGGGGCTGCCTTCGTCATCACGGGGACTCCGAGGGGCCCTGGGAAAGCTGGGGATGCTCCCTTGAGCGGGAGAGAATCAGGACCATGGATGCACCCGAGGGCCGGCGCAGCTCCCACCGCCGGGCACTGCTGGGAGCCCGCGGGGCAGGGCTCGGGTGCTGCTGATGTTTGGTGTCACACTGGAGCCACATCCCCTGAAATAACATGGAAAAACTCCCACGTGGCATCCCAGAGTCCAGCATAGCTCAGAACCTCCTTCCCCTGCCTGCCTGGGACCAGTGTGGGACCCACTTGGAGCACTGGATCCAGCCCCGGGGCCCAGCACAAGAAGGACCTGGAGCTGCTGGACAGAGTCCAGAGGAGGCCATGGAGATGCTCCAAGGGCTGGAGCCGCTCTGCTCTGGAGCCAGGCTGGGAGAGCTGGGGGGGCTCACCTGGAGAGGAGAAGGCTCCAGGGAGAGCTCAGAGCCCCTTGCAGGGCCTAAAGGGGCTCCAGGAGAGCTGGAGAGGGACTGGGGACAAGGGATGGAGGGACAGGACACAGGGAATGGCTTCCACTGCCAGAGGGCAGGGCTGGATGGGTTATTGGGAAGGAATTGTTCCCTGGGAGGGTGGGGAGGTTTCAAGATGAGCTCTAAGTTCCCTCCCAACCCAAAGAACTCTCCAAGTACATGATATGATTCCATGAGTGTTGTCCATGGCAGGAAGAGGAAAAGCTGGGTCCAGAGGGACAGATCTTAAGCCCAGGAGTGAGATCTCCCAGTTGGTGCCTTAGCAGGAGGGTACCCACCGACTGGCCCCCTGCGGTGGCACAGCAGCACCAGGGTCCCAAGCAGTGCAACAAATCCAACCCATCACCCACAGAACATGGGGTCATTCCCAGAACCTCACAGGAAGTTGCCCTGTCACTGTCCAACTCCCTGGAATACCTCCTGGGAATCCTGGGAACCTCAGCAGCCTTGAGCTGAGCCACAGAAGACATCCAACAGATGGAGGAGCCTGATTCCCACACTACCCCTTCTCACGTGTCCCAAAGAGGAACTGTCACCATTTCAGACCAGCAGCACTCCAGCCTTCTCTTTCTGTCCCATCCAGCAGCAAGGACACACTGGAGTTCCAGCTCATGCAGCTGCAGTTCTGTCACTGCCTCCTGTGCTGTGTGACATTCCCAAGTAGTTTTTGACCCAAGGATGGGGCTTCCTTGGAATTGGCTGTTTTCAGCACCTGCTCTGGGCACAGGCAGCTCACTGGGTTAAACTCCAGCACCCGAGGCCACACCAACGGCTAACGAGGATTAGAGGTGGTGTCCCTTTCCAGGGGAAAGAAGCAGGACACTTATGCTAATTAATGTGTTCCCAAGATTCCTGGAATTGTAGCATCTGCACCTCGAAGCAGGGATGGATGCTGCTCCTCAGGGCCCAGGCCTGTGCAGGAAGGAATGGCTCAAACTGAGGAGTGGGTGGGGTGTGGAAAGTCAGTGTCAGAACAACCTTGCCAGTGCTTCTAAAAACTGCCCCCAAATTAATAGCTGTCTACAGATAGAAAATAATGCAGTACTGGTAACTTTTATTTGCTAAAAAATAATTTTTGGAAAAAGCCCACAAACATTAAAACCCTTATTTAGAGAGAACATGACAGCACATGACAACTTTTTTTGAAGCGTCACCAGGTAGAGAAGCAGAGCTGCAAACACTGCCCTGCTAATATTCTGCATGCAGCACCATGCCTGAGCCCACGCTCCCAGGATTGCCTCACTCACAGACAACACAGGACAACAACAGGAGCTAAATTAGGATAAATTACATCAGCAGCACAATGTTTACAAGGGCTGGTAATTCACCCCCAGCAGCAAATTACTTTTACAGCAAGAATCTGCTTTTCATGGGCTTGGCTGTTGTGAATGAGGGAGCCTCCATTGGAATGCAGATGGGATTTACCTTGGAATGGTTTAGCTACCCACAAGTGATGTGAGAGAGATGAATGGATGGATGGATGGATGGATGGATGGATGGATGGATGGATGGACGGATGGACAGACGGACACACAGGCAAGAAGATATCCAATCTAACATCTGTCTTTCTTTTAAGTGATGATATTTACAGAGGACTTTTAGAGAACTGTATGATACAAAAATGCAGAATTATACTCTGCAGTTTCATTGGGTAATTGAACCAATTACAAGGTCGAAAAAATCCCAGCCAGGGCTGTCCTGGAGTAAGATGCTCTAAAAGAATGATGCATTTGCAGAACACACAAACACATCCTTCTTCTCCCATTCAATTTAAAACTTACTTTGAAGGCCCCAAACTGTTTACTTGCAATGCAGCACAAAAATGGGCTCATCCCAACTAGGAAACTGTCAGACATCCTTCATTGCCAACATAAAAAACTCCCACTAAAGGAGCAACAAGTGGCTCAGCAAATCAGAGATCAGTGCAGACAGCCAACATGCACTTCTTGCAGCCTCAAAATTGATTATCCACAAACCAGCAACATATGGAGTGGGGGTACTTCATCAGAATTTGAGAAATTATCCAGAAAATAATTTGATTGTTTTAGAAACCTTGCAAAGAAGTTCGCAGAAAGATGTTGACAGTGTAGGGATGACCCTTTCCAAGCAGATTTACATAGAACAGATTTCAGAACTGGCATCTAGAAGAATTTGGGAAGATGGGCAGGAAGGCAGAAGAAAGAGGAAGAGCTGTTCCCACACTGCTCCTGAAGGACACAGTAAATGGTGGGCTGGACAGAAAATCCAAAGACACCTGGGAAGTCACAACTGTCCTTCTAAAAGGGACATCAGCAGGTTGGACCATGGCTGTGCCAGGCAATGTATTCATGCAATGCCAGACCTACAAGTTCATCCAGGACCACCCTTGCCCTGGGCAGGGACCCCTCCCAGTATCCCAGGCTGCTCCAAGCCGTGTCCAGCCTGGCCTTGAACACTTCCAGGGATCCAGGGGCAGCCACAGCTGCTCTGGGCATCGTGTGCCAGGGCCTGCCTACTCCCACAGCCAATATCCATCACAGTTCCCATCTTCAGGCAGGGCTTTTCCCCAGTTGTTGCTGGTCAGGAGCTCGGCTCAGGCAGTGCCACAGCTCAGGGTGGTGCCAGCCCAGCAGAGCTGCTCCTCACAGGCCCTGCTCTGAATTTGGGTGGTGCGTGCACCAGCCCGCCCACAGCTGATTCCAAGCTTGGCTGTCAGCTGGCAAAGCACCATAACAGGACCGTGTAGCAAGACCTTGCTTTAATTTTATCCCCTAGTTTTGTTAACTGTGTAAAACAGCTCTGGTTGGAAATCATATGGTGCAGTATAAAAATCTCCACAGGATGAATTACAGCAACTTCACACAGAAGATGGAGAAGGATTTAGAAAATTATTTCACAAGATTTTAATAGAAAATATCTTATCAAAGCCCTCATTGGCTGGTAGACCAGGATTTCAGAGTGGCAGCTACTGCTTTTAATTTTATACCCAGAGACGTGTGTATCCCACAGCGGGGTGTGTCCTGAGTCCCGGGGATGGGTCCCTCTGGGGTGGTGGCAGCGTGCTGCATATCCCAATACAAGTGCCACAGCTGGACTCAGACTGTGCAATCTGATCTCCTCATCGATTTCAGGGATGGGATGTAAATAACTTCGCTGTGTACATGGGATCAATGGGGACAGAGCAGGGGTGTCGATGCTCAGCGTTATGAGCCTCATTCATTGCAGCAAATGATGATCAACACAAGAGAACTTCAATCAAGACCACGTCAATTAATAATTGCTTTGCAGCTTCTGTCCTTTTCTGTCATTTCAGCTTTCTGGCAGATGAAGTTCATCCCCTCCCAGCTCTCAGGCTCGGCTGATTGCCCAGGCAAGTGGAGCAGAGAGACTGAATTAGAGGAGGCTCCACAGCTCTGCACAAGCTGCAGGTTCTTTGTCTGGGCCACTAATAGCAAGTTCATAAAAATTGAAAGAGTTGTCAGCACTTGCTTATTGATAGTCCCAGATGAAAACCACAGACCTGGTTAAAAAGCTGTGTTAAGATTGTTAAAGACATAAGAATTACTCAGGGCAAATTTGGCTTCATTGGCCTTTGTGTCAGGCTCTTGTGAAGAAATAAACTTCACTGCAAAACAGCAAAAAAAGGACTTAAAATTGAAATCTTAGGGAGCAGAGAAATGTACATATAAAGAGCTGAAGTCTAGATAAGAAATAGGAATTCTTAGTGAAAATCACCAAGAAGCTGGCTCTGTGCCCCCACTCCATGCTGGGTGCAGGGCACAGGCTCGGGCTGTACAGGTGCTCAGGAACCAGCTCCCATCTCTCCACAGGGACTGGTCACCCATTTCACCAGTGCTGCAGGCTGAAATGTGGGTCCACACCAGAGCTGCTTGGACCACCCGGCTCTGCAGGGCTTTCAGGAACCTGGATGGTCCATCCCAGGCATTGCAGCCACAGCAAAGCCACAGCAGCACCAGCCAGCAAGTGAAGGTCCCCAGGGTGAGCCCAAGTCACAGTGCAAGAATCACAGACTCAGTACAGCTGGAAAAGGCCTCCCAGACCATCGAGTCCAGCCTGGGACTGAACATCTGGTCAACTTAACCAGAGCACTGAGTACCACATGCACTTGGTCCTGGAACACCTCCAGGGATGAGGACTCCAAACCTCCCTGGGTGTTGCATCCATTGTGAAGCAAGAATTAGAAGAGCAGTTTGAAGAACGAACTGGAGAGAGAGTAGAAAAAATGCTTCAACAAAATGAAGAATTCAATGAAATAAACAAAGTTTTAGCAAATCTTAAAAAGAATAACAGTTCTCCTGGAGGACAATGCTACAAGTGTGGGGCATTTGGACACATCAAGAAGAATTGCCTACAAGCACAAGTGCAAACACAAGTACAAGTACCGAAAACAGAAAAACCACTCTGTCAAAAATGAAGAAGAAGAAGAAGGACCAAACACACCCTTTTTCCTCTATCTTGTGTTCTAAAAACCCCCATTCCCAAAAATCCTAAAATCTATATTTCCACTTTGTGATAACACTACTTAAACTTTTGTAACTTTCAGGTTCTCATATAAAGTTGGTAATTTTTTCTCATGGTTCATTATCAAACCCACAGGTGGTCTTGGTTGCTTGCCAGGGTCTCAGAGCCCCCTGACAGGAGTCCTGGCAACTCTGGACTCCCAAAGGAATGTCCTGAGTTCCAACACCTGGGCAGCCCCTGCCAATGCCTGACCACCTTTTCCATGAAGAAATTTTCCCAATATTCCACCCTGAGCCTCCTCTGCCCAGCCTGAGGCCGTTCCCTCTCCTCCTGTCCCTGTTCCCTGGAGCACAGCCCGACCCCCCCAGCTGTCCCCTCCTGGCAGGGAGTTGTGCAGAGCCACAAGGGCTCCCCTGAGCCTCCTTTTCTCCAGGCAGCACTTGGGGAGAGCAGAGCTGTGGGGCTGCACATCACTCATGTCTGCAGCAATGAAAGAGGTGGAACAGTCACCAGGATTCTGATTTCAGAGGGGTTCAATATGGTCTGAGCAGGTCTGAAGCAGGTCCAAACAGCCCAGAGAGGCTGGTCCCCCCTCAGCTCTGCCAGCACCAGCCCTCCATGCTCTGCTTCAACACAGCCTCTCCAAAGCACAGCTCCTGCACTTGGGTGTGGAACTCCCATCCGTGCCATGGCCCCTTGCCCTGCCCAGGGCTGGGCTTGGCAGCACGTCCCCATGGCAGGGAGCAGAACATCCCCATGGCAGGGAGCAGCACGTCCCCACGGCAGGGAGCAGAACATCCCCATGGCAGGGAGCAGCATGTCCCCATGGCAGGGAGCAGCACGTCCCCATGGCAGGGAGCAGCACGTCCCCATGGCAGGGAGCAGAACATCCCCATGGCAGGGAGCAGCACGCAGGGCAGCCCTAGCCTGGTGCTGAGGCAGCAGGGCAATGAAATCTGCCTGAGGAAACCCCTAGCGCTGAATGGAGAGTGGGTCCAAGGGTGCAGCAACCTGTTCCTGGAAAATTCACAGAGAGAAAGAAAGGCAGCATGGCCTGAATTAATTATTTTGTGCGGATGATTCACTTGTCTCTAATTATAGATGAGCTTCTAAACACAAATGTCAGTTAAAATGTTACGATTCTCCTGCAGCTGTCATTCATGTGCTGGTGAAGAGATCAAGGCCAGAGCTATTAAAAACCTTGGGAGGGAAAGGAAGGGAAAAGGAGTCCTTGGTGGAGTGAAATTAAAGCAGGAGTTTGCCCTGAATATTTTAGGCCCACAGACCTCTCACCTGTATTCCGTAGCTGTACTCCCAGCAGGCAGCTGAGGGGCTTTAGGGCCAGTTTTTCATTTCTGAAAATGCTGTGGTGCACATAGAGCCCCTGCCACCCTGAGAGGGGTGGGGAGCAGGACAGGACCTGCTGCTGCCTGCAGGAAATGGAAAGAAACTGGAAAAAAATCCCAGTCCTGGGTGAGTGGTCACAGGAGACTCCCAGCCTGAGGGATGGCTGGTGATTGCAGGGAATGGATGTCTGAGTAATGGAAACACACAACCATGGAGTGGCCTGGGTGGGAAGGGACATTAAAGTCCTGTAACCCCCCTGCCATGGCAGGGACACCTCCACTGTCCCAGGCTGCTCCAAGCCCCAGTGTCCAACCTGGCCTTGGACACTGCCAGGGATCCAGGGGCAGCCACAGCTGCTCTGGGCACCCTGTGCCAGGGCCTCCCCACCCTCCCAGGGAACAATTCTTTCCCAATATCCCATCCAGCCCTGCCCTCTGGCAGTGGAAGCCATTCCCTGTGTCCTGTCCCTCCATCCCTTGTCCCCAGTCCCTCTCCAGCTCTCCTGGAGCCCCTTTAGGCCCTGCAAGGGGCTCTGAGCTCTCCTCAGAGCCTTCTCTTATCCAGGCTGAATAATCCAAATTCTCTCTGCCTTAAGAGTTTATGTTGTTTTACCTCTCATTAAAATTCTTGGGTAAATTAAAATGTTTTGGTTCAGTATTTTGACACTTTTAGATGAGACGCCCCTGCACGGGGAAGCTCCTCATGGACTGCTTTCCCTACAGAGTTTGCCCTGAGCAGAGTCATGAGTCACTCTCAAAGTGGGGCCAGGAGCCTCATGCCACCCCTTGTGCCACACAGGATAAAGGCCCACATGTTGTCAGGGTGTTCCCTGTGCTGGTTTGAGGGTAAAACAAAAAGAAGGGAGCTGCAAAATAAGAAAACTTGATGAGAAGGAACTGCTTTGCCTGTTGAGTCAAGGGAATTGTCTTTGCAGCTTCGGGGTTTATATTCCCAGGGGTCAGAGCTCCCTCAGCAGCAGCTCCCAGCAACCACCACAGGCTTTCCCACATGTCATGGGGCTGTCCTGGTGCTCTCCTGCAGCACAGCCTGGCAGGACAGAAGGGTCACCCAGCAGGACCACTGGGTCGTGTCCATCTTCTCTCCCTGGAGCTTGGACCTTTGTGTAGTTGGGGATTGTTCTTTGCCTCTTTCCAGCCACCTTATCAGCTCAGCCAGAGCTGTGCAGTGTCTGCACTGTGTCCTGGAGCAGCTGAGAACACCCAGGAGGAGGAAAAGCTCAGAAGGAAGAGGACCTTGCCTGAGGCTTCAGCTCTCCAGAGAGCTATCCCCACCACATGTGGTGGATGGCCATGGTCACCTGCAGCACTGTCCAAGCAGGATCCAGCACTGCACTTGGACATGGACGTGTTTGCTACCCTCAAATCCATATTTCTATATGGCTGCCCAGCAGGAAAGGCACTGGGGCTGCTGGTGACAGTGACTGGACACGAGCCCAGGTGTGCCCAGGTGGCCAAGAGGCCAAGGGCCCCTGGGCTGTGCCAGCCCTGGGGTGGCAGCAGGAGCAGGGCAGTGCCCGTCCCCTGTGCTGGCACTGCTGGGGCACCTCCAGTGCTGGGACAGCTCTGGGCCCTCCTGCCAAGAGAGACCTGGAGGGGCTGGAGCGTGTCCAGGGAAGGGAACGGAGCTGGGGAAGGGCCTGGAGCCCCAGCAGAGGCTGAGGGAGCTGGGAAGGGGCTCAGCCTGGAGAAAAGGAGGCTCAGGGGGCCCTTGTGGCTCTGCACAACTCCCTGACAGGAGGGGACAGCCGGGGGGGTCGGGCTGTGCTCCAGGGAACAGGGACAGGAGGAGAGGGAACGGCCTCAGGCTGGGCCAGGGGAGGCTCAGGGTGGACATGAGGAGGAGTTTCCGCATGGAAAGGGAGGTCAGGCATTGGCAGGGGATGTCCAGGGAGATGTCCACCTTGGAGGTGTCCAAGGAAGGCCTGGACGGGGCATTCAGTGCACAGGGCTGGGGACAAGGTGGGGATCAGGCACAGCTTGGACTCGATGGTCTGGGCTGGCTTTTCCAACCTTCATAATTCCATGATTCTGTGATCCTTTCTGTCTGAGCACCAGCTCCTGGGTACCAGCACCACCTGCAACAGCTCCCTGTCACTGAAGGCCCTGTGGCCCTTCCCTGAGGGCAGCAGAGCTCTCTCCAGGTGGGGGCTGTGCCACGAGCACAGCCCAGAGTTGCAGCTCTGCTTGTTCCATTCTTTAAACCTTGTCTTGGCCGAATGTGCCCAAACACCCTGGGTTAGACACAAATCCCTCAGTGAAAACTGCTGGAGCAGATGATGGCTCTGCTGCCTCCTGTTCTGCAGGCTCAGGAACATGTCAGTTGTTAACTCTGCAGCTCATGAGCATTTGGAGTTTACAGTTATTTTATTTTGCGAGGACAGATGGCAGACAGCTCTGTAGTAGAGGGGCAGATGGCTGTGCACCTATGAGCAAACCAAAACAAAACAAAAACCAAACCCAGAGAAACTGCAGAGTAAGTGGGTTCTGCTCCTCCTCTCAGACACAGCACATGGGCCCAGCCACATCCTCGTGATTCATCTTCCACATGCAGGTGAGAGCAGGAGGGGGCCCTTGGGCTTTAGTAAAGCATCACATACAGAAACAAACTTCAACTGTGCTGCTTGAGATGGATCTGAGTGTAGGGAAGTCATGGCTGAGGAGAGAACAGCTGGCACTGGCTCAGGTGGGTGCTTGCTCTCCTTTCTCACCAGGAGAAAGCAGCCCAAGTCCTCCTGCCCAGGAGGGACATCTGTCCCACCAGTGTGGAAAGAACACTCCTGCTGGGTGCCAGCCCATGGAAAAGGGCACAGTGGCTGCTCCTACTCTCAGGTGACACTGGCAGGACCTGGAACATAACAGGTCCCTCCTGCACCTCACCTTGGCCTTTGGACGATGCTTCCTCATGCATGAAGGTCCAATGGCTCTGGGAGGAGAAATCCTGGGGGTTTTGTGTCACCCACACTGGGGACCAATCTGTAAGGTACAGGTTGGAGGAAGCAGCTGGGAACACTCAGTGAGGATAAACATCTGCTCCTCTTTGCATTAAATGCATGAGGCTATCCAGTTAAATGTCGAGAGGTCCCACCTATTATCTGGTGAAACCAAATGACCCAAATTTACTTCCTGCAAATTGTGCTAACAGCTCAAAAGGCGAAATTCTCCAAGTCTGGGGAGGCAGGACCTTGAGAAATTCAAGCACAGCTTTTTTCAAGGAAGTCTTTCCACAGAAGAGAAAGGCACATGAGACAGAGCCAAATAACAACTGATACGCTTCCATGTCCCACAACATTATGTGGCTAAAAACCTCTGGATTTTGATTAGATATCATGTTTCTCCAAGAAATACTAACTTTCAATATTTGAAACACCTTTTTAAAAGAGCAAGAAGAAGGTCAGACCCACAAAAGAGATGTCCCTCTTGCTCTCCAACAAATTAAACATCAGAGTTATCAAGCCAATGTTAGGAAGCCTATATGTTGAGACTTTGTGGATTATTTTTCCCCAAACAATTTCCTTTTTATCCACATCAAATGTTTGTTTTCCCTCTTGGCTTTCATTTTCTAATTAGTCTCTCTGGACAGAAAGTGAATCTTTCATTGACTTGCTGACAGAGCAGTAATTGTCAGCTAACCTTGTTCTTTGAGGAAGTTTAATGTCACAGCACAGCTAGTCTGTAGCTGGGCAAATAATTTGGACATAAATAAACCCAGTTTGGCTAGCCTAGCTCCATAAACAGGTCCCTGGGTGCACAAGGATAGGTTGGATTCAAACCTACACAGGGACCCTCAGCCAGTCTCATTCAGCCCTAAATGCAGATGGACCATTGGCCAAGGAGCTGGGCAGTGTTGGGACCTCAATCAATCACATGTGTAAGTGTGGGAAATTATAACCCCCTGGAAAAGGAGGCACCGAACAATAAACCAGGCTGTTTGTCACAGGGATCTCTGAGAGTGATGTCGTCTCTGTCTCCAGCCAATGACTTCATGCAACACATGGTGTCCCCAACATGATCCAACTCAGCCATTTCACGTGAGCAGAGCAGGGGGAGACAGACCAGCGTGAGGGGAGAGCTGCCGGAAAAAAGAATGAAAAAAGCTGAAGAAAAAATAAGGTGTGTGAGGAGAGCCAAACAAATATACAGCAAGCAGAGATGTTTGCGGTGGAAAGCTGCCAAAAATCTGGATTTTCCTTTGTAAATACCCCTTGTAAATAGAAAATGGTGCCAAAGACGTGGGAGGATGGTTTTAGCAGGAAGAAAACCCAGTTATGAAGGTATGGACTTTTTTTTTTATTTCAACGAGGAGTAAAGCATGAGTAACAGGCTTTAGAAGCCGCTCTTGATGTTATAAAACCCTGGAAGCTTGTTTAGAACTGGCTGGCGCAGTTAAAAGCTGAGTGAAATGCAGGGATGGCAGTGAAGATGCCTTAGACACCATCCACCAAAACACCCGCCAAGGATGTGGAGCGGGGCAGAGCAGCAGTCGAAAAACCGAGCAGGGAGCTACCGTTATCTGTGGCATATTGCAGCTAGGTTTAAAGCTGCAATCTGAAAAGCCAGCCAGCCTGTAAGCAAGCAGGTACCTGGGCAAGAATCCCAGCCCATCTATTGGACCCTAAGTGCAGATGTACCATTGGCCAAGGAAATGAGTGACTGAGAATGTAACCAATCACATGTGTGCCCGGGAAACTCAATCTCCCTATTTAAAGCGTGCTCACGGAGAATAAAGGGCTTAGTCTTGCTACAAGAACCACGAGTGCCATGTCTCTGTCTCAGACCTGGCACCAACAAACATCACAGTTATCCACCAGAGTTCCCCACTGCCCCTGGTGTGGGATCTCAGTGCAACCCTCCTGTTGCCCTGAGTGATTTCAGCCCCGGCCAGGAGGCTCGGGAATCCTGGCAGGGTGTCCAGAGTACCTGTGGATTTGATCTTGAATCATGGGACAAGTTACCTGCTCTGTCCAAGAATCAGAAAACCACAAAGATTTAAGTAGTGTTATAGAGAGAAAAAAATGTAGATTTTAGGTTTGTGGGAATGGGAATTTTAGAAGACAAGATGGAGGAAAAAGCACGTGTTTGGTCTTTCTTTGTTCTTCTTCTTCATCTCCATTTTCTATTGTGGAGCTGGCACTTTTGGATTGGTTTAGAGTAGAAGTTCACTGTCTAACATAGATGATAGTAATTGGGAAATAATTGTAAACATCATGCATGTAGTTTTTAGTATAAAAAGATAAAACTGCCCTGAAGGGGCAGAGAGTGTGCCATGGCTGCCCTGCAAGACAGACCTGGCTGGGCTGAGAGAAAATATTACAGATAAGAAAAGAATAAACAACCTTGAAACCGAGAAAACTAAAGAGCTCTGATTTATTCCAACTCGGGCACACGAACTGCCAGACAAGAACTTTTACACATCTCGGGGAAAAAACCAAAACAGATTCCCAGACCTGGCACCAGCAGTGTCTGTATGTTGCACAAGTTCGCCCATACTGTGACCACCCAGGCCACCGCTGCGGCGTGTGTCCTTGGAATACCCAGGGCCACCCATGGCACAGCTGGAAGAGCCATCTTTGGGCTCCACGTCCTGTACTACTGGTAATGCACCACAGAGACAGCCACTGAAAAACCCCAATGTGGCGGGCTCCCTGTGCCTTGGATGCGGGTCACCCAAGGTGGCAGACAGCACACGTACGAGTCGCTCACGCTGGATGGCCATCGCCATGTGGCACAGGATCTGCCCGCCCAAGATGCAGAAGCAACCCACCAAATCATCTCAAAATGGCAGAGCATGGAACGCAGCGGCGGGGGAAGAGATACAGCACCAAACATGGGGAGGCAGGGCCGGAATCGCCTCCGTCGCAGCTCCCAGGACTCCATCCAGTGCATCCACCAGAGCCTGGAAGCATCACAGCGCCGGAAGGCAGAAGAGAAGCAGCAGCCCTGGTGCCAGGAGGGCTCCAGCAGCTCACATGGACAGCTGACACTGAAACCAAGCTGGACAGTTAGCCCCTTCCTGGGGGAAACTGCAGCACTTACACCACCCTGTACAAAAGCAGCTATGAGCTAAGCCTATAGTTTCTACAGCTAACCCAGAGAACTTTTCTGTCTTTTATTATTCAAGTAGCAATTGCTACACGATTTGAGGAGCCAGTACTGTTGTTCTGCCTGTTATCACTACCCCAAACCCTCTCACCATACCACCTTGTAACTTCCTGCATTGCTTTGATTGCTTTTTGTGAATAGATAGTCCTTTAACAATTTTAAATTATAATCTATCTTTTCAAGCAAAAATTAACTGATGCTTTTTCAAGGTACCCTTTTCTAGAGAAGCAGCTTCCACTTTGCCACTCCTTGATATATAAAAGGTTACTACTAGCATAAAAGACCTAACCCTCTTTCATCTTAAAGCAAAATACTAAAATATGTACTATGTTTAATAACCTAAAAGTTTCCATGAACTGCACAGCTTTAAATTAAGTGTTTCATTAACAAGTTTCAGTTGCAGTTTTCTAAGTACTTACCTCTTGTCACTTCTTTTACAATGTCTAAAAAATAATTTTCAAGCTAAAAATCACTAACTACCTTTCATATTTATGTATAGCTAAAACATTCATGCCAACTCCTGTTGAAATTAATAGCAAGTTTCTAAATATAGCAAGTTTATCACAGCTATCACTAAAACACTAACTTCTATGTTTTCTTATCTTTAAACTAAAGTATAACCACAGCTTTTAATATTAAGTTTTTACAACTAAGTATGCAGATGCAATATTCACAGAACTGAGGTCATCGGAAATTACAAAAAGGTTAAAAACTATACATGAGAAGGTATTAAAAAAACTTCTAATTAACAAAATGGTTTATCCTGCAGCCTTGAAGTCATGTCCTAATAAGCAGATATATCCTTATACTTTTCCTAAAGAGAAAGTATTAATTGAAGATACATGATCATCCCAAAAAACATATTTAAATTAATTAGAATTGTTGATTAACCCATATATACTGTGAAATAACACCTTCCTTTTTATTTTCACTAAATCTAACTCAATTTCAAAATTCTTAACAAAAATAAAAAGTTCTTTATACTACTGCCATTAAGCAATGTTATTAAGTAAACTAATAATAATACAATAATGGTGTAAGTAACTCAATTCCTTCCAACCTCAAAAAAAACAGGTGTCCTCAAATAACAAAATGATTCACTTTTCTTATCTCTCTTCTGTAATACTACAAACTATCTGTATTTATAGAGACAAACAACCCAACTTATTTTGCACTATGTTTTTGGTATTGTGACTTTACAAAGCAATTCTACAAATACAACTAAATAATGTTGTAAACATAGTATCTACCCATCAAATAGTAAGCTAAGATCACGACCAAACAAAAAAGCCTTCACAAGAGAAATCCAAAAGCTCCAAATATGCACCTTTAACCATCTAGAGTGACAATTTGCTTATGACTTTACTCAAGAACTTCAAGAATCAAATACCTTAAAGACATTACTAACAATCATATACCAAGATATAACCTAGAAAACCTGAGACAAAGAGGTGTTTCCTTTGATAGTTTTGAATTTATTTATTTGTGACAAAAGAGTAAATGATACTTTCAAAGGAGCTGTAGATATGTGTGCATAGTTGGAATTATTTAGAAGTTTTTTGTAGTATCATTAGTTATTTAGCTAAAGATAGATGACAAAGCCAGCTGTTCTGTGAACCATTACTGAAAGATTTCTTTTAAATGTACGATAGGAAATCCCAGCCTAGGTCTTAGCTCTGGCCAAGCTGTGGCCTTGACTGGCAAGATAAAATATGCTATCAAACCCAGATGTTTCTGTACAAAGAGATGAAAGTAAGTCACTTTGACTAGCTAATATGACTTTGCAGAAGCTAAGCCCCTTTCCTCTGAGATAAACATGGAAGCCTCGTCTGGAAGAGGCCTTCCAAGTCCTCATTGTGAAAAGGAAGCTCCTCAACAATGGCAGACCCTGGGTAATAGAAAAGCATATACCCAGTTGTAAGTTTCACCTTGTTAATCTCGTTCAAAAGTGAGTATTTTGTTCCTGTTATAGTTGTTAAAAAAAAAAAGGGGAAGAAGTGTGGGATGGATGTACATGCCCTTCAAAAGTCTTGGGTGCTTTCATGTTCTCATGTTTTTCTCATGTTTTTCAATCAATTCACAACATAACCTAGCAAGCCAACCGCTTGTCAGAAGCAGAAGATTGTCAATGGTAAGGCAATCTGCCCATCACCTTCCTTGAACTCCAAGACTCAAATATTTAGAAGACATCAGTGGTAGAAATATGTGTGTTTTTAACTGAAATAGTTTTGAGTTGAATTGTTTGTTGTTTGCAGTCTTAAGTTGTGAAATTGTAACTTCTAAGTAATGAGCCTGTGGCATGCAATCTTAAAAACTTGTATTTCTAGTAATCCCCTTTTAACAGCTCCTGACTGTGAATATTACATCACAAATGACGCAAAAAAATCTTGGCTGAGAAAAAAAAAATTGTCAAGTTGAGTGGAAAATCTTATTCAAACTAGATTTATTAGTGTAGTGGTTTTGATTCGTCATTTTGAGATTTCCTGACCAAAGCACTAATTGTTGTGGTGGATTTAGTGTTGGCTAAATCGCCAGTGCACCCACTAGAATTATTTACTCTTTTCTTGCTGTGAGATAAGATTAGGAGGAAGGCAAAACAGGCCCAGACTTTGAAGGGTACAAAGAAAAACTTTATTACTAGAAACTAAAAGGAAAATAATAAGAGTCAGAAGAAAACTTTCAGAACACTTCTCCCCCACAACTTCTTTTCTTTCACACTGATGACATACAGAACAAATTAGTCAGTTTACCATCTCTAAAAACAGTCTTTCTCCAATTTACTTGGGAGAGGAGTTTCTCTCTTCAGTCTGTGGAGACTTCTCCACAGGAAACAATTTTTTTGTTGCCTCTATGTCGCAGTGAGTCAGCTGTAGAGGAGAATGGAAATCTGATCACTGTGTAAAAACCCCTTCCTCAAAAACAGTCTTCCCACAACTGGTATCAAGGACTTTTGGGGCACATAATTTTAAGGATTAGCAGTTCAAGCAAAGGCTCTTGTCATCCTTTGAAAACAAAGGTCTTTCTTCCAGAGGTCTTTCTGGGGGGTAACAGGGGTCTTCATCTCTCCTCTCTGTTCAAACTTCTCATGGGATCACAGCTACTTTAACATCTACTTCAACACAAATGTGTTTGCTCATGGCATCAATGTGAATGCTTCATCCACCCCAAAATGCATTTCTATGAGTTATAGGGAAACAAGAATATCAGATTTATCTTCTCCAAAGCTTAAAAGAGAAATTGCAGTCCACAACTCTCTTCCTTCCCTCATCTAGGACATGATTCTTCCTTCTTGTCTGACTTCGGTGTCTCTATGCTGTTCTCTGTGTGTATGTGTCTATCTCTGTCCTTTTCTTTCACTCAGGAGAGACAAAGTGTCTGCAAGTCTCATCTGTGCAGTGGAAGAGTTAATATCTTGCCTGGGCCTGCAGACACTCATATGATCCCTGCTGGACCACTGGGAGCTGTTTCCAATGGAGCATTCTTTGGCAGCCACACTGGGGTGGGATAGCAGGGCCCAGGACAGCAGGGCCCGGGGCCCGCTGGTGATGGCTCTGGCCCCATGACTGTTTTCTGGTTTTTTCTGCAGCCAATTCCGGAGGGGGAAGGCTGGCTCAGCCTCCACCGGGCCCGGGCTGGCGGCAGGACCCCATGTTGGCCGCATGTTAGCAGAGCAGCAGCAGCACTTCAGCCGAGCCCCAGCTGCACCAGGGGCAGGGGGAGCCAAGCGGGCCTGCCCTGCCCTCCCCTGTCCTGCCTTCCCCTCCCCTCCCCTNTGTAGCAGCAAATTTTTAATAGTAACAATTATAAATAGATACAATTAAAGTATTGGAGATTAATACAATCAAAATGCATCTATTTGAGAATATACAAAATTTGGCAGTAAGAAATTTAGTATAATTGAGGTTGGTATAAAGCATAAGCAAAACCGACCGGGAATACGGGGAGGGGCTCGCCCTGCCTCTCGTACCAAAGCATCAAGGCCAACAATCCCACTTATATACTATACGCTAAAGAAGCTTCTAGAAAACTCCTCCTAGTTTCTATTCCTAAAATCTATATCACTATATTGCATAGCACGTGCTCTACTAATGGGTTAGGGGGTCTCTCATCCTTTTGAGGGTCTCATTTCCGATGAAGGCTCGTCGTCTTCATCAGTGACCGAGGTGTGACCCGCAGGTAGCGCAGGCGCCCTATGGAACTGAGCAGATGTTTTCCATAACAAGACTTTAATTAAGTCCCATGCCTGGAATCATCTCATTTTGGCCCATTTCAAGGTCGAAACTTTCTATTTCTAGATGCTACTTATCAGACCTGCATCTTTCTACTGTCCCTTCCAACATACTTGTTCAACTCTCAACATCTGGAAGATGTCTTTTGCCCTGTCTCACCCATCTTCCCCTCTCACTCTGTAACAATTGTCTTCTATTGATCTAAATACAATTTTGCTAATATAGTTACAATTTAATTAGCACGAATCACATTTATCACAGACAGAAACAAAAAAAGAGATTTCTGGGGTTTTTCGTCTTTTCATGTGTGTTCACAAAAGGCACGTAAACTTTTTTCATTGGTGTAATAATGTGCCAGTACTAAAAATCTGACACTGACTGGTCCTTGTCAGGTCCAAAAGAGGCCACCCAGGACCTGACAGGGATCTATTTCAGGAAATTAATACAAACCACCAAAATTATCTATATCGTCCTATTGTCTTTGTCTGCAAGGCGCCGGCAGAGGAAGACAAAAAAACAAGTTGAATTTTTCAATAAAATGAAAAGGGGGAATTGTCACAGCACAGCTAGTCTGTAGCTGGGCAAATAATTTGGCCATAAATAAGAAACCCAGTTTGGCTAGCCTAGTTCCATAAACAGGTCCCTGGGTGCACAAGGATAGGTTGGATTCAAACCTACACAGGGACCCTCAGCCAGTCTCATTCAGCCCTAAATGCAGATGGACCATTGGCCAAGGAGCTGGGCAGTGTTGGGACCTCAATCAATCACATGTGTAAGTGTGGGAAATTATAACCCCCTGGAAAAGGAGGCACCGAACAATAAACCAGGCTGTTTGTCACAGGGATCTCTGAGAGTGATGTCGTCTCTGTCTCCAGCCAATGACTCCACCCAACAGTTTAATGCCAGGCTGCATCCTGCACTCAGTCAAATTCCCATAAGTTCTTATCCAGGCACCAGGAAATGACCACAGTGTCAAACAGCTGCCAACTTTGACAGCTTCTGGCAGGAGCTGCTGAGTGGCAGAGCACAGGGCTGTTCTCCAGCAGTGAGCTCTGCCCAAAGGAGTGGGAGCACAGCTCATCCTGCTGGATTCACTGTCTCACACTGTTTCAACTGATTACTAGTCACACTTCTTTTCCTTTTTTTTTAAATAAGAGGTAAAATAGACTAATGGACTGGAATTCCTGAAGTACAATTGGAAAGTGGATGAAATATAAAACAGGATGAAAAATGAGCATTTGAATCATAGAATCATGGAGTTGTTAAGGTTGGAAAATACTTTTAAGTTCATCAAGTCCAACCATCAACCCAGCACCACCACATTCACCATTAACCCATGTCCCCAAGTACCATATCCATGCTTCCAGGGATGGGGACTTCACCCTGGCCCTGGGCAGCCTGTGCCAATTCTTCACAACTGTTTCTGTGAAAAAAATTTCACTGATATCTAGTCTAAACCTCTCCTAGTGCAACTTGAGGCCATTTCCTCTCATCCTGTTGCTTGTTTCCTGGGAATAGAGACTGATTCAGAACCAATATGAAATTTATACTAGTGTCTCATCAGCTCAGGAACAGGGCCCAGAGCATTCTGTCAGCAGCACAAGGTCCCATTGGGAGTAAATCACTAAAGATGCACCCTGGTCACTACTGTTGTCAATCCTAGTTAATAACTTGATTGATGGCCTGAGACAAGCCCCATCAGCCAGCCAGTCTGGGATGACACCAACTGGGAGCAGTGGCTGACACCCAAGATGGTGGTGGGGATGCTTGTGGGCCATTCAAGGGCTCTCAGTAGCCTGGAGAACTCAGCAGAGAGGACTCTCATGAAGGAATCTCAAGGGGGGTGCAAACCCCTGCCCCTGGGGAGGAACAATTGCAGGCAGCAGCACAGGCTGGGGCCCAGTCATCTCTGCAGGGAAGGGCCATGGGGCTCTGGTGGATGCCAGGCTCCCCATGAGCTGGGGCTGTACCCTTGAGTGCTGGAGGACAAAGTCTGTCCTTGGGCTCTGTTGAACAGAGCATGGCTAGCAGCTCAGGGGAGGTTGTTCTTCCCTCTGCTGAGCACTGGAGAGGCCACATTTGGAGTTCTGGGCCCAGTTATGTTCCCTCCAGACCAAGAAAAATATGGATTTATTGGAATGACAATAGCAAAAGTCTATTAAGTCGATTAAAAGACATTTTTTTCATTGTGAAGAAGGTGAAGCATGGGTTGCCCAGAGAGGCTGTGGACTCTCCAGCCTGTAGATATCCAAAACCTGACATGGTCCTGGGCAAGCTGCTCAGGGGAGCCCCCTCGAGCAGGGCTTGGACTAGAGCACCTCCAAATGTGGCTTCAGCCTGAGAGATTCTGTGATTCTGTGTTAGATTTGGCCACTAAGGATCCTGAGCTCCTCCTGCCTTGTGCAGCAATAAGTCTGGTCAAATCTGAGCAGCCACACTGAGAACAAACACTCTTGGGTTATGGCAGAGGCTGTCAGAAATAATAACCTGGCTGATTCCATTAGGAAATCCTTTATTTTGGGAAGGAAGTAAAAAATTTCATAAAATAAGAAAACATTTGATCATCAAAGGACTCTTAGAAAGAATGTGAACTTGCTTGCACTGAGCAAAACTCATTTTTAGCCTGGGTTCCTGAAGAACAAAGACTGCTGGGATCACATGGGCTCCTCTGCCAGCTCCTCTGCCTGAGCGAGCTCCAGGCACCTGGGGAAGGGGGGAGAGGGCTCAGAGACAGGAGGTGTCACAAAAACCTGCAGCTGAGGAACAGAATTCAATGCTGCTGGTTCTTCCCTGCAGGAAAGGCAGGGACAGCTCAGCCCTGGCCTGCTCAGAGGGCCAAGGCTGACTGGTAACGCAGGTCCAGCCTGGCCATGGAGCAGCTCATGGTGTCCCTGCTCCCTGGGACAGGGACAGCACCCAGGGAAGGGCTGGAGCTGGGCCAGGGCAGGCTCAGGCTGGAGCTCAGGGAAAGGTTCTTCCCTCAGCCAGAGGGTGCTGGGCACTGCCCAGGCTCCCCAGGGAATGGGCACGGCCCCGAGGCTGCCAGAGCTGCAGGAGCTGCCAGGGATGGACAGGCTGGGATTGTTGGGGGGTCTGGGCAGGGACAGGGGCTGGATCCACGATCCTGTGGGTCCCTTCCAGCTGAGGATATTCTGTGATTCTCTGATTTGGGGTGGTAGAGGTGTTTTCAGACAAGCCCAAGAGAAATTATCAGGAGCTGAGGGTCCTCCAGGGGATTCAGGGGTTCTGAAGAGGAACTGGAAATGCAATCTCACAGAATAATAAAATAACTAAGGTTGGACAAGACCTCCAAGATTTTCAAGTTCAACTAGAAGCACAGAAGTCTGTCATGGCTGTGCTTCATCTGCCCAGTTTGCTTCCAGGATGAACTGTAATTCCTGAACTGTAATTCCTGCTCCAGAGGGCTCCTGCTCTCCCCTTCCTAACCCACAGCACCCACCAATTGCCTGGAGCAGGAACTTCAACGTTAAAAGTCTTTCTGTCTCAATTCCCTTAAATCCCCAGTAGTTTTAAAAACTGGCCAAAATTTCACATTGGGGGAAAAAAAAATCCTCTGTGATTGAAAATATATTTAAAATAAGTGGATAGGATGTGATTTAAATCAATCAAGATGTACTCATGGGTACAAAATTTATTTAAATTTTACTCAAAATCATCCTGAATCTGAGAAGTATCTGAGAATTGGGAGAAATGTATGGTTAAAATGAGTCCCTGCATTTTGGAGGGTTTTTTGATGTTTTTGTTGTTTTTTGGGGGGTATTTTGTTGTTGTTTTTTGTTTTGGGATGTTTTGCTTGTTTTGGAGTTTGAAGGTTTTTTTGGTTTGTTTTGGAGTTTTTTTGTGTTTGTGGGGGGGTTGGTTGGTTGGTTGGGGAGGGGTTTTTTTCTTCTTTGAAAAAGGTTTTCAGGATCAAGAGAGAAAATCATTCCTGCAGTGGAAATCCCAGCCAGGGTGATATTTTGGCTGTGATTTCATTCCTTTTGCCATTTAAAGAATTACCCATTTTTGTCTCAGAATACTTTTGCCTCCTTTCTGACCATGGAACAGATTACTCAATAATAGTGTTTTGTTCTAAGGGTTGATTACTTATTCACCTGAGAAATGGAGAAAATGCATAATGCAAATGCTTCTTCTAATGGGAATGAATCAATGGATTGCTAATATCTGGAATTTTAATAATACTATGGAAAGATGGTTAAAACTTGGATTGAATTTAGGACAAGTGCTGCATCTGTGAGGTTTTATACTTTGCATTGTATCAATTTTACAAATAGCACATTTTCAGATTAGAAAGAAAAATTAAACTAAATGCCTTTCACTGACTTATTGGAACAGAAGGAAAAAACTTTTCTCCCTATCATTTTGCTCAGGACTCATTTCTACATCCTTTCATGGAGAGGAAAAAAATAATTATCAATATAGGGCCCACCTGCTTCCCTTTTCAGCACAAATAAAAGGGGAGGAAGCAAAAAATTGTTCATTGAACATCAGAACTAAAATCTATTTTTATAGGTAGCTTCTAATCCCTCCTTATCTGCATCTCACTGGATCTTCCTCATGTTCCACTCACACTTCTCTTATGACAGAGCTTCCAAATCCCTCCACAGCCATGACCCTTCCCAGACTTATCCATGCAGGAACCCAGCCTAAAGGACAAAGGAGGGAGCAATAACCGAGTGCACACTGCAGCTTTTTAATCAAGAACCAAACTTTCAGAGCCTGTCCTAACCCAAAATGCTTTGAAACCGGTAAAACAGTTTGAAAAGGGTTGGGGTTTTGGAGGAGTAGTGTCAAAGTAGGAGGGAGTGATAAGTAAATAGCAGAGAAATAGGCAGATAGACAGTCTGGTAAAAGGCTGATAAAAGAAATGTCCTGTTATGAGGAAACAGGCTGGAAAGGGAGGAAAAATAATTAAACCCCATAAGTTTAAAGACTTAATAAAAATGTTATAAAAATTGAATTAAAAAAAAGAATATTAAAAGATAAAAATTACACACTTGAATCTATATCAAAATTTTGGGTTTAAACCTACTGCTGAAAAAGGAGTTCGTATTGGGCCAGGAGCTGGACTGCATGGGCCTTTTGGGTCTCTTCCAACTCAGGATGTTCTTTGATGATGTAAAATACTACTGGGAACTGAGGGGGAAGGGATGGGAGAGAGAATGGGAGGGGGAGGAAAGATGCTTTAAAAACCATTATTTTTCCAATAGCCAAAAAACAATATAATCCTTCTGTTTGAAGCATAGAATATGGACCAGTCTGGACCTGGGACATTTCCCAGATCCCAGTGGGAAGTCGCCCATATATTGTTGTTAAATCCATTATTATTGTTGCTGTTGCTATTATTACTATTACTAACTACAGATTTCAGCTCTGGAGGGGGTTTGGAAGGGGCTGAGCTGTCCCCTCCCCTGCAGTGAGTGGAGTTGATGGTGATGGAGACCCAGAGCCACAGGAGTCACATGGGGTTAACTGAGCCCAGCTCTAACCTAGTCCTTGGGCTGGAGAAATGTGCTCCCACATTTGCCACTTTGCTGCTGCCCAAGAGGAATCCCTTTGGTCCATAGCCCTGTCCAAGGCAGGGAAATTCAGTGATGGGAAGTTTGCTTTAGAAGCTCCTTTCCCAGTTAGAATTCCACCACTCTGACATGGGAGCACAGGCCAGGAGCTCCGAGGGCTCCCAAAGGTTGGCTGGTCCCAGCAGGCAGTCCTGGCATCCTGACACTTTATCCTCTCTCTCTCCTGTCAGTCTGAAGAGCCAGCTGGGGAGCTAGGAACTGCCCTTCAGTGAAGGGTCAGGGGATGAAACAGGAATTCTGACAGGCAGGAGCTGGGGAAGACACACTCCCCACATGCTCAGGAGGCAGCAGAGCAGAGCATTCTTCTTTACAGATTTAAGGAAAATGTGGAAAGGAGAATCTGTCAAAGGCTTCAAATCCAAAAAGCCAAAAGTTTTTGGGCATCCTTCTAGCCAGGTTCTCTCGATGGTCAGAGCAGGAACAACAGTGGTTCTTCTTTCACCCACATGGAAAAATAATTTTTAAAATGTAGAAATAAATAAAAACAAAGGGGAAAAATAAAATGCAACCACAAACTACTTTTGTGGCAAGGCTGGATAAAGGTGCACAGGTCAGAGCTAAGAATAGGAGCAGCTGGTGTGTGTGGATTTCAACAGTGAAAAGGTCTAAGGCAGTAAATCAGGGCACCTGCTGAGAGCTCCAGGTGGTCCAGACTTCAGACACAGGCAGGGAGACAGAAAAGTATTTGGAAATGAGCTGAAGCAGGGCTACAGGGATAGAGCCCTGTGGATGATGCTGAACAGAAGGAAACGAGGAACCCCAGAGAGGAGAGATAAATGCAAGAGAAAGCTCTGAAGTGTGTGCAGGAAATAATAAAATGCAAATTGCCTCGTAAATAAAAGTGAGGACAGTTTGGGAAAAAAACTCATCCAACCCAGCAGACAGCCAAGAGGAGGGAAAGGCAGGGAAGCAGGGAAGGGGAGAGGCTGCCAGAACTGCAGGGCAGCAAATTAAAGCTTCCCAGCCTGATGTGAGTGCAGAGAAGGAGCAAAGTCCTCAGGCAGCAGGTGCTTGGGAGCTCAGGAGTGCCAGGGCAGCAGAGACAGCACTCGCCCAGCACTGCCAAGGGAGCTGCAGGGAGGGACAGAGCAGCACGGTGAGGACATGGGGAGCATTCTCAGTGCCACAGCAAGGAGGCAGAGACCACAGAGCTCCTTCAGCTGCTCAGAGCAGAGCCAGCGCACTGAGGGCAGTTTGTGGCTTTTCCAAGAGGTTCCACGGGCTCACGGCATTTCCTCTAGAAAGGCAGCAGTGCTGGGAGGGCAGAGGACAACCTTGTGGGATACCTGAGTCCACAGGTTTGCAGTGGGGTCTAACCCAGAGCCAGCTCACAGTATGAGACCCGCTGACACGGCAGAGTTGTCCCCATGTCCCCTCCACCCCATCACACATCCTAAATCTGCCCAAAGCTCGTGGGTTCCACTGCTCCTTGCCAAGGGACCTCAGGGGCTCTGGTCCCTTGCCTGACTCTGCTCTTCTGTATTCCACCAGTGTCCACCTCACTGCCAGGGCTCCCACACACACCTCCAGGTTTAAGCCAGACTTGAGAAGCTCAGGTGACACTGTTGGGGCGTAGTTTCTGTTCTCAGTGAATTTTTAGCTCTTCAGGAACCACATCCCCAGCTTTAGTTGTATTTCTCCATCAGCTGATTGAGGCCTCGAGCAAGTCCTGTCCAAATGACTGCTAACCCCATGAATGGCTGGCTACCCCAAAAGTCAATCCCTTCTCCCTGGCAAGTGATAGGACAAGATGAAATGGCCTCAAGTCGCACAAGGGGAGGTTTAGATTGTATATCAAAGAAGATTTATTCTCTAAAACAGTTGGCAAGTATTGTCACAGGCTGCCCAGGGCAGTGGGGAGTCACCACCCCTGGAAGTGTTCAAAAGCCACGTGGATGTGACACTGAGGACACGGTTTAGTGGTGAACTCTGTGGTGGTGCTGGGTTGACATTGGACTTGGTGATCTTAGAGGGCTTTTCCAACCATAACTGTTCTGTCATTCTGTGAAAACTCACAGGCTAATTTAGGAGATTATTAAACATTGAAGACTTCATGTGTGTCTTATCAAGTTAAAGTCCAAACCCTGGCCCTCATGGTGTACCCAGGCACTGAGGCCTCCAGGTTGAAAAGCAAACTGCTCCTTCACTCGGATGGAATTCTCCAGGGCACCCATCCAGGATCTGCCCCTTCTCTGGATGCTCCTGACCCTGTCATCAGTGAGACCAGGGCCCTGTTTTGACACCCTCTGCCAACATCTGCAGCCCAGCCATGTGCTGCTTCCCTGCACAAACCTTGGATTTTAGGCTGCACCCTCTATACAAGACCCCTCTCCAGGGGCTCCTGTCCACCCCAGCCTGGCCAGCTGGCTCCATTTCAGCAGCCTGCTTTGGCCAACAGAAGGGACACCTGCAGGGAATCACCCCCACGAGCTGATTAACACTCTCAATTAGCACTAACCCCATCCACACCAGCCACTCAGACAGCTCTGTCCATGTGCACACCAGTTCCCACGGGCGCTCCCCATGTGCCTGCTTTCCAACCGCAGCACTGTTTGTATCAAGCCAAAGGTGCAGAGAAGCACTTCCCTGGCACTTCCCTCCTTCCCTGTCTAGGTCTCTCCTTCCCTGACTTTGCAGTAGCTGGCTGATCAGCAAAATACTTTATGGCCAATGGGAGGAGTAGAGGACAGAGAAGATTTGTGCTCCTTAACTGCCAATGGATGCAGAACAGAAGACAACAGCTAAAAGAGGGTAGATTTGGATTAGATATAGAGAAGGAATTGTTCCCTGGCAGGGTGGGCAGACCTGGCACAGGGTGCCCAGAGAAGCTGTGGCTGCCCCTGGATCCCTGGCAGTGTCCAAGGCCAGGCTGGACACTGGGGCTTGGAGCAGCCTGGGACAGTGGGAGGTGTCCCTGCCATGGCAGGGGTAGCACTGGATGGGCATATCACTGTTCCATGGATCTGTAATCCCATGAACATGTGGACAGATGCTCTCCAGCTTTCCTCTGCAGAACCAAAGCCCAGCCATGCAGTAAGTACACAGCGCAAGACTTTGCAGAGTGAGATTCCCTCTCATTTATTTTTCTGCCATCCTCACCCTCAGGCTTCTTCTCAGAGTTGCTCAATGGAGCCAGGGGGTGTGATCCCACAGGCCAAACCTGTTCTGTGTGCTTGGCTGGGGTGGAACCTCAAGCTTTGGCTCAGCCTGTGGCTGTCACAATGTCCAAACTGGGCAGGGTCTGGGCTGGAAAAGATCAGAAGTAAAAGTAGAAACAAGGTTCAGTAATGAAGATGGTTGAGGTGGAGCAGCACCTCTCAGGCACAGTCCCTGAGGGCTCTGCTGGTCCCAGTGCTGGGTTTGTGGTTCATGGATTCCTCACACCATTGCCTGGTTCAGTTTGGTGGAGAATGGCACAGTTAGAGGGAACCCACTCACCTGGGCACCAGCTTTAGCTGGAAGGAGGTTTCTAAAGGCTTTTAGAGCTTTCCACCTGCCACCAGTGTCTCCTTCTCTGAGAGCTCCTCTACATTTCGATTTCATTGACTGTTTTTCCTCAGCAATATCCTGCCCTTGTCCAAGAGGCTGGAAAATCTTTACAGTGTTAGAAACCTTCTCCTACAGAAGGCCTGAAAGAAGAGCCCAAGCTGTACCTCAGGCTCCTCTAAAAGATAGAGTACGGAAAATGACCCTTAACCTCCCATCCTGCACAGGTTTCCTGTGCCTTTGTAAATTCCTTCTCAACCCTTTCTTCTTCCCAGCCTGGAAACCAGCACTGTGTGTGATGCACCCTGTGCAGTTGTGACGGGACCCCAATTTAGACACAGCTTTGAGGTGTCTCTGCCTTACCTTCTTCCCCAAATAAGCTCCCCAAAGAAGATCAGTCAGTTCTAGAGACAGGTATTATTTATAACATGCATTAACTTTACACAGAAAGAAAAATCAAAGTGACAGAATAGAATTAGATCAGATAGAATAGACATGAAAAGGCTCATTAACAGCTCTCCCCCGCCTACAGAGCCCTTGCAAGTGGGTCCAGCTTTCCAGGCTCCCTTTCAGCCAATTTAGGCTTCTTGAGCAGCAGCAGACTCTGCACAGTCCTGGGAAGTATCATTCCTGGAAGTTTTATCACAGTTAATTCAGATCCTGGCTCTCTGGATGTCTGGCTGTTAATTCTGTGGCCCTTTTGGGGCTTCTTTATGCTCTTCCATGTGCCTTGCAAGTCAGAAATTCCTCTGCCCAAGCTGATCTTGGGACAGGAGTGATTTCCTCTCTCCTGTGGGGTCCATTTAACCATTGCATCCTTCCTGCAGAGGAGCAAGACACATAAGGAACAAGCCAAACAGGCAAACCCTGCTGCTCCAGGAGGGAATGGCCAAGCCCTGCTGCTGCCCCATGGGTGTGGTGCCAGCACTCACTGAAACCTGGGGAGCGCTGCTATGCCTCAGCCACAGAATCACAGGATCGTTAAGGCTGGAAAAGACCTCTAATATCACCAAGTCCAACCAAGGTGTCCCAGAGCATCCACCCTGCTCAGGGCACCTCTCCTGGGTGAATCAACCTTATTAACCTTATCTTCTCCAGCATCAAGGAAAAGGGCTGGACACAAAAGAAGAGTCACCTGTCCCCATGCTGCCCAGGGAGCCCAGGACAGATGTTTTCTGTCACCAGCTCAAGCATCTCTGACAGTCACTGCACCATGGCACACCCCTCCCTCCCCGCAGAGTGACTGATCCCTCGTACAGCAGACAGAAATATTGGTTTAAAATATCTGCTCAATGGAAAATTGATCTTTTGTCAAAACAAGAAACCTCCATGGGAAGTTTTCTATTAGTGCTTTCACATTTTTCATGGAAAACAAGATAGGGAATGGAAATGGGAATAGTTTGAAAAATGAGATGTTATTCTTCTGACTAACTAGGGGGGCTGGTTTATGTGTCCCAGTGCCTGGAACCTGCCCCAGACTCTGTCCTTGTCCATGGACAGACATTACATATGAAAAGGGAGTGAAAGGAGTGGGATGTCACTTGAGCCAGCAAGGGAATCTGGGGTTCCTGGTCAGCAAAGGAAGGAGGAGAGCTGTCACCTCATGCGTCCTGGGACAGGAGTGAGCGCACGTGACCCACTGCCCACCCTGCAGCACTCTGCCCAGAGAAGAGCAAGTTTTTACCATCCATGGACACATTTAGGACTAAATGGGAGGACAGGGAAAAGAACAGCCAATCCAGACCTTTACAGCTCAACACTTCTCACAGTCTAGGGCCCTGTTTGAACCTTTGAGAGAAGGAAGCAGAATGTGGAGGGAGAAGGAGTACAGCAAACTCTGCAGATATACAGATATAGACAGCTGAGAGATACAGAAATAGATACATATAGAAACAGATACATATACATATGTCCAATTCCATATTGCAGCTGGTTTAAAGCTGCAGACTAAAACCCAGCCAGCCTGTAAGCAGGTAGGTACCTGGGTGAGGGATGATAGGATGGATTTGAACATATAGAGAGAATCCCAGCCCATCTATTGGACCCTAAGTGCAGATGTACCATTGGCCAAGGAAATGAGTGACTGAGACTGTAACCAATCACATGTGTGTACCTGGGGAATTCAAACTATCTACTTAAGGAGAGTTCACAAGAATAAAGTGCTTAGGCTTTTGTCACATGAATCACAGAGTATGGTGTCATGTGTCTGACCCGGCACCAGCCAACGTTACATACATATACCTGTACATAAACATAACCATGTACACATACACATAACCCAGGTGGATATTAAAGGCTACAATGAGAGGAAGAATTTGGGGGTTATGAATAGTTTTTGTCCTGCTCTACTGTGTGCCAGGTGTTGCTGCACATGGAGGAAGAAGAGATACAGGCTGGTGCATAGGGGAGCAGGGGGGCTGATCCCATATCCCATATTTCATTTCCCATATCTCATCTCATATACCTCCTCTCAGCTGTGCTCTTTCTGGGGTTCTGTGGTGCAGTCCCTCCAGCCTCTGGGTATCTGCACCACTGGACCCAATATGAAAACTGAAACATTCAGTCTTCTCCCCTGCCCTGAGTTTTGGGGCTGGTTTTGCAACCAAATGCTAAAAATATAGCAAACAAACAAACAGACCCAAAAAGCCAATTGTTTATCCTCCCGTGCCCAAACCTTTGAGTTGTGCTGTGACAGCCATTCCAAACCTCTCCAAGGCCAGAGACTTTAAATGTTCCTCTGTGAAGTCCAACCTGAGAACCACAATTCCCAGCAGGACTCCAGGCCCTGGCGCCCTGACAAGAATCTCACCCACAACAAGACTTGTGACTGAATCCTGGGAGATGGCACTGGCACCTCTGAGTTACCAAATGTGCCTGGTAGGGAGAGTCTGGAGCCTCTTCCCTGTTCCACTCCCCCTCAGCACCTGCAGGACACCCTGGGCACTCTCAGCAATCTCCTGCCCTCTCCTTCACCAGCCAAAGAACAAAGACATCAGCCCCATCTCCCCCCGCTTTCCCTGCAGACTGGGAGCCTTTTATCCACCTGGCTGCCTTCCCGGGAGATGAATATTTTAAAACACTCCTTTTTTCTATTTTATACAAAATATATAAAATGTTAAGTATGTGTCAAAGTGTCCTTTTGATGTTTCTCTCCTACATGCTGGGCTTGAGCCTAGTGATTGATGCAGGGGAGTCCCTGTGTGCATCCCAGTGCTGGGGACACTGGGGGTGGCAGCCCTGGGCTGGCCAAGCCCGGGAAGGTGAGGTGGTGTCCCCCTCTCCACCTCCACAGCTTCTGAGAGCCAATAGATAATTCACTCCTCGCCCATCTCCAGTGATTTATTGATCAGGCTGCTGCTCGCAGGAATGAAGAGCTGTAAATCACCAGGGGCAGTGCTGGAAGTGGCCACAATCCAGGGGCTGGGATCCAGCTCTGGAAGCACCACCCGTGTTCCACTGCTCCTGCTGGGAGCCCAGAGCTGCTGCCTGTGCCTCTCTAGCCTGGCTCCTGAAGGGAAACCATGGGAGAGATGATAATAAATACCATGATCTGGGATTTGTAAGGAACCAGTCCCACAGACCCGGCTCCCAGGAGACAGTTACCTCACATCCAAGCTTGGGTGTGCAGACCTGGATCCTCAGGACACACTGACTGCTGTCCCAGCTTATGAGGCGGGAACCTCTCCTCTGGAGCTGGAAACTTGTTAACACACTTTTTTTCCTCTTCCTTGGTAGTACAACTTCAGGCCCTGTTCTTATTCACAAAAAGGAATTCATCAAAGGCAAATGCAGAGAGCAGCTGAGGGAGTACAACAAAAAGAGAGATACTCTGAGGTGCTCCCTGCACCTCATTTGCTCTCACAAGCTCCCAGTGCTCCTTTGCAGGGTGACTCCTCCTTCATCCTGACTCCTCCTGCAGATTTCCACCTCCTTGCCTCCACTCCGATCTCCCCATCCTCTACAGCAGCACCTTCTCCTCTCCCCCTTCAGGTTGCTTGCCTTCTCCCAGAATGAAGTGTCTGGTCTTTCCCAAAGGAGGAATGTTTTTCACTCTTTTTCCTGTTACTTCATCTTTCTCCCCAGCCCTTCGAGGCTCTAAGAGTCCATCAAGGTCCTTTGCAGGGTGTTTCTCTCCCCTGGCCCAGGTTCCTGGCACACCTTGATCTGCTGCCTCTGCTCCCACCTTCTTATGGCCAAAACTCCATGCCTCTTCTTCCTCCTGCTGCTCCTTTGCTTTTGGCTGCTTGGGAATATCCTTGATCTGATCCTGTCCTCCCAAACTGAGATGGAGGTGGTGATCTGCAGTGCTAGACAGGGCTGAGCTAGGTCAGCAATGCCAGGGTGGCAGGAGAGCCTGGAGCAGGACCTGCATTCAGTGGGAGCAATGCAGCTCTGAACTGCCCCACAGGGGGACTCAGACACCCCCTCCCACAGAGCCACTCTCTCGTAGAACCTGCAGAAATGTGTTTCCTTCTGGCTCTGGACCCTCAGCTTCTGGCTGAGCATCAGGACTGGACCAGGCCAGGCAGCACAGGGGGGTTCATGGCCACCGAGGAGCTGAGCAATACCCAGAGCTGCCCCTCCACTGCCCTGGTGCAAGAAGGCAGAGCCACTTCCAGGCCCAGCTCCAGACTGCTTGGAGAACTCCCCAGAGTGGGTTCCACACAGAGTCACCCTCCAAAAACAACGGATGGCCATGGCAGAGGCCCCTCATCCCCAGCATGGCCTCTGTGAAAGCCAGCAGTGACACACCTGCTCGTGTCCCAAACACACCCAGAGTGGCACTGTGAGAGCCCCATGGGCACACCATGGCTTTTCTGCACAGCTCCAAACCTCCCTCCTGCATGGCTCTCACAGAAACATTTCTTTTCAGCTCATTAAAGGCAGCAGCTGTTGATCATCTGAAGACTGTCAGCTCTGCTGAAGGTGGATGGTGGCTATTTATTTTCAGCATCATTTCTTAAAAAAACTGCAGTCACTTGAAAAAAAAAAAGGGGAAAGCTGGCCCTTTAAAGATTCCAAACATTTTCCTCCTCAAAACGTTTGTTGATGGGTCTGACTATTCCCTGGCTTCCCCTCCTCAGATCAAAGCCTCCAGCTCATGCTGGAAGGATGGTATTTCCAAAGAACCTCCCCCAGCAGGGACCTGCTCACCCAGCAAAGAAGCACAGGCACTTCTTGGCTTCACCACAGCATCATTAAAGGCTGAAAATAGCGAAGGCCAAACCTTTGCTATCCAGCCATTTTTTATTTTAACTGCTTTATTCACTTGACCACTAAAAAATTCATTACATCTAAAGTTTAATGAGAAATTAAATGGATGGATTGGCTGCTAAACAGCCTGTGTGCGGGTGTGAGCACTGCCAGAGGGGCTGTGGGCTAATGAAATGTTTAATGCTGAGGACTACAGCGAGCTTGGGCACAACAGATGCCGACTTGGGGATATAAATAAGTGCAGTGATATAAGCTCATGTTCTCTTGACACTCTGCTGAAACCCTCCTCCTCTTGCAAAAAGCTTCAAACTTCTCAGCTTCTTCCTGAGTTGAAGGCTGAGCTCATATAACACTAGATCCTCCTCCTCAACCACCTGCAGGAGGGGCCAGCCCAGGCCAGGGATGGATTTCCTCTCATCATCAGCTCAGCTGATTCTGATTCTGTGACTCTGTGATTCTGTGATCAAGCTCAGCTGCTGGAAAACAGCTGATCCCTTAATATTTGCTGGGGAAGTTCTACCAGTGTTCAGACTTACCAAGAAAAAAACACTTGGATGCCTGCAGTGCTCTCTGCAACCCTTTTGGGCAAATTTTCACACATTTTGGGAGCTTCAGGATATGAGATCTGAACCCTGGCCATGAGAGACCTTGTCTGCCTGCATTTCTAGAAGGAAAACAACTACCTAGGCTCAAACCAGGGAACCACATGTAATTCAGGTCCAGAGAGAGTCAAAATGAAGCAAAAGTCCAAGGCATTACCCCAAAACAGCTCCATCTTGAGCCTCAAGCACCAGGCAGGTCACAGGTACCTCAGGAAGGGGTGTAGAGGCAGCATCTTGCCTGGAGCTGGGTGATAACCAGGATGTGTCCTCAGATCAGATCACAGAATCAACAGAACCATTAATGTTGGAAAAGACCTCAAAGATCATCAAGTCCAACCATCAAAAATCAAGGCAATCCCAGGGAAAGGAGGTGGATCCTTGTGATCTCATCACTTGCATGCAGACTTCTCATTGTACCCTATAAATATCTTGGGAATCCTGAGCAGCTCCACATCAATCACCTGCAGGAAGATGCTCCCAAGGAATACGTTTGAGGACAAAGGATTGCAGGCTCAGCTGACTGCCCTGCTTTTTGCAGGGTTCATTCCAGGAGTCAGGAGCTGCCTGTGCCCTCAGGTGTGTCCATGTCCTGGAGAGTCCCTCTGTGGACTGCTTAGTTCTGATCTGTCTTCTCTGGGGCATCCTGGTTCAGGGATGCTCAGACAGGACTGTCCCCCAGCCCAGCCTGGCCAAGCACAGAGCCCTGTGCAGCTCCTTGGTGCAGGGCTGATGCTGGAGTGCTCTCGTCCTTCTGACCACAGCACATCTCTGCTGTTTGCACTGCTGGCTATACAGGGAGTGTCAGGCTGCCAAAATCCTGGCCCATGAGATGTGACAACTTGCCAGCAGTGTGACTGGGGAGCAGGGCTGTGGCCAGGGCCAAGAGAATCCCAGAGTCACAGAATCCCAGAATGGGATGTGTTGCCAGGGACCTCAGAGCTGCTCTCATTCCACCCCCTGCCGTGGGCAGGCATATTTTCCACTAGACCAGGCTGCTCCAGGTGCTGTCCAGCCTGGCCCAGAGGAGTCATCCAGGCTGGCATTCACCCCCTGCCTCCTGACACAGCTGGGGTAGTGCTGGTGAGGCAGAGCAGGGATTCCCTGCTGTTTGCAGAAGGGAGGCTGCCTTTGGAAGCAGCTGAGGGGTTTAGATCTCTCCTATTGCAATTTCTTAATCTTCCCATAAGATTGGCTGGAAGGCTGGAAGCCAAAGGCAAATCCCCCAGATTCCCAGTGGCATCCTCCAAAGCAGGACACGCCCGGCGCGTTCCTCACTCAGAGAGGGAGGGATGGTGCCCTTCATCATCACCCGAGGATGGAGAAGCTTTTGATGGTGAGCTCCTGAGAGGAGCAGAGCTGGGGTGAGAGCCCTCCCCGCTCTCAGCCCAGAAGGTATTTGAATATTTCATGATGAGATTTTTCTCCCACTTGTTTGGAAGCAAAAGCACATGTTCAGAAAATATTGAGGACTGATGATCAAACACTTCCCATTTCCTTGTGCTCCCAAATGACTTTTCCCCCTCAGCAGACACATGAGACAGGAGTCCAGCACAGAGTAGAAAATGCTGTCAGAGCAGGATGGGCTCAGGTTATTCCTTCATGTCCCACAGCGTTATCAGAAGATGCCTTGGAGCCACGATTGCTCCACATTCCTGAAATGAATGAAGAAAGAGCACACTGATCTTCACCCTGACTCCTGGGTGGGATCTCAACATTTGAATGTGCACAAAAGACATCACAGGGCAGGGGTGTTTCTTAAGGACTGAAAATGAGTGTACCTCTTAGCCCTACAGCTTAACCTTTTACAATAATCTGAATAAGAGAGTATCATAGAACCCTAGAATGACAGGATGGTCTGGGTTGGAAAGGACCTTCAAAATCTCGTTCCACTCCCTGCAGGTACACCTTCCACTAGACCAGATTGCTCCAAGCCTTTTCCAAGCTGGCCTTGGACATCATCCTTGCCAAAGTACACAGCCAGCACACTGAGCAGCAGGACTGGGTAAACACAGCAACCCCAAAAGTTTTGTAGTGAGCTCTGAAAGCAGCCAGATGTGAAAGGACTCACCTAGACATTAATAACTCCAACTGAGAATATCAGGGGATGCAGGAGTGGGGGGTTCTATCTTTGGGAACCACATGTTAGGGAGAAGATGGGGTAAGCAACAAGTTCAGAGTGATTTCAGCACATCAAGTCAAAGAGAAAAATTAACTACCCAGAATTATTGAGGAAAGGGCAGAGTCTGCTCTGAGTTTATTATTGCTGGAGTCCCATGCCAGGATCACACCAATAAACCTGAGAAGGCGCAGGAGGGAACCAGGAAAACGGGTGGCAGACTCTCATCTGCTTCATTTATCAGGGAGAAGGTCAAGAGTGACTGGATCATTATCTGCAGCTGCTGCTCAGGGAGCAGAAATCCAATAGCCCAGAGCTCTTCAAACCAGCCCAGATCTAAGGAGATACAAAGTGGTGCCACCCTGCACTGAGCACAGGGCATGGAGGTCTTAACAGGGAGATTTGGAGCTAATTTACTGAGGATTGGGTGGGATTCACCCACACCACACATGTTAAATTAAAGCGTTCTGCCTAAGAGATACTGAGCTGAAGCAAGGACCTGCTTGAGGGTAACAAGCTGTTTTCTGGAAATCAGACTGAAGAGCTCATCCAGGAATGGCAAATGTGTCCATCTCCACAGGGCAGCTTAGTCTGCAGTGTTTCCACATCCTGCTCTTCTCCATGGGCACTCAGGGCCTGTTCAAAATGTTAACAACCTCTCTTCATAGCAGTAGCCCTTCCCACAGCCCTGCTCAACCCCTGCCAGGTGGGGAATACCCTGAAGTGTCTGAGTAGGAATGGGCTGAGGCAGGGGATGAGCAGTGACAGGCACATCCTGATCCTAAGGGATGGTGGAGAGAGCACAGCCCTTGCTGCCCTCCCTCCACACTTCTCCTCCCTCCTGGTGGCCCAAACTGACCCACCAGGAGCACACTTCCTTTCTTTAATCTGGTACTTCGGCAGACAAAGTAGTTTGGATGCTCCAAGGGTCAGACACTCTGCCAGCCCTGCTGTCCCTGTGTGACAGCACAGAGCCCTCTGTGCCACAGGAACACCTGGCAATGGACAGGCCAAACCCCTTCCTCCATCAGGAGGAGAAACACAGCATGGCTCCCACAAAGCAAACTCTGTGGGTGGAGGTTGGAGGAAGCCACAGGGCCCTGAGGTTGCCTGACCACCCCAGCTCAGAAATCACCCTTCTTCCCTGCTCTCAGGAAGCACAGAGATGTGCTGGGTCTGTCCATTAAGCAGATCTGGCACCATATGGCCAGAGGAGTTGCTGCTCCACACGCTCAGAGCTAACTTTGGCTCCTGAAAGGCTCCCCAGACCATTCTGTGAGATTTTCCAGCAGCCCCAGGTGGGCAGGGACAATGAGTCACTGCTGGGAGCAGCTGTGCACAGAACATGTGATGCCTGCTAGCTCTGCAGAAGGCTCCAAGAGTGTTAATCCTTAGAAATCAGAGCTAGTGTCTTCTGAGAAAACCCAGCTCTTGAGGAAAGGCAGGGAGGAAAGGCCTGGGAAGCAAAGCTCCTTGTCAGGAGTTATGGATTTCCCCCTGCTACTGCTGATGTGTCATCCCAAAACCTGCAGGAAGGTAGAGATCTCTGCAGCTCATTAACTCTCTCTGGATCAGAAAGGTCACATCAACCCTGCCCAGCTCCAGCTTCTCTGCATGCTCTGCGTGTTCACAAAACTCTCCTTGACATCAAGAACCCACATCAGGTTCCTGCACCATGGCCAAGCCTTCTCCTCATGACTCCTCTGGCTGCTTCCCTTCTGGCAGTGCCATCCCTCCGCTCTGCTCCAGGGCTGCTGGTGCCTCTGGCCCTGCAGAGCACAGGGAGATCCCAGCTCTGGTGCCCCTGGACTGAGCTGACTCACCTCAGGCTGCTTTCCAGGCACAGCTGGAGCCTGCCAGCATTTGGGGTCTGCACAGTCACCACTGCTGGGGGGAGCACAGATGGTCACAGCTGGAGCATGACTGAAGGTCTCCTTCCAGCATCTTTCCTGTTTTGTTCTCCTGCTGGGCCCTGCATGTCGTGGGTGAGGTGCACAGAGGTGAGAGCACCCCTCCCTCCCAGGAAGGAGCCACAGCAGGGCCCAGGAGCTGCCTCTGAGCTCAGTGCACGTAGGAGAGCAGAGCCCAGACAGCAGCAGGCTCCTCGAGATGTGCTGTGGGTTTCTTATGAGCAGATGCAGCTCTGAGATGCAGGGACTGGCACTAGTCTTTACGGTTTTGCCTTTGCCAGCCTAAAGAAATCTGTCCTAAGAGATCACTCAAGGGATCAGCAAAATAATTGCATCTGTTTGAGACAGATCAGGCAGGTAGGAGCCTTTGGAGGTGCTTGGGGACAGTCCCTGCAGGCGGTAGTTGCTTATAAAAGGTTTACCCCAGGTACCATTTGTTCATGGCCTGTTGGTTTAGGGGAAGCCTTGGGAATGATGAAGCATTAATTTCTTCTCAGCTGCTCTGCTCCTGTCTTCCCTCCATCTGCTGATGAAGTCATCCTGAGCCACATGCTTCAGGAGCCTCCTTCAGCTGCTGCTCCCATGTTTTCATCCACACATCCCATGCCTTGCCAGGATGATGCTCCACCACCCTCTCCTGCCCCTTCCCTTGCACACAGTTCCTGTGAGAACCAGCTCATGAGTTCTACCTCAGCCAGAAGCAAATCCATTAACACCCTGGAGCCATGGGATGCTGCAGCCCCTCAGCCTTGTCCCTGCCTCTACCCTTGCTGGTGTTTCCCTCCAAAAAGGGGCTGCAAATAAACAGTCAGAGCCCCCAGCTTCATGTTTGAGCAGTGCCATGAGATTGTCCTGCCATCACAGGGACAGTCACACAGCGTTGGGGAGCCACTGTTTGTGCTCACAGTGCCAGCTGAGAGTGGCTTAGAGCAGGACACATGATTGACCAGATCACCTTTGCCATGGTCCAGAGCAAACCAGGAGTGCAAAGCCATGAATGAGCAAAAGCCTCCATTCTGGCACCTGCAGAGCATCCCTGGGTTCCCAGGGCACTTTGGCAGCAGGGAGACAGACAAAGCCAAAGCATCACATTGCCAGGACCAGCCTCACTCAAGTGTTCCTGGCCCATGGATAGCAGAGGTCTCCAAAGATGGGGCTGAGACATGCAAGGTAAAGGAAAATCAGAGAGCCCAGGGAGCTCCTGACACTGATGGGGAGGAGAAGTGCATCTAGCAGCCTTGGCAGAGCTCACACCACCCTGGAGGGCAAGAGCCCGAGCTGGGACAAGGACACACCAGAGCCAGAAAGGTGGCAAAGGGTGAGCCCAGGTCTGCTGGATGAGGGTCTTCAGCATCAACATAAATGCAGCAGCTCCTGCTGGCTCAGATTCACTTGATTAAGTAATTAATGTGTGTGGGGCAGAGAGGAGATGGCATTTCCCTGTAGCTTCTCTCTCCAGGGCTCCGCAGCTGTCAGGAGGGGTGGGGGGTTGTTTGCTCCCTCTTAATCCCCCTTTCTGAGGGTTTCCCCTCCACAGGCTGAGATCAAGGGGTTCGTGGATGCCTCTGCCCACGCTTCTGCTCCCCAAGGACAGCAGCCCCTGCTTAACCAGCTCTGCTGCCTGCACTTCATATCTTTGATCTTGGATTTAAATACAGCTGCCCATAAAGGGAATGGGAATGATTCCCAGATGAGGTTTGATTTCCAGTCTCTCCATCCTCTCAGGTAATACTATCAAAGTATCCGATTTTGGAAACCTAACCATTGCCTTGGCTAGTCAAAAATAAATGGTGGGGGGGAGTAAAGGAAGGAAATAAATTCTCAAGAACAACTCCCTTCAGGTTTTTTTTCACTATTTCTTTTTTATACCATTGTTTGAAATTAAACTTCAAGCTGGCCTACCTCTGCATATTGCATCTCCACTTTTAATCATGGCAGCAAAGGAAAAGCTCATAATCCTGATGGATTTCCCCCACAAACTCGTGATCTTTCCAGAGACACCGCTCCTGCCACCTCCTCTCCCCCACCCTTCAAGCACAATGAGTATTTCTGGTTCTCCACATTTATGGCCTGGCATTTTAGCTTCGTTCAACCAGGGGCTTTTTTATCACCTCCAATTTGCTAAGTGATATAAACACCACCACCTGATTACTCTGCTCTTGCCATTATTTACTGCTCCAGGAGTCTCTCAGTGTCATCTTCAAACTTTATCAGTAATGATTTTCTTGTTTTCTTTTTCTGATCACTGCTAAAGATGCCGAGCAGCTCGGCAGCCTGGGGAGATACCTGTGGGACCCAATTAGGAGTGACTGTGCTAAAGGCTGATGGAGAGCCAACGATCTCATCCCAGATCTAGCAGTTAGCCAGTTTTTAAACCCAGCCTAATCATGCCAGAGCCATTTGTTAAGTACTTATAAAAACAAAACCACAGTAAGACCGCCCAGATTAACTCTTGACAACCTCAGCACACCAAGCTCTGTGAAACCAGTGCACTGGGTAAAAAATAAACCACAGAAGTGACAGCAACCATGTCACCCCTGATATGACCTTCACAGGCTGTTGGTCTCAGCTCCATTCACAGCCTTGGGGTCAGGTCTCTCACTCTGTTTTTCTGCTAAAGAGGATTTGTCTCCCAATGCCCGAGAAGAGGCATGGATAAGGCAGGCAAGGGTAAAAGGCACCTTCAGCCTCTGCTTCTCTCTTGTTCCCACTAAGCTGATACAGAGCTCCAGAGGGCCCTTAGAAATGATGTTGAATCTCTAAGAAATCTCTGCTCTCCTTCATCCCTCCCATCACAAAAGGAACCCAGACCTCAGATCATCTGTTTATTTAAATATTTTAACTGGGAAAAATAGTCGGGGAATAGAGAGGGTTAATTAAATTAATGGTCTCTCTAAAGAGAGGCAATTAGGGTATTGATTGCAAGAAGTGCCAAGTTAATTGGGCATGTGACACATTGACATTTTTCACAATCAATAAACCTGCAACACCTTCAAAGAAATCTTGAGCAGTGTGCAACCATATCAGGGTCAAAAATGCAATAAATTTCTTGAGCTGATTATAGCTGTTGGTTTCTTTCATGTTTTCTCAATACCCAAAGCTGTCTGACAGGGCAGCTCTTTCCCCATGTGGCTTTAATAAAACGCTTTGATGGAGCCAATACAAGCTTTCCCTCTTTTTTTCAAGAAGAAATCTTGTCAGCTTCAGTCAGCTTCGCCTTTCCGTTCCCTGACGAGCACTGGGAAGAAAGGGGCTGGGAGAAGCCAATTAATAGGGATAGTAGAGGGATAGCAGAGCAGCCGGCAGTGATGCTCTGAAGGCAGGCTGGAGCCTGGAGCCCGCTCCGGATCCCGCCCGCAGGACGTGGTGTGCGCTGGGCAGCGCCTCCCGAGGCAGGGACCAGCCAGCCCTTCCCTGCCTGCCTTTGTCTTCTCTGCTGCCTCAAAGCAGCCCGGGCTGTGCTGACAGCCGGTCCCTCGGGACACAGCACGGGCTCTGAGCGCTGGGGCTGCTGAAGGATGCTCAGCATCAGGGAGCATCAGGGATGCCCCTGCCAAAGTCCGGGGGGAGGGCTGAGCAGAGAACCCTCGGGGTCCTGACAAGAGAGGAGGGTTTGGATCAGAAATTCCTCCTTGTGAGAGTGGGCAGGCCCTGGCACAGGGTGCCCAGAGCAGCTGTGGCTGCCCCTGGATCCCTGGCAGTGCCCAAGGCCAGGCTGGACAGGGCTGGGAGCAGCCTGGGATAGTGAAAGATGTCCCTGCCGTGGCAGGGGTGGCACTGGTTGGGATCTAAGGTCACTCCCAGCCCATTCTGGGATTTTTATTGTTCTGTGACACCCTGCTGTGGGGCACAGGTGTCTGTGTCTATACTGGAACTGCACTGCAGACTGGTTCTCCTCTCCTGAGCTCAGCTTCCCTCTGTTTCCTGCTCTGTACCCTGGGGTTGCCTCTCTGGGTGTATTATTTCGAGGTGCTTCAGGGGGATGGCACCAAGAGCCCCCAGCCTGTGGTGCATCTGTCCTGTAGTGCACATCTGAATTGACTGGGCTGTACCTTCCCAGTACCTGCCCATGGCCATTCCCATTGTCAGTGCCTTCTGTGTACCAGTATGACATGAAAAAATTAAATATCATCTGAAACTTCAGACAGAAAAAATCTGAAATCACATTTCACGGCTCTCCTGTCCTGAGAGGGAAGGGAGTTGGAGCTGGCATCTGGCAGGAGTAGGGATCAGGAGGTGTTTCAGCTCCCAGAGACTCCAATGAGACCAAATCCAGGTCTCACCTCCAGGCCAAATGCAGAAGGGGATGACTGCTGCTTTCTGCTCAAGGGTGAAGCTCTGGTGCCACATTTTTCCCCCTTGGGAGCTTTACCACAGTGTTTGGGAGCCCTATTCAGCTTTTTAGAGTGGGACTCCATAACCTCCCTCACCTCTGAGAGCAGCCCTTGGCTGGGAATGTGTCAAGGCCCAGGCCCTGACTGGAGGTGCCCTGTGCCTGCTGCCCACTGGGTGCTAAAACATTTGGAAGTGTCCAACCAACTGCCGAGTGCCAGAGGTTGTCTGTGCATTGCATTACTGTGAATTCACTGTTGGAAATGCACACCTAGACTGGATTAACTGAACACACAGCTTTTTGCCCTTTAAATTGTTTCACTAAATTGACCTGGGCACTTGTGCTGCATTAACAGGATTTTTCCCATTGATAAGTCCATTCCTATGTCCCTGCTGCTTACCTTTGTGACTCAAATTTCATTGCCTGTGCAGTGTTATATATTTACATCAAGGAACTACTGTGCACTTGCAGACACATCTGCCTGGCTGTGACCCAGCACAAACCTCTCGACTGTTCATCGTGTGCTGCCTGCTTTAACCTTACGCCAGGCTGCACTCAGTAATTAACTTGTACAATTAGAACTTGACAGGGTCCACGAAGCCACATCCTGCCAGTGCCCCCAGCCTACACACTGCCTCATTAGCAGCATCAGCTGGACCAGCTCCTCTCAGACAATGGCTGCTCTCTTTTTTCCAGGCTCAGTGGGTTTTTTGCCCTGGACAGTGACACCCTCCCTCAGGATTAATGCTGAGAACCATCACCTCATTACAATCAACATTGCTGCCTTATCTCAGAAAAACTGGAGGAAAATTAGCTTGTTCCTAGGAGACACAGGCTTAAGCCAGGCAGGCTCTCTGCTGCCTTTGTCTGTGCTGGAGACAAAGTCAAGACAGCAAATTCCAGGGGCTATCAGGATAAGCTTTCCAAAGGCTGGAGCTTGTGGTGAGAGTGGTCATCTTCCTCCTCTGCCCCCAGCCTGGGTGACTGGCAGAGTCCCTGGAGCAGGGGTACATCCTATGGCTCCAGAGGAAGGATGCAGGGATGATTCTGCATCGCCCTGTGGTCATCACTCACCACAGGGTGGCCAGAGCTCCCCAGCCCCTGCACCCACTGCAGAAAATGAAGACCCTTGAAAAAGATTTCCAAATAAATGCATCCAACTTAATGCACCAGCTGAGCCTGAAGATGCTGCCCAAACCCTGAGCCAAGGGCAATGTCCTGCACACAGGAGGGTGAGAAGCTGCTGGAAAGGCAGGAGGGCAGCTCTCTGCACAGGATGCTTGAGACACTGATGGGACAAAACAGACACTGAACTGCAGGCAGGGTCAAGCAGAAGGGTATTTTCAAACTGGTGTTAATGGACATAAAAAACCACAGCACCCCCTTTCATGAGCACATGGAGTCCAAAACACAGGAACAGTCAGGGAAAAAAGAAAAGAAAAAGAAAAGGCAGGGAAGGGGAAGAGAGAAAAAAGCAGGAAAAAAGAAGGAATAAAGGAGGAAAAAAGGAGGGAAAAAGGAGGGGAAAAGGAAGAAAAAAAGAAAACTCTATTCTAAACATAGTCCTTACACCCAAAATTCAAGAATGGCAGTTCAATACAAATTCTGCAGGTAGTTCCCAAAAAGCTGGCAGGGCCCAGGTCTCTTCAGGGATAATACTTAATTAATGCAGAGGTTTAAGTGACCTGTGCCTTGTTCATGGAGAATGCCTCTGGTCCTTCCTCCTCACCATCAATCCATCATTCAGGCACCCTAAGGATGAGCTCCATGAGTTTGAAAAAAGGCTAAAAAAGGGGCTCCTGTTTCTCAAACCACCAGGAAGTTGGAAACTTTCCACCCTGGCCACAGTTTCTAATTAAAAGTTTAATTAATTCTGGGGAAGGAAAGAGTTCCTTGGGGGTCTTTCCTGACTCCAGCACTATTACATGTTCTCATTAATGACCCAGAAGATGGAGAAAATAGCAGGCTTATTCCATTTACTAGATACTACCAAGTTTTGAGATATCATATGTAGGCAGAAGGACAAGTTTCAAATTCAAAATCTCTCCATGAATTAAAGAAAAATTGGTTAAAAAAAAGCAGGATGCAGTGAGGAAGAGGAGTGAAGGTTCAGCTGCTGACAGGAAGGTTGCTTAGAGGTCTCTCTGGGAGAAAATGAGTCAACAGGACAAAGCAGAGCCAAAAATTCCCATTTCATCGTGGGGTCATGCACAGGGGTATCACTTGTAAAGAAATACACTCTTCCTCCTGCTCTCCACTGCTAAGGCAACAGCTGTAATAAATTTTGTCTATTTTGAGAAAGCGAAGGGTCATTTGGAGGGTGTTCAAAAGAGAGTGGGAAGAATTGCCTTAGATCAGGGAAACTGGTCCCAACAAACAGAACTAGAGGGTTTGGGCAGAACAGAACACAGGACAAGGAGGAGATGAAGAAATCTTTGTAAAGGAAACGAAAACAAAGTTTGTTCCCCACAGTAGATGGGACCAGAAGCCACGGGGTTAAAGGTACCTTTGCAGGTCAGAAGTCAGGAAAGTCCAGCTGTCTGGAAGGCAAGGAACGGACACAGACTGTTTGGAAAGGTCAGAGCAGCCCTTTTCACTGGTTGGTTTTAAGATCACAGGGGAAAAGGCCTGTTAGGAATGGCCCAAGTGGAACTGATCTCGCCTGAGGTGTGCCACAAGTGTTATTCCCAGCCCCAAATCCTATGAGGAAACAGAGCATTCACAGAATTGCAGAATCCCAGATGGTTTGGAGTGGAAGGGACCTTAAAGCCCATCCAGTCCCACCCCAGCCATGGGCAGGGACACCTCCCACTGTCCCAGGCTGCTCCAAGCTCCAATGTCCAGCCTGGCCTTGGACACTGCCAGGGATCCAGGGGCAGCCACAGCTTCTCTGGGCACCCTGTGCCAGGGCCTGCCCACCCTCCCAGGGAACAATTCCTTCCCAAGATCTGTTCTAAACTTACTCCCTTTCAGGTTGAAGCACCTGAATGGTGAATTAGAGAATTTGTAGTGGTTTCTCCCGTGCCTGTTGGACTGAGGAGGGATAAGACAATAGAGCCTCACGGCACAAGCTTTGCCATGATGAATGAACATTTCCAGCAAGCCTAACACATTCTTACAGAGCCCCAGGCACCCCATGGAGCCTGTGGCCTGGAATCTACACCTCCACTTGGACCAGTTCAGGATGTTTGCAGAGCAGGGCATCATTCTGAGACAGCAAAGAATGTAATTTTTCACATCTGTTAGTGAAAAACACAACACTGTTTTCACAAAGTGATTATTTGAAAACCAGTACCTGTTGGTACTGGTTTCAGACTGATTTCAGTGGAAAGTATGTAAAACTTAACCATCTCTTCAAGGAATGTGCTATTTTTTCCACAGTCCCAAAATGTTATACTAACACACCATTTCTCCATTTCCATATCAGCTTCTGTTGTTTTTTCCATTGCCTAATGGCACGGAGCACAAGCACAAGATGCATATTTAGTGCACCTGGGATTGAATATGCAGTCCTTGGAGAAAGATGCTTCAAAATAATTCTTATCAGCTGCCTAGTATAATGCTTGTGAACACAGAAATTCCTCCCTGTGAGGGGGGTAATGCCCTGGCACAGGGTGCCCGGAGCAGCTGTGGCTGCCCCTGGATCCCTGGCAGTGCCCAAGGCCAGGTTGGACACTGGGGCTTGGAACAACCTGGGACAGTGGGAGGTGTCCCTGCCCAAGGTAATGGATGGACTTTAAGGTCCTTTCAACGCAAACCGTTCTGTGATTTGATGATTTGTGGGTTCATTTATAACTCTGCTTTCCTTGTGCAACTCACGCAAGAAGAGGAATCCACCACAGGCTCTCAGTAGGTTGTGGAACACAAGAGCTGAGCTCCAGGACAGTGTACAAAGTTCTCCTCAGTGCTGCTGAATGCTTACTTACCTCCTAACCCTAATTAGTAATCCCATGTCAATCAGTTCTCATCACCCTAAAGTTCCCAGAGAGATTTTCTTCCAGCTAAGGAAAGCTCTCCCTCAGAATCTGGAGTGTCTCAGCAGGCCAGAGGTGGCAGCAAAGAGGCTGTGCTTGTCCCATTGTTCAGGGCTGATGGAGAGCAACTATGTATGTCAGGTTCCTCACCCTCACCTCCTGCAAGTGGCACTGGCAGTGCAGAGAGAGCAGAGAGACTGCCCTGGCAGCTCCAGAGGAGGGGCTGAAGACTGGGAAATGAGACCCAGCAGAGGTTTGTGCTCCATGGGAGCAAATTTCTGACAGAGATGGACCAAACACCTGGGCAGTAGCAGATCTGGGTGACCTTCATGTGTTTTCCTGCAGCCTTCCTCCAGGAGGGTACAGAACTGGCCCAGACAGGGATGGATGGTGACCCAGGGTGGCACAAGGTCCAGATGGATGGGGCCATCAGAAACACACACCAGCAAGGGAGTGGTACGAGCAGAACCCTGGCACCTGTGTGCCCAGCACTGCTCTGGCCTGTCCCTGGCATGGCCAGGGGGTACAGGAAGGGCTGGCTCAGTATCACCACTGTCCTCAGAGATACACCATGAAAGGCACCCCAAGTGACAGCCTGTTTGGGCAGGACAGGGTGGCTGCAGAGGCCATACACCCCCATTCCCATTTCTGTACCACCCTGGAGGTGTGTCCTGTTTCATCTGTACAGGATGCCAGGGGTGATCTAGAAGTTTCAAAGTTAAAAGCACACAAGGATGTTTGTTTAAGAATTTCCTCTTATGTGATTTATGAAGTGCGGTGACTGGCTTGAGAATAATGCAGTGATCAAAAAAAAAAAAAAAACTTTAAATAGCAGAGGTGACATTTCCCAAAGGAGCTGTGCTTCCATGGCTGGATAGAGCATTCCCTGCCTCAGCCCCGTGCTCCCACGTCAGTTGTGTGTGTAAATGGGGTGTCCCAGGTGGTGCCCAGGCAGCCCCAGCACAGCCCCACTGTCACAAGGAGCCTTACATCACTAAGATCTCAGGTGACAGGATGCATTTTGTACTAGAAAGGGCTCAGTTACACTGAATGAGACATTTCTGGAGGACAACTGTCAGTGAAGGCTGCAGTCTTTCCAGCAGAGGATAAAGAGTGTCACAGTATTTTCTTTATAAAAAGAGTGAGATAAGAAAGGAATTATGAGAAATTCCAGAGATCAGAATAATAGAATTATGGAATGGATTTTTACAGCTCATCCAGTCCCACCCCCTGCCATGGGCTGGGTCACCTCCCACTGTCCCAGGCTGCTCCAAGCCCCAATGTCCAGCCTGGCCTTGGACACTGCCAGGAATCCAGGAACAGCCACAGCTTCTCTGGGCACCCTGTGCCAGGGCCTGCCCACCCTGCCAGGGAACAATTCCTTCCCAAGATCTGATCTAAACCTCCTCTCAGTTTGAAGCCATTCCCTCTGTCCTGTCCCTCCATGCCCTTGTAAATTATCTCCCTCCAGCTCTCCTGTCAGCTCCTTCAGGCACTGGAGGCCACAATTAGGTGACCTCAAAGCTTCTCTTTTCCAGGCTAATCTATCCCAATTCTCTCAGCCTTTCCTCCCAGCAGAGTGTCCTGGTTTGCGATTCATAATGTGTTCTATCACCATCTGTTGAAACAAGAGAAGGGCTGACCCTTATCTCTATGGGAGATATCTTCTGTTAATGGGCCATT
>VXBI01001881.1:397916-549805 GCA_013397375.1 Toxostoma redivivum
AATCCATCCTGACCTGGCTGCTCCGCATCTGGGACGCTGCAGCCAATGACACCATTCTGGATGGAAGTGAGGCCAGGCAACTGGGATCTCTGTCCCGGGACGTGGTCATTGACCAGGGGATCAGGAAACCCCAAGAAACTCTCAGCCTCTGGCAGCAGCTGCTGACAAGTGTGAAGGACAGTTACCTTTGTAAAGAAAATCTCCAGGTACACCAAAAAAAATGGAACACCATGAAACAAAGTATCCAATACCTAAAAGAATTAGCTGTACTAGAAATAATTTTCTCAGAAAATGAAAGATTTCCTAAGAACCCAAACTGTGTCCAGTGCACGTCACAAATGTGGTTAAAATTCGCACAGCTTGGACCAAAGATATACTCCCGTTACCTAGCAATGCTGCAATAAAGAAAAAGTAAAGACATAGTAAGTGTCTTGGCCAATAAACTAAGAATTTATAAAGACACTGTAACCGCCCCATTTCGTACCCATGTCTCGTCAATGAAAACAAGGCTAGTCAAGCAAGTCCAGAACTTAATTAAAGAAGGCCATCAAAAACTAAAAAGGAAACTGAAAGAAGAAAACTACCAAATTTCACCAGAACCAACAAAAGTATCTACCATTAAAAGCCGGCGTTCCCCAACCAGAGAGAGAGGACACACTCCACGAGGTAACCTCTAGTTTTTCCTTCAAAAGCATGGAGAAGACATGAGGAAGTTGGATGGAAAACCCACCTCCTCCTTAGCAGCCCAAGTACGTAAACTAAAAAGAGGAACGCCTAACATGAGATGCTCATCTAGAGTCAATGCTGCTCCAGTCTCTCGTGCGCAGAACTCCAAACAGTATCAGAATAATAATATGAGTAATCCTCTTGAAGGGACCTCAAGAACCTATTTACAAAAAAAAAGCAACGTGTACCAAAACCAAAAATAAAAGATCCCTGCCTCTAGCCAGGTAGAGGAGAGGGACAATCAAATCTATTGAACTGTGTAGATTCGATGGCCTGGCACATCCAACCCACAAAAACATAAGGCTTTGGTTGACATCAGCACCCAATGTACCCTAATGCCATCAAGTTGTGTAGGAAAAAAGTCCATCTCTATTTCTGGGGTAACAGGAAGATCCCAGAAGCTGACTATAGTAAAAGCCGAAGTAAGTTTAACTAGAAAAAAGTGGCAAAAACACCCCATTACGACTAGCCCAGAAGCCCCATACATCCTCAGCATAAACTATCTTAAAAATAGATATTTCAAAGACCCAAAAAAATATCGCTGGGCTTTCAAAATAGCTGTTGTAAAAACAAAAGACTTCAAAAAACTAAATACATTGCCTGGTCTCTCAAATGACCCCTCTGCTGTGGAACGACTGAAAGTTAAAAATCAACAAGTACCAATCGCCACAACAACAGTACACCATTGGCAATACCATACTGACAAAAACTCTGTAACTCCCATCCATAAAATAATTCGTAAACTGAAAAACCAAGGGGTGGTCAGCAAAACCCACTCACCCTTCAACAGCCCCATCTGGCCNACAGGACCAGAAGTAAAAAACATGCTGTACTCTGCAGCTGGAAGCCATGGTTTATCCTAGAGCCTTTGGCAAAAAGTGCCTGGTAAAACTCGGGGCTGACCATTGAGATTTTGGAGCAAAAGCTACAAAGAATCTAAAAACAACTACACTCCCACAAAAAAAAAAAAAATCTTGGCTACCTATGAAGGAGTTCAAGCAGCCTCTGAAGTGATTGGCACCAAAACACAACTACTTCTGACACCTCAACTACCAGTACTGGGCTGGATGTTCAAAAAAAAAGTTCCTTCCACACATCACACCACTAACACCACATAGAGCAAATGGATTGCCCTAATAACTCAGCGCACCCGTATTAGAAATCCAAATCGCCCTGGAATTCTAAAAATAATTACAAACTAGCCTGAAAGTGAAACTTTTAAATTGTCTTCTGAAAAAAAAGAAGAGGAGCAAGTAGCACGTGCCGAGAAAGCCCCACCATATAATAAACTACCGAAAACTGAAAAACTATATGCCCTCTTCACTGATAGTTCCTGCCAAGTTGTAAGCACTAACCAAAAATGAAAAGCTGCAGTATAGAGCCCCACACAACAAGTTACGCAAGCTACCAAGGAACAAAGTGGATCAAGTCAAGTCGCAAAGCTAAAAGCTGTCCAGCTGGCTTTAAATATTACTAAACGAAAGAAGTAGCCAAGACTCTATCTCTACACTAACTCATGAATAGTGGCTAATGCTCTGTGAGGTTAGCTAGATCACTGAAAAAAGGCCAACTGGCAGCACAGAGGGAAACCCATCTGGGCTACTAAAATTCGGCAGGACATTGCCACCCAAATAAAAAGCTGACTGTGAAAGTTCGACACATAGATGCGCACGTACCCAAGAGTCAGGCTAATAAAGAGCATCACAACAATAAGCAAGTAAACCAAGCTGCCAAAGTAAAAGTGTCACAGATAAATCTAGACTGGCAGCACAAGGAAGAATCATTCCTAGCCCATTAGGCTCATGATGCCTCTGGTTATCCAAAAAAAGATGCAACATACCGATGGGCCTGTGACCAAGGGGTGGACCTTACCATGGACAGCATCTCACAAGTCATCCACAACTGCAAAACCGGTGCTGCAATCAAACAGGCCAAGCGGGTGAAGCCTGTGTAGTACAGTAAACGATAGTCAAAGTACAGGTATGGGGAAACCTAGCAAATTAACTACATCACCCTTCCCCAAACCCGCCAAAGCAAGCGCTATGTACTAACCATAGTAGAAACCACCACTAGATAGTTGAAAACCTACCCTGTGCCTCATGCTACTGCCAAAAACACCATCTTAAGCCTAAAAAAACAAGTCCTGTAAAAACATAGTACCCCTAAAAAATTGAGTCAGACAACAAAACTCATTTTAAAAACGACCTTATCAACACCTAGGCCAAAAAGCATGGTATAAAATGGATATATCATATCCCTTACCATGCGCCAGCAACTAGAAAAGTTGAATGATACAATGGACCCCTTAAGATTACCCTAAAGGCACTTAGTGAGAAAACTTTCAAAAATTGAAAAATGAACTTGGCAAAAGCCACCTGGATGGTCAACACCCGGGGGTCCATCAATCGAGCCGGTCCTGCCCAATCTAAACCTCTGCAAACAGTAAATGGAGACAAAGTCCCTATAATACACATAAAAAGTATTTTAGGAAAGACTGTTTGGATTAATCCCACCGCAGGCAAAGGCAAACCAATCCATGGGATTGTTTTTGCTCAAAGACCTGGTTACACTTAGTGGATAATGCAGAAAAATGGAAAAACCCGTTGTGTACCACAAGGAGACCTAATTTTAAGTGAGAACTGTGTGTAAGGTTTTCATTCTGTTTTATATATATATATGTATATCTGTAAGAGAGTATTGGTTTAAGTATAATGTACATGATAATAAAATAAGGGGTGGATTATGTCCTGGTTTACAATTCAAAATGTATTCTATCACCATCTGTTGAAACAAGAGAAGGGCTGACCCTTATCTCTATGAGAGATATCTTCTGTTAATGGGCCATTAAGTCCTACTGCCGGACTGATAAGATTATCTCTGTGGGAAATATCTTCTGTTAATGGGCCATTAAGCCCCACTGCTTGACTGATAGAATTACATCATCCCATTGGGAGATGCTCCAGCCACGGGGAGGAGCCATGCCTTTCCTACCTAAATAAAAACCGAGATTTGAAACAGCAAAGCAGCCTTTTCCCCTGGATTCCAGAGGAGAAAACCAGGCTTTTCCACATCATCGCTGGACCTTCGGAGGAAAACTGCACCTTCTACAAGAACACTACTTCAACAGAACCGCATCTGTCATCCAGAAGGACTGCAGCCACCATTTAATCAGACTGCACCAACACCCTGATTGACAGAGTGTCAATAGTCTTATTTTGTATTATTGCATGTATTCTATTTTTTCCTATTAAAATTGTATTACTGACTTAAAGTCTCACTGGTTTTGCTTTTTCAAACCAGTACACAGAGTTACTCCATCCCTCTGATGATCTTGATGCCTCCTCTGGACTCTCTCCAGCAGCTCCAGGTCCTTCCTGTGCTGGGCCACAGAGCTGGAGGCAGCTCTGCAGGTGGGGTCTCACCTGCACAGGGCAGAGGGGCAGAATCCCCCCCTCCCCTGCTGCCCACGCTGGGGCATGAGCCCAGGGTACGGGGATTTGGGGTCCCAGCACACACAGCCAGGGTGTGTCTCTCATCCACCTCCCAAGTCCCTCTTGGCAGGGCTGCTGCATCCCTTCATTCCCAGCTTGGGTTGATCCTGGGGGCTGCCCCAGGCAGGGGCAGCACGGAGACAGACTGGGCTGGGCTGTGATTGATGACTCGAGATGTCCCACCACAGGAACCAGAGCTGCCGAAGCCGGGACTGAGGGCTCGAAGCATCCCCGGTGCTCTGCTCGTGAACAGCCCACAGGTGCAGAGAAGAGGGCATACCTGAGCCCACAAAATGTGTTCCCAGATAAGAGGCAAAGCCTGCGAGGTGGGAGGAGTCCTTCCTATCCCAACAACTCAGCTGTGAGTGCTCCCCTCCGAAGTACCAGGACATTCACAGGTAGGATGAAGGTTTTCACCTCTGGTGGGCCACAGTGGATCCAACAACACTGACCTAACAGACAGCTGCAACATCTTAGAAGGATTCAAAGACTCCTGTAGAGTGACCCACACCATTACATCACCCAGGTGTCCCATGATCCATCACATGACATCACCCAGGTGTCTGTGATCCAAAACATAACGTCACCCAGGTGTTCCATAATCCACACCATTACACCATCCCGGTGTCCCATGATCCATCACATTACATCCTCCAGTGTGAAACTCCCTGCCCCAGGGGAGGAACCTGTGCATTTCTACCTGAACCTGAGAGAATATAAGCCAAACAGATTTTTTTTGTTTGGGGGGCTTTTTTGCAGTCATCACTCAATGGATACAGTCTGCAAGCACCGAGCAGACTGGAGGAAGACCAACAAGGCATTATCAGAATCTATAGAAGGATATTTCTTCTCTTTTTCTGTCACTCTTTCTCTCCCTGCCTCCTCTCTTTTCTGTTTGTTTCCCTCTACCTCACATTTATTGTTCAAAAAGAAATCCATACTATTGGCTTTGGCACAAGGTCTTGTTTGCACCTTAACTTGAGCAGAGGCATCTCCCTAGTGATTTTAATAATTGGATCTTAACAAACACCAACACCTGGTCTTGTTAAACCGTGTGAGCTTCGCATAGGCCACTCCTCCATCACGTCAAGATCCCTCTGAGTGGCCCCAGGTGTGTCACTGCACCACTCAAGCGCTGTCACCTGCAAACCTGCTGAGGATGCTCTCAGACCTCCACTTGTGTTACTAATCAGGGTCTGTGCTCCTATTGCATAGAAAGGATGAAAACAACTCCCAGGCTGAACCCAAAGTCCTGGTTCTTTGGTGAGCTGCAGTTTGAGCTTTGTGATCAGTCCCCAGGCAGGAGTTAGCAACAAAGGCAAGCTGGGAATCATGTGCCTTGGCTCTTTGTCACTCCAGTTTGGAAACCAGCTGCCTAGCCATGCACTTTGCTGCATGTCTCTGATCATTTTTCTTAACCTTGTCAAGTGTCCAGGCAGAAAAACCCCAAGGGGTTTGCCAGGCATTGCTCACACCACTGCCAGCGGATGGATGTGACATCACTCAGGGCTGGCTCCGCCAAGCACATCCCAAGAGCTGAGCAAGGGCTCTGCTTCTCCAAATCATTGTAGGAGAGCAGCTGGTAAGAGCTGGACAGAGAGAGGTTCAAGGGGCGTGTCCTGGGGGTCTTTGTCAGCAGGATGTCCCAGTGACTCATGTTTCGGGCAACAGACACCAAGGTGGGGCTGCACCCACAGCACAGACACAATGTGAGTGCAGGACCTCAGAGAGACCAAGCCAGGCCTGGAGGCCAGTGCCTGAACCTTTCCCCACACCAATTCCAGCTCCTCTCCACTCCGATCCGACCCTGACTTGAATATCCAATGGCTGTGGCAGCTCCCAGAGGATTTTTTTGTGTTGCATTTTATGAGAGGGTTCAGGTTCCAGTGTGGAAACAAGCAGGAATTGCCTGTTGGTGTGCGTCCACCGTGTCCCAGGGTGCAGCCTGGATCCGATGATAAAGCAGGAGAGGAATATTAACGTGGCAGAGCTGTTACAGCAGCAGTGCAGATATTTGGTCAGGGCCAGCGCTGCTGTTGTTGTTGATCACAGCTGTCAGGACAGCTCTACCTCTGCAAGTTATTTGCCTGTGCCACACAATAGATATTAAAATGTCCATTACACCTCTTCCTGAAGAAGCAATCTGCTGCACATGGAGAAAGTAGCAGGCAATCACAGCTCTATTACAGCAGTGAAGAGCTCTATGACCAAAATTTCATGCAGCTAAAACTGACTAATGGCTTCAAGATTTGGTCTTTTGTTTGTTTGTTGGTTTTTTTTTTTTTTTTTTTTTTTTTATTTAATTTTTTTTTCCCCCCTTTTTCTCCAATNNNNTTTTTTTACTAATGCATATTATTGCTCACCATATTGCTGCAATTACTTGGGGAAAATTCCTGCTTCCAGAAGTTGTTTGTTGGGTTGTGTTTATTCCACAAATAGGAAAGACAGAGCTCATTTATTGTAGGTACAAACCATACAGGGACTATCCCTCTCAAGCTGCATGTTGCTAGTGGAGGTTTTTCAGCAGAGAGTGAAACATGAGTGAGAAGCAGGAAAGTCCCTGCTAGGGACTGGAGCAGAGAGAAAATAAAACATCTCTGTCTCCAGACTGGCCTTGCCTCTTCAGAAATTTTTACAACCTCTCTTGTGGGATGCACATCATCAAGGAAATCTTCCTGGAAGGGCGTGAGGAGTTTTTCTGCTCACTGTACAGCTCCTGTGAAATGTGAGGGTGGCTTAGGGGAACAGTGAGGCAAGAAAAAAGCTGCTGGTTGGTAATGTGTGAGTTAATTTGGACAAAAGAAGGGGAGATGTCTGTGGTGCATGCAGAAAGGATAGCACTAGTGATAGAAGGGGGAATGGCTTGAAAAGAAAGAGAATAGTTATGGTTTGGCTATTGGGAGGAAACTGTTCCCTGGGAGGGTGGGCAGGCCCTGGCACAGGTTGCCCACAGAAACTGTGGCTGCCCCTGGATACCTGAAAGTGTCCAAGGCGCACTGGGGGCCTGTCTCTGGAGCCAGGAGTGGGCACGGGTCACAAGAGCAGCCCCCTCTGGGCAGGCCTTGGGAGGTGATAACCACAGGGATAGATGCTCAACAGGTCCCTTTGGTGACTCTCATCTTTTATGTCTAAACAGATAGGGCAATGGGCGAACTGTGTGGGATGGGTGATCTCCCAGCAGGGATCATCCTTGGGATCACAGAGCAGAGCTGAATCCCTGAAGGGTCATCAGGTTCCTCATCTATCTTCAGGAATGTCTGGAGGTCTTGGTTTGAAAGACATAAATCTGCTAAGGAAGGCAGGAGCCTCCCTTGGAAGGGAAAAAGTTACCCTCTTCCTTCTGAATTATTGTAACTTTGAAATTAAGTGGCTTTCAGGCAAAGACATGGGGAAAGGAATAGCAGTCCTTTACTCGTGTGTATAGCAAGGCAAACAAACAACAACCATGGCATTCCCAACAAACAGCCCCACAGACCCAGTCCCAGCCTTCTCTCGGCCACGGGCATCTTCCCCTTGGTGCAGTTCCGGGCACGGCCGGCAGGGGCGCTGGTGGCTCACGGTGGGCAGGGTGGTGCCATGGTTCCTCCATGCCTGCAGGGGGCGCTGTGGGCAGGGCGGGTGCCATGGTTCCTCCATGCCTGCAGGGGGCGCTCCAGTGCGGGCTCGGTGATGGCAGCTGGGCCCAGATGGGAGGGGATGGAGGAAGGTCCTGCTGGGGCACTGGGAGCAGCAAGCTGAACAGCAGGAATGAGCGAAAACATCCCCGAGTGGGAGATGAGATGTATTGAACTCCACAGCTGTAGCTGGAACCGCGGGGTGTCCAGGCAGGCAGGGGGTGCGGGGTTGCAGAGCACCGGTGGCCCAGCTTCCAGCAGGGCAGGGACAGGTGGGCTCGGGGTCCCTGGGCTCTTCCCCTGCAGATGGTGAAAGTCCCTTTTTATAGTGAGGAAGGGTGCCAATAAGGTTCCAGTGCAACAGCTGCTCTTACGAGCAGAGCTCCACTCACAGTAGGAGAAAGGCAGCAGGAGCCTGAACCCGCAGTGGTGGCCAGTTCTTCCCACACCCACCAGTCTCCTTCCCCTCCTAATGCCAAGAGCACAAGTGAGCCAGGGGCCTGATTCTCAGTCCAAAAATCCCACGGTATCTCTGCCCTCCACAAGAAACCCCAGGTAAAGAGAGATTAGCCAGCTGCACTCCTCCTCTGAGATGTGACAACTTATTTTACCTCTCTTAAGTATCCAGTCATTATTGTCTCCTAGCTACATGTATGGGGGAAAATTCCTTGAGAGGAAAAAAAAGAACAAAATGAGAACTCCTAAAACGACAACACTGGAGCTTCTGTGACTGCAGCATCTGTGAGTGACAGTCTCCCTCCCAAAAGCTGTTACTCCCTGGATAGCTGCTGAGTTTTCCCTGAGCTGGGAGCCCAGACTGGCCCAGCCAGCACAGGGCCCTGGTGTGTGGAGGGAGCAGCAGCAGGGAGGTGCAGGGACATTTCAGCCCTTCCTCGGGGGCTGTATGGCTGCTGGTGTTTGTTTGTTTAGAGGGGTTATGTTTGGCTTTGCTTGGTTTGTAATTCAACATGTTAAAGCAGGCAGAGAAGTGCAAATTGCTGAGACCATCTGCTGGGAGCAGTCAGCAAAATGCGCCATTAATGATTGATCTCCTCCCCCTCCCCGTGCTGAAAGATGTCCATGGATCTGACAGCCCCCAGGGAATTCTGTGCTTGAGGCACCACGGTTTGGGGCACGCATGGAAGGAAGAGATGTCAGTTCACCCAGCTTGGAGCTGCACTTCACCTGAGAAATTTATAATTGTTTTATGGAGATTTTGGTCCCCCAGTCCCAAAGCAGGGACAAGGACTTCTGTGCTGACTGCTGCCCATCCTGTGAGGGGGCCCCTGTGAGGTCTCCTGCTTTCCCAGCAGGGCATGGGAATGAAGATCAGCCAGGCTGATCCTGCTAATTTCATAGAATCATGGAATCATTAAGGTTGGAAAAGACCTTCAAGGTCATCAAGTCCAACCTTTGGCCAGGTCCTCCCACGGCCACTAAACCGTACCAGGAGATGCCACATCTACTCCTTTTATGAACACCTGCAGGGATGGTGACTCACCCTCTGCCCTGGGCAGCCTATGCCTTTGCCTGGCCACTCTTTAAGGAAAGAAATATTCTCTAATATCCAACCTGAACATTGCCTGACGCAATGGAGGCCATTTTCCCTTGTCCTGTCACTTGTTGCCTGGGAGAACAACTGTTGATGTTGTTCTGCAGCAGCATCCTCACTTGCAAATGGCCTTTCCCACCATCACAAACTCCTCCTGATGGAGTTGAACACTCCACAAACTGGTCAGGAGAGATTCCCATGGCCTCTGAAGCCCACAACAACAAACACTGACACTCCACTGCTCCATGGCAAGGTGGAGTGTGCCCGGAGAGCCCAGCACTACTGAACCCTCACCCTCCAGGCAGGGGAACAGCAGCGTGTGGAGCTGCTGCTCTGTATCCCAATTAACCCCTGCACCGCGTGCTTGTCTGTGCCTGCTCCACGGGGCAGGTGGGTGAGTGGTTTTCTGTGAGCAGCAGGGCACTAACAAGGGGCTCAGCAGATTCGAGTGTCAGATCTGAGTTGCTCCACAGATCCAAGAGCACTCCATCGCCCCCTCCTTCTGCAGCATCCAGGACAGCCCTGGTGCTGCTTCCCCCTCTTCTTCCTCCCTTGAAAAAAAAATATGTTTTCACCATGTGTTGGGGGGGGGGAAAAACTACAGTGCAATTACACATTTTTATAGTGTACCTTTCACGGCTTATCGCGGAGATGTGCACATAAAAAAATGAGTTGCATAAATTTTAAAGACATGTAATACATACACAGTTAAAATCCTGCTGCAACAGCCATAGAAAACAGGTGTGTGCTTAAAGGGAGATTTAAACCAGGGACGTGAGCTGCACACAGGAGCCGAGGGGGGAAGCAGCCAGGGAGGAACTGCAGCCAGCACAGATTGCTGGGATGAAGAGAGGGGCTCTAAATCTCAGCAGCAGAACAGGCACCAAACAGAGACCCAGAGGATGAGGGTAAATACCTGGGAATCATCCTCGCAGGAATGATGCTCTGCAGAGACTGGGTTTCCAGAGGCAGAGCTGGACAGGGAAGGATTCAGAGCTCAGAGAAGAATTTCCTGCTGAAATTTCCCCACAGGGACCCCAATTTAACCAGTGTCCTTGTGCACTTCCAAGAGCTCCAGCACAGACATGAGGGTGTGCGCAGCTTCCTCAGCCCAACCTGCAGAGTTTGGTGCAGGCTCCAGAGGAGAAAACGGCCTGAGCTGGGCCAAGAACTCCTTTAGGAAACCCACAAGGGAACAGTGACCCAGTGAGATTCCATCATGTGAGCCTGGAACACAGATCGCACATGGACACGTGGACAGCCATGGCTTCTCTCATTCGTATCAAGGAGCAAAGGAAGTTGTGGGTACAAAGAGTCTCACACATCCTTTTCCCATGTTATGCAATCTGATTAGGAGTCAGCCAGGTGCTCAACTGCTGTGTCAATCATTCCAGCTTGATTCTAACTCAATTTCCTTTGTGTTTCATCCACAGAGTAAACAGGGTGAACCTTGTCACTGAACTTTGTTAAATCAAACTTTTATGAATTCATATTAAAGCCACTTTTACTAATACCTTGGATGATGATTCTTTGAGTGACAGGAAATCACTTATTTCTGACAAATTGGTGTTACTGGCAAGCTCCTCAATCAGGATACACAACAATGTATGATGTGGAGAGCAGGACCCAGAATCAGGATTTGCAACAACTGCTACACCCAATGCCAGGGATCTCTCCAAGGGCTTAAGGGTTTCCAGTCAACTCTGTCGTGGTGTGACGGAGGCTGGGAGGGTCTGCAGGACCACAGATGGACCAGTATCAGAACTCGTATCCCAGCAAAGCAGCCAGGGGGGTTGTTGGGGTCTCTGGAAGCTGCTGGGAGTGCCTGCCTGCCCTGGAAGCAACTTCCTGGGACTGACAGTGAACAGAGAAGTTGGCCTTGGTGTCCATCCAGGAGGGAACGTGATCCAGTGGGATGTGCAGGCACCTAGAGCAAATCCAAACCCCTTGGAGGGAGCTGTGACAGCCCTCTGCCAGGCCAGGTATTTGTCATGACCACATCCTGCCCAGCCCAGGCCACAGTTAATTTGGCACAGCCTGGTTTTTGGTAGCAGGGCAGGACCACAGAAGTGGCTTCTGTGAGAAGCTGCTAGAAGCTTCCACCATGTCCAAGAGAGTCAATATCTGCTGGCCCAATTAGACGCTGGTAATGCCTCTGTGATGACATAGTAAAGAAGAAAATCAAAGCAGCACCTGGGCAGTTTTTCCCAGGGGTGGCGAGGTGCCGTGGCCATTGGGGCTGTCTCAGCACAGCCCGCGGTGCCGCTGCTGCTCCCACAACATCTCAGCACGGCCCAGGGCGAGCCCTGCCTGCCTGGCCGCTCCTGGCCAGCCCTGCTGGGGGCACAAAGGGCAGGGCTGTGGCTTCTCCTTCCCAGTCCCTGCATGCAGAGAGGCGTTAACAGCACCAGCGCCGCGGCCGCCGCTGCCTCAGCATGGCGGCGGGGCCGAGGGACAGCAGCGGAAACACGAGGAGCGATTCCCCAATGGGGAACCCAGACAAGATCGACCTCTCAGAGCTGTGGAGCCGTGCAGGAATCTCTGAATTGGTAGAACTTGTTGGCAATTGGAACCTACGAGCAGCAGGTGTTTTCTAGTCAGAGAAGAGGAGCAAGTGAGGACATGTGAGGGAAAACAACATGGCAACACCAAGGTCAGTGGGTAAAAGAGGGGCAGGAGGTGCTCCAGGCACCGGAGCTGAGATTCCTCTGCAGGCTGTGCTGAGGACCATGGTGAAACAAACTGTCCCCTTGGAATGCATGAGGCCCACAGGGGATGAGAAATTCACACGCAGCCTGTGGGAAAAGTGCTGCTGCTGGAGCGGGTGGATGTTGGAGAAAGCTGTGATCCAGTGGGAGACCCAAATGGAGAGAGAGCCCCTGCTTCCAGAGATGGAGAAGGAGGGCCCTTGTTCCCAAAGGAGAGCAGCCTGTCCTCAGAGGACTGCACCTCATGGACCCCCACCACAGCAGTTTTGGGAAGACTGTTTGCTCGTGGGATGGACTCACTGTGCAGCAATTTTGGCAAGACTGCTGCTTGTGAGATTAGAGCCACACTGCAGAAGTTCATGGAGAGCTGTCTCCCATGGGAGGGACCCCACAGCAGAGCAAAGGGGGCAGAGCATTTCCCTCCCTGAGAGAACAGAAGATCTCGAGTGATGAACTGACCAAAACCCCCACACCTTGTCTCCCTGTGCTGTCAGTGGGAAAGAGGGAGGGGCTGGGGGGGAAAAGGTGTTTAAAATGCTTATTTTACTTCTCATTATCCCCCTCTGACTCTGATAATAATAAATTTACTTTATACCTTTAAATTTGAATCTGTTTTGCCCTTAGGGTGTTTTCTCCCAGTCCTTATCTCATAAGGACTCATAAACCCTTTGTTAATTTTTCCCCTCTTCTCTGCCCAACTATACTGAAAGAAGGTGAGGGAATGACTTTCATGGGTATCTGGTGTTTGGCCATTATCAAAGCATGACACGCCTCATCACGGAAAGGGGGGAAGGTCTCACAAAATCCTTCTGATGTCTGACTCCAGGGATCCCAAATAGGAGAAATCTCCTGCTACACCTCAGCTGAGAGGCAAAATTTAAAGATTTCTTACTCCCCTTGAATCATAGAACCATTAAACTGGAAAAGACCTCCAGGATCATCCTTCAACCAAGACCATTTCAGAAGACAGAGTTATGGACAGACTGAAGGGAAAAGCTGAATTTGTCCATTGTGTAAGCATGATCCCATCCCAGGGATTTTCCCCATTCAAATCTCCATCTTTTCCTGCCATGCCTCAAGGACCCACACCCATGGTTCTCAGCATGGTGGAAGAAATGGAAACTGATCCATCTTCTGTTCTCATCCAGGTGGAGATGATAACACAGGGACAGAGGAACCCCTGGGGCAGAGGCACCACTGTCACCCCAGCACAGTGTGTGACCCCAATGGAGCAGCAACTGAAGGAGGCAGCAAGGACTGACCCATCCAGGAATCATCCCATACCTTAAAATGAAAACTTTCCCAGCCCTGCTCTCCACACCTTCACACTCAGCTGCTGCACATCCCTGCATTTCCAGCTGTCCCTGTCCCAGAGGGTGTTACTCCAGTTGAGTCAAGACCCTGGCACAGTCCCAGCAGCACATGGGGATGCCCCAGGGGAAGGACTGCAAACCCCAAAAGTGCTGTTTGGGAATCACTCTGAAAAGCAGATGGGGCCTGTGGAAAGTTTTTGATAGCAAAAATTTTGAAAAAAAAAGCAAAAACTTTAAAACCAGGCAGTTTCCCAATAGGAATTCCAGAGAGTATTCTTCAAAAAGCTCCCTCTGATGCAAGGGAGACTCAGATCTAAGATCTCACATATTTTAAAACATTTTTCTCCAGCACAGCTGTCCTGGTGAGCCTGCATGATGAATCCCATCCTGGACCCAAGACACACCATGATTATGAGGATTTTTTAAAATCATTATCATTAATTTGTTAAAACTATTATGACACATTCTGGTTCCCAGCCAGCACTTTTCTAATGAAGGATGTTTTGGCAGGAAGTTCTTGACTGGCTTATGCACCTTGGGAATCCCAGGCACTAAAAAAGCCATTAAAATGTATGTGAGCAGTCATGGGGACACTTGGCACTTGTCAAAACTTTTGCAGGATGGCCCCAGTGCACTCCACATCCCCAGGTACCTCATGAGCACCAGGCTCTGCTGGCAGATCCCCAACCCTCCTGTTGGCAGAGTGCTCCCTGCCAAGCCAGAGCTGTCTGTGACCCCCAGGACTGGCCCCCAGGAGGAATGAGCTGGATGGATGTGGGGGATGAGCCACCTCAGTGCCCATCTGATGGCAGAAGATGCTGGTTTGGAGAAGAGAAGGTGATTCCTGCACTACTAACCTGCATCAGGAATAACAGGAATTGTTTGCAAACCAAGGGAACTCAGTGAGTGTTTAGCAGTGAGACCTCCCCATGCCTTGCAGGTGGTCCCAGCCCTGCATGGGGCTCCTCTGCAGGGCACTCAGCCCCACCAAGCCCTTAATTTACTTGTACTGCTTTTCCCAGGCTTTGTGGAGCTGCAAGTTCTCTGCCAGCCTTGTTCTTCAGCCCTGCCCCCCATCTCCGAACTCTGCTCCTCAAAGCCTCCACCCTTGCTTACATGAAGTAGCTGGCACAGTGAAAAATTCCCTTCTTGGTGGTGCCCCAGCCAGGACTTGGGATAGGCAATGTAGAAACAAACCAGCAAACAGGCACAGCAGGCACCATCCATCACTGGAAGGTTTGCTTCACTCTCAAGAGCTAAGGAAGGAAAATTTATCTCCTGCATTTTGAAGTGGGGGTTTCAGTCAGTGCTAAGCAAGTTTCAGCGAGAACCTCTCAAAAGAAATCAGTCTCTGCTTCTCTCTACAAGCCAGATGGGTCACAAACCGACTTTCTCTCAGCCCTCGCCCCTCCCACATCTCTTGAGTCATCTCCCCACCACCCCCTTCTCATCCCTACCCTGCCAGCATCACAAACAGGCTTCTCCTGACTCACTCCCTGTCCCTCCTCAGCTCCTGCAGTGACCCAGCTCCCTTCCTTTCCCTCCTTCTCTCCTTACTGTCCTTCCCAGGGCTGCTGGCAGCCCCTCACGGCCCCCCCAGGGCTCCACACCTGCTCCCTTTGCCCTCTCCCAGCCATTTGTCCAGGACATTTCTCACATCTAGGCAATCCTCCCTGGCACTGTCTTGGTGACAAGCCCCTCAGTGCCAGGGCTGTCTCAGGGTTCCAGCCAGCAGGGCAAGGGACAGGACAAACCCTGGACAAACACTAAGGTGCATGTCTGCTGGGATACCCCTCAGCCCTCCCACCACACCCACAATAGGTTTTGCTGGGGCTTGCCCTGAGGACAGGACACATTCCAAAGGCCTCACCTGTGGCATGGCTGTCCAGAGCTGTCCCAACACCCCTCTATTCACCCTGTGTCCCTGGAGCAGGTGGACATCCAGCTCTCTGGGGATGCTGTGCCCATTTTCTTTGCAACCCAAAGCAGGACAATGTCCTGGGCTGGAGCAGGGACTGGGGGAAGCTTTAAGGAAACCCCAAACACTGCAGGAGTTAAACTCTGCAATTAACTTCATTCCATATCACTTCTCTCAGAGCAGCTAAACCCACTCTAACAGAGCTGTTGGGGATCCAGGTGCTTTTAAAGACCATTTCAATCTCATGTTTGTCTGGTTTACTGCAGACTCAGCCTGGCCACTACGGTGAGAGAAGAGGGGAGTTCTTCAGCCCTTGGTGGCCAGCAGGACAAAAAAGCCTCTGCCATTCTGTACTTTGTGGAGGCAGAGCACGAAAGGAGGCACCACCACCCTGCAGCTCTGCAGGGAATTTACCAACACTTCAGTTTTTTAAAGCTCATTTCAACCCTTTTCCTTGATTGTTTTAATCCAGTAATTATTTTATTCCTAAATGCCAGTCACACCTCTGAATGCTCTCCAAGTCATTCCCTGATGTGAACGCATTCCCGAGGTCGCCGAGCCAAGCCTGGCCTTGCAGTGCTCCCTGTTTGTGTCCTGGACCAAAAGCAAAGTCCTGGGGAAGTCTGGAAGCATCTCTGATTCTCGGTGGTCCCTCAGCAGCACAAAGCCACAGCTTTGGCAGCTCCCAAGGGTGAACAGCAGGACCCTGTATTAAAATACAGGGTATAGGAGGGCTACCCCCTTGAGCCTGTGGCCAGCTCAGGTGGCACTGGGTGCTGCTGCCATGTGGCCAAGGAACACCCCCAGAGAGCAGTGATTCACCCAGCCCTCCTCTGCCTTGGATCCCCCCCGTGAGGAGTGTGGGGGCGGGCAGGGCCCACACTGCACATGGGAGATGCTGCACAGCCCTGTCCAACTGTGCCTGTTATCTGCTGCTTGTTTTCTGAGATCTTGCAATGCTTGGGCAGTCCCATGGCAGTGGCAGCTCCCCTTGGCAGGGTCTGCCCCATCCTGGGGGCACACAGGGCTGAGGGAGCTGTGCTCCCTTGGGCACAGCTGGCATGGGGAGTGTGCTGTGACAGTGGGCACCTGTGTCACACCTTGTCACTGTGCCGGGAGCATGGGGCTCTGAGGAGGCTCTGCCGTGGGTGAGTTTCACCTGATGGTGCCACCTCACTGCCTTGCAAAATTTCCTGCTGTCTCCTTCACCCACCAGCAATGCTCTTGGCATCGCCAGTCCTTCACTTATACAATGTTTAAAAAGAGGAAAAACAGCCAGAGAACACAAAAAGAGTGATGCAATCACGAAACCCCACTAGTCACAAATCCAGGGACCTGTGCGTGCAGCCCCACTACAGCAGGGACCACAGCAGGGTGCAGGAGCTCTGCACACCTGGGCACCCAGTCTGCAGTCCCACCTGCAGGAGCATCACTCTGCGGCACGGGGACCATGGGGACACTTGACCAACCCACAAGAGTGCCAGTCTGCCAAGGTGTGCAGGCTGTGGAGGGGGAGCTCTTGACCCTTCCTGGGAAGCTCCCTGGGAAGGTTCCATCATGTGAATGAATGGCTCAGGGGCCAGGGGTGTTCTCAGGGTCCTGGGGGCTCTCTGCAGCAAACAGTTAATCCTGAATAACTTCCCACACTTGTGGAGATTCTTTCCATCCCTTATTTAGCACTCCCTGCCTGAAGCAGACATCTGACAGCTGCAGCTGGCCACTTCCAAAATAAGATCCTGGCAATTTGGGGGAAAGAGGGAAAGCTTGAAAAGCTAATTTTTGCTCCTGTTTCTTATTCTTAGGATCAGTGTTTAGGTTGTTCCAGCTTCCCACACCCATTTTGTCAAGCTTCTTTTTGGGCTACAGGTCCTAAATTCTCCACCTTGACTGTCCAGCTTCATGAGAAAGAGCATGGCTGGGAATACCAGTGCAGAGTCCAAGCAGCAGGAGTGCATCCCTGTTCCAGGTCATTAGGGAGGAGTGCTGCTCTGGGCTGATGTCCAGCATCTCACACACACTGATTTTCTCCATGTGGTTCTCAGATTCGTATCTTCATAAACAAGGTCATCATTATCAGGTTGTTTTAAAGCATGCCAAGATACCGGGGGGTTTGGGAGCAATCCTCTGCTGGGATCAGTCTCTTCTGACATGTTTCAGGTGAAAGGATGAGAGGAAATGGCCTTAAATTGAACCAAGGGAGGTTCAGATTTGATATCAGAAATTGGAGTAAGTCACTCAGGGAGGTGGTGGAGTCACCATCTTTGGAAGTGTTCAAGAGGTGTCTGAATGTGGCTCCTGGGAACATGGTTTGGAAGTGATTATAGTAGTTCTGGGTTGATGCTTGGACTTGGTGATCTTGAAGTTCTCTTCCAGCCCTGGTTATCCTGTGATTCTGTGACATCCTAAAAGCCAAGTGGGGAGCACACACCACCAACACCAGGCATTGTTTTTCTGGGTGCTTTGAGAATTGTCCCGTGGGGCTGAAGCGCCACCCCTGGAGTGCTGCCATCCCAGAGGGCAGGTCCATCCTGGTCAGGGTCCATCCTGGTCAGGGTCCAGCTCTGACATGTCACTGCAGCCTCCATGTGACACCAACAGCCTGCATATGACGCTTGGCCCAGAGCATGCCTGGTCCCTCAGGAGGATGCTCTGCCAGACACTGCCCTGTGACACTTTGGTGACCATGGTGTGCTGGTTCTGAAGCCCCTCCTGTGCTGTTTCCATTCTCTATTAGCAGCATTTAACTAATTCCAGCATTATCAAACGAGTCTGTCAGCAAGCAAGGCCAACACATCTCTCCTGGGCAAACAGCCTGGCCAAACATTTGTTAGCATTGTTTTATTCTTCCTTCAAATTTATCAAGGGTTTGGGAAGCTCCGTATTTCTTTTCCCTGTGCCTGTAGCTGGCCCTGGCAATGGGCCAGTCCTGCAAGATCCCTCAGCAACCTCCCTGTGCCCAAAGGGGTGCAGGACCTGAAGACCTCAGCAGCATTCCATCTCCTAAAGAGGGCTCAGGAGAAGGCTGCAGATTGACTTTCACAAAGTAGTGATTGGATGAGGGGGGAATGGCTTGAAGCTGAAGGAGGGTAGATTTGGATTAGATATTGGGAAGGAATTGTTCCCTGGGAGGGGGGGCAGGCCCTGGCACAGGGTGCCCAGAGACGCTGTGGCTGTTCCTGGATCCCTGGCAGTGTCCAAGGCCAGGTTGGACATTGGGGCTTGGAGCAGCCTGGGACAGTGAAAGGTGTCCCTGCCATGGTAGAGGGTGGGACTGGATGGGCTTTCAGGTCCCTTCTAACACAAACCATCCTGGGATTCTGTCATTCCATGATCCCAGCCCTGCCTCTGCTGTGCAATGCAGCACATCCTGCATGAACTGCACAGATCCAAGGGAGCACTCCTCTCCCAAGCCCCATAGATGAACTATTCTCATGTGATGCATGTATGTGTTGCCAAAGCCTGAAGCTGAGCTCTCTGCTCAGGCTCCTGGGCCAGTTGGTGCTTCCAGAAGCAGCTGGATTTGCTCCAGGCCCAAGTCCCTTCCTTGGCTTCCATGGCACCTGAACACCTGCTCAGGTGAAGATGTGTTGATGGCCAAAACTACATTTGAATAACTAATCCCACCAAATGCTTTGGTTATGAATCAAGGACTGAGATACCTTCCTGAACAACACCCAGACTGACTGGAGATCTGAGCACCGAGACCTTGTTGCCCCCTTGACTAAACCTCTGTTTCACCCCTGGGAGATCTGCTGTTCCCAGACTGGTGCTCAGCACCCTGTCAAGTGCTCTGGAAAGACCTGGCTCTCCCACAGCCTTACACACACATGCACATGCCTATTTTACAATCAAGAACTTGCCAGTGTTTCAGCTCTCTGAGCAGCTCCTGGACCCTGCTGGGGAGGGAGAGACCCTGCAGCCCATGTATGAAATCTTGCACTTACTGCTTGGGAAGAAACACAAACCTCACACTTTGTTTCCTTTAACCTAATTAAACAAGTTTCAAGGATGATGCTGCTTTCTCAGCAGGCTCCATATTTTTATCTGCAGCTGTGAAGGCAAGTTTTTCTTCTGTGATGAGCTCATGAGCTCTACATTTACCCCAATCTCTTTCCCTTGCTGTAGGATTGGTTCTTAAACTGAGAACATTCCTGAGCTATTGCATGGATGAAGTACAGAGCCTCGGAGCATTTCCTGTGCTGTGCCTTTTTGCTGGAGCATTCCTTAATTTGCTGCCCAGAGCACACAGTGTGGCTGCAGCTCTCCAGCACCTGCAGCTGCATGTCACAGATCCAGCAATTTCCTGGGCCTGCTCAGGGGTCAACCCACCTCAGCCATCACTCCTGCTCAGCTTTGCTCTGCCCACCCTGCAGTAACAAGTCCCTTAATGAATCACTTAAACTCTCTACAAAATTATAGTGATTTTCTAATTCAGCTGTTTCATTTTGTTTTGAGAAATCTTTGACACTGAAAACGGGTCTTTCACAGGTGGGGATAGAGACTCTTTGTATTTTGGCAAATGGTTTGTTTGAAGCACAGAATCACAGAACCATCACCTTATCCTATCACCTGAGCACCACATAATCACCCCTAGCCCACATCCCCAGGTGCCACATCCAGACGCTTCTTGAACACCTCCAGAGATGGTGACTTCACCACCTCCCTGGGCAACTCATTCCAATATCTGACCACTCTGTCAGGGGAAAAAATGTTTTCTTAAATCTAATCTGAACTCCCCTGGTGCAATTGAAGGCCACCTCCTCTCCTCCCTTTCATTTGAGACATGGCAGAAGAGCCCCACCTCACTACAAGCACCTTTCAGGGAGTTGTGGAGAGCACTGAGGTCCTCCCTGAGCCTCCTCGTCTCCTGAGAAAGTTGGGTACAAGTTGTGATACTGCACAGTGAGCATCAGGGGTTGTTTTTTGTGCCACTCATAAAATGGAATCCCAGACTGGTTTGGGTTGGAAGGGACCTGAAAACTCATCTTGTTACACCCCCTGCCATGGGCAGGGACACCTCCCACTGTCCCAGACTGCTCCAAGCCCCAGTGTCCAACCTGGCCTTGGACACTGCCAGGGATCCAGGGGCAGCCACAGCTGCTCTGGGCACCCTGTGCCAGGGCCTGCCCACCCTGCCAGGGAACAATTCCTTCCCAATATCCCATCCAGCCCTGCCCTCTGGCAGTGGAAGCCATTCCCTGTGTCCTGTCCCTCCAATAAAGTCTCCATCCTCCTTGTAGGCTCTCTTCAGGTACTGGAAGGCTTCAATTTGGTCCTCTAAAGCTTCTTTTTTCCACAAGGCTTCAATTAAAAGCCTCCTGATTGGGATAGTGGAGGTGTGGACAGGGCAGCCACAGCAGGAGGGGAGTTATGGCCAGCAAAGTGCCCATTCCTGCAGTGCAGCCACAGCCTCTGCTGCAGGAGCTGCACTGTCCTGTGGGAGCTGCTGTGCAGGCCCTGCAGTGCCTGTTGCATGTGGCTCAGTGTCCCTGCTGGTCCTGCTCTGGCCTGGCTTGGCACCAGGAGCTGTGTCATTAATTATCTTGGGATTGTATCCAGGAAAGCCAGGGAAGGTGATAACTGTGAGCACAGAGCGATGCAGCCCTGTTACCCACTTGGAAAAGCAGAAGGTTCACAGCCATATCAGCTGTTGATCCACATTGTCTGCAGAGAATTAGCTCAATAAAAGCTTTGGAAGTGGGAACACACTGTGCTTCTTCAGGGGAAAGCTGCAGGTCTGGTCTGGACCATGTAGGATTCACAACTGCCCTGCCAGTCCCTTGGAAATGGCTCTGTAATACCAAGAACCTGGCAGGCTCGGGCAGCTGTTTCAACAGACTGTGTTGTCTTTGCATTGACAGGGAAAATATGTTGTCTGGGAGTTGGGAAGGTGAGCAGGAAACCTTTCCTCAACAAACAGAGAAGCAGATTCAGGCTTCTTCAAGGACCGGGACAGGGACAGATAGCTGTTCACCTGTCTCTGGGGATCTCATCCCCTGGGGGTGCCATCCCCTGGGGAAGAGCAGGATCTGTGCACAGCACAGGGTGGGAAAGCAGCTGCTGCTCCTGCCTGTGGGATGAGTGTCAGCTCCCTGAGCACATCCCCAGCCCCACACACACTCTGGGCACATGCAGGCTCTCAGTGCAGAGCTCTCAAATATCTTTCTGGTTTCTTCCCAAAACCCTGAGCCTTGGCAATACAAACTTCTACAGATGCCAAGTGCTGGTGGTGGCTTTGAAATAAAAATGGGAAATGCTCCACACCATGGTGATGGAGCTGCTTGGGTTAAATTTAGTGGTTTAAGCAACTGCTTTAGCCCTCCCTCAGCTGCACTGCCAGTGCAATCAGCCAGTTGTTATCCCAACTCCTCAGGCACCTCCAGCACCCACGTCTGACCAGGGCTGGGTATTCCAGAGTGTGGAAAGAGCACAGTGAACCCTACTGGGAAAAGCAGGAGGCAGGGCAGAGCTGGGACGGTTTCCCCACAACATGGGGATGGGATCAAGTTTCCTCCACGATGGCAGCTTTGGGATCACAGGTGTCTCAAGGACAGCCAGGATTGTGTCACTGCACACCATGCATGGGCTCTAGCAGCATCTTTCTGGCTTTTCCTTGTGGTCTTGAGCTAATTTCTGATCTTTGAAGTACCAACAGCCAGATTCCCCTGCTCCACATCTGCTTAGTCTCTGCTTGGGCAGAGCAAGGGCCTAGGACACTCAAGTGCTCTTTGGGGACAGATGTTGCTGCTGTCCTGTAGGTCTCTGGTGTGATGTGAGATCTCTGATCCAAGGCTGTTCCAGAGGAAAGAGCCAAAGAGGAGCAATGTGAAGCCAGTTCCCAGATCCCATGATTTCCTTATCTCCATCAGGAAAAAAATTATCCATGATGCCAGACCCCTGCTCCAGCTGAGAGCCATGGCTGGAGGAGACTCTCCAGGCCAGGAAATTGCTCCTGTGGGTGAGGAAGGGAGAGGGATGGCTTTGGATTGAGAGATCTGGTGGGAGAGGTGCACAGGAATTGGCACAAGGACAAAGCCATTCCCAAGGGGGCTGAGGGAGTACCTGCAGGTGGAGAGGGGAAGAGAGAAGAATGGTGAGAGGAAAGAGCAAGGAATGCTGTGAGGTTTTTACTGGTCTTAATTGCACAGTGATGTCATGTCCTCCTTCAGGCTCTGTGCAGTGCATGGGCTGGGCTCTCTCCAGGGCGTGTGTAACAAACCAGGATCCCTCATTTCCCAGAAGGATCTGAAACCTTTATGGAAGAAAGGGAGGGACTGCACAAGAAAAAAGTGCACTCTCATGTGGACTCCTTCCTACCCTTGCATTTCTGCCAGAATTCAGAGCTGAGCTTAATCTTGCCTTTCTCTTTGCCAGGTTCCAGTGGGAGATCCTGGGGTCAGGTTTGCAGGAGCACTGAGCACTTGGAAATGAAGCCAACAGGACCTATGCTTTGAACAGGAGCAATGTAAAGAAATGTAAAGAAATGCAAAGTTCATGGAAAATCAAACTCCAGGGATGGTGTGGGATGGGATGAGAGCATCCAAACCCAAGCTCTCACACACTGGTACTCCTCTCTGCCTCAGCTCTCGAGGGAGAAAGTACAAGGCTGTTGCACAGGTGTTTCATGGAAATAAATTTGTTCACACTTGAGAAGCATCCAGAGCCCCGATGAAAGAGCAGAGGAACCCCCAGAGGAAATAAATAATTCTGTAGTCAACAGAGGCTTTGGATGGTATGCAGAAAATAAAGCCTACGGCACACATTGAATGGGGAGGATTAAGGGAAATATTGAATGACTACCCAGGCATGGAATGACTTAGGGATTCAGTGGAAAAAACAGTATATGATCATTGTAATTAAATACAGCATTGTAATGATCCTGCTCAAGAGGCTGGAGCTGAGCACAGTCTTAATTTTGGTGCTTTCAGCATTGGAAGCACTTGCCTTTGAGTGTCAGGGTACTTTCAGAGTAGAGTTCTAAATGTGATCCCACAAGTAAAGAGAAGAAACCTGAATGCTCAGGCCACAGAGAGCTGACTGACTGCTGTCTTACAGAAGTAAACACAGAAGAACTCACCCTTATTTAAGAAAGCAAAGCAGAGGAGGGAATATGCATCTGCAGTGATTTCTAGCTTTGGAAAGCCAAGAGTTGGGATGGCTCCTAAATTAGCCCAACAGAAATTATTTCACTTCAAGAGGTATTGAATGTTTAAGGATTTTGTGGCCAGAGAACATCTATAAATGAGATTATTGCATTGCAAATATGGAACTTGTCATGGCTTCACCAGATAGCTGTGGTTTTTGCATGTGAGAAGAGTTGTGTTCTCTGGGTGTGCTGTGACTGTAAAAGCATGAAATTGCAGTGGGACACACCTTATTGCACACAAAAGCAAGGATGCACAGAGGAAGGGAATCTGCAGAGCTGACAAAGCACTCCCAGTAAAGAGGGGGAAAAAGGTCTGAAAAGAGGCAAGACAATCCTGGAATTTGTGCTGAATTTGATAAAAAGTGGACTAATTTAACTGTGCTTCTCATTTTGGAAATGCTATTTTGTTTAGATATATCCTACTCTGAAATATTTTTTTTTGTTTTTTATGATACCAAAGAAATCCCATTCAGAGCTGAACTGCCCCATAGTACACAAGCAATTGGAATGCAAGAGCTGGAGCAGAACTGGCATGAAAGACAGGAGAGTTGGGGATGCTGCCCTGGAAATTGAGCCCTGCTTGGGCAGGAGGGGCCAGGTAGCCAGGGTTGGGCTGTGCCCTCCGGCTCCACTGTCCACAGGCTGCTGATGGCTGTGGCATGAGCTGCAGTAAACAGTTTATCTGAATCACTCAGGAAGAGGAGTAAACCTCAATGAAGGTGCAGAGGGAACCTGCTCCCCTCTGCAGTAGGAGCTGCAGGAGATGGGTCAGGCCCTGTGACCCTCTGCCACACCCCAGTCCTGTCCCCACCAGCCACAGAAGTGCTCCCTGCCTGAGAATGTGACAGGATCAGGCAGCTCAGCTCCCCAGGATCAGGGACGCAGAACTTCCCAGGATCAGACAGCACAGCTCCCCAGGATCAGGGACACAGAACTTCCCAGGATCAGACAGCACAGCTCCCCAGGATCAGGGCAGCACAGCTCCCCAGCCTCCACCACCATCCAAAAAGGAGTGCAGCAGTACAGACTCTGACAGGTTTTGTTCACTAAACTCTCATTACCATTCTCAGAGGAGCCTGACCTTTATTCCTCAAATCAAATGTCAAAGATGTTTAGCAAGAGACTCAGTGAACTGCAGAGAGCTCCTGCTCTGCAGGCTGTGGCAGGAGAAATGCTGGAGGACACGGGCCCCTTGCTGTGGGGTGCTCAGGCTGCTTCCCTGGCCCCTGTTCAAAGCCACCAGTAGCTGGATGGTGGCTTTTGGAAGGATCCTGGGGAAACAGAGCCAGGCCACAGAACTGCATGGTGGAAACACAAGAGACTGGCTATAAACTGAAACAGGAGAGGTTCAGAATGGATATGAGGGGAGTTTTCTCCCAATTATGAGAGTACAGAACAGAAATATGCTGCAGCATCTCTGTTCCTGAAGGTTTTAAAGACCCACCTGAAGGAAGCCCTCAGCAGTCTGATTTCATTGCTGGTGTCTGAAGGAAGCTGCACCACAGCCCTACTGTGGTCACCTTCAGATCGGGTCATTCTGTGATTTCAGAATTATAATTAGGGATCACAGTTTTCTGGGGTGTCAGGCAGGCCATCTCAGCCTGCTCTGCTGGGTGATGGGATCAACATGGGCCTGGAGATGCCAGGTACACACCAAGGCCACCTTCTACTTCCACAGGCTGGAAACAGATGGCTGACACAAGCTGCTGCTTCTGTGTGCATCCAGGAGGGCTGTGTGCAGCAGGGAAGGAAAACACATGGAAATGAGACTGAGGCAGCACCTGGAGCAGGCATGGCAGCATCTCTGGGGCTAAACGGCCTCATGAATGCACCTGGACAAAGTGCAGACCTTCAGCAGCAGCTCTGCCAAAGGTACTAACCCAGCCCAGCTGCTGTTCTGCTCAGCAGCTGCTGTGTCCAAAGGAAAATGGATTACAGGGCCCTTGAGAATATGCAAGGATAGCTCAGGATCCAGTACAGCTCAGGGTTGTTAAGGTATCATTATGCTGGAAATGGTCCTGTGCAGAACCAGCACAGCTCAGGATCCAGGTAAAGCCTGAGGCATCCCCTGATGAGCTGAGCAAATCACAGCCGGAGAGACAACAAATACAGTTCCTGACACATCCCCCGTGTGTGATATATCTAGGGCTGTTTTCCAGGATAAGCACTGCAGGATTTGGCTGCACTTGGGCTGTCAGTGTGGGCAGAGCAGAGAAGCTGTGGTTGCCCCTGGATCCCTGGAAGTGCCCAAGGCCAGGCTGGACACTGAGGCTTGGAACATCCTGGGACAGTGGAAGGTGTTCCTGCCATGGCAGGGGGTGGTGCTGGATGAGCTTTGAGGTTCTTCCCCACCCAAACCATTCTGGCATTCTGTGATTTCTTTCTTGCAGCTTCAAAGTGTAGCCAATCATATGAGGAGAGATGAGATCCCAAGGGGAGGTGGCAGTTTAATAGGGAGCTGCTGGGTGGGATGCACCTCCTCTGAGCACATGGAATTGTGAAGAGGCTGTGGCTCAGTGAGTGTAAGGATGTGGTCGCACCAATAAAAAACATCCATTGCAGTTCATGTGGAAATGGCCTTTTTCTCCAGTAAGATGTGCTGATACCAGACCTGAATTCCAAAAGTTCTCATTCCCCATTGTCCAGATAGGAGTGTTGGGGATGCACAGGAAACAGGAAAAGAACACTGGGATGAACTGGACTGAGAAGACATTCCCCCACTGCCTCGATGGGGCTTTTTTTACCCAGCAGGGAGCTCTGTTGTGACATGGATGGTGATCCTGGAGCACAGCAAAGTTAAGGCTTTGATAGATGGAGTCCAGGCCTTCCCAGGTGCCTCTGCTTTCTGCTCCTGTCATATGGCAGGTCTTTCTGATTGATTTTAGGGTGTTTTTTTCCAAAAGCATACTCGGGGATTTGTTTACTGTGCACTGAGAAGACTCTTGCTCTTGTCATGGTCAACAATCCACCAGGGAGGATTTGCAAAATGTGCATCCTTTGCCCAGAGCCTCATCAGTGCTTCCTTGGCAATTCTGAGCAGGTCTGGTCTCCTCCAGTGCTAACAGGAGGCACTGGGGGGTAGGTAAGGAGAGGACTCAGCCCCAGAGCAGCTCAGCAGCAATCTTTCATCATACCTGGACATGTGAAAACATAGTAAGGCAAAATAATGTTCCCCACTGGCATCTTCCCACCCCTGAGAGTGTGGCACAAATCTGATTAGAGCATTTTCAGTCAAATGCATTCGAAACAAAGCTCAGAGTTGGGATTTCTCATCTCAAGCTAAACAGGGCTGTTGTGGTGTACTGTACATGTCTCTGCCTGCTGAGGAAAATGTGTGTTTTCTACCAAAAACTGACAACTCAGTATCTCCACGTGGAGGTTTCCATGCTGCATCTTCAGAGGTGGGGCTGCTTCCTTCCTCCCTCATTTAGAAAACTCCCCAATGACTTCAGTCTCCCTCCTCCCTGGGAGGGAATGTATATCCCATCCCAGCAACCACTGCCAAGGAGTGGCACTGCTGGCAAAAGACCAGGACCATGAGGGACAGCTGTCCAGCCACACTCCTCTGACATTTCCATGGTGTAAATGGCTGAAAACCTGGACCCAGTGAGTGCTGAGAGTCCCAGGGAGTGTCCCTTAACTTTTGTTTCCAGAGGAGACACAAGATCCCCATGGAGCAGAGCAAGGAGTGCTGGAATCACAGCCCTGTGTGTCCCTGGCAGTGTCTGCACCATCAGGATGATGGGACAGGCACTCCAGGACAAAGAGACAAAGGGAAGCAGAGGCTGAGCTAACAGTGGGAATAATTGGATCATTGACTGCTTCTGGTTCCCAAAAAGGCTGTGGCTGGCACAGGGACTGGGAGAAGGGAAGCAGAAATCAGCTCAGCTCTCTGACTGATTTCCCAGTAGGTGCCCCAGATGCACACTCAGTTTTAGGGCATTAGAGAAAGTGGAACCCTTCAGATAATGTCTGTCTTGATACAGAAATTAACAAATACTCTTATCTGTGAAATAAGTCTCCTCTACTTCACATGTTCTGTAAAAGCCAATCATTTTCTGTCCCTTGGCCAGCCAAGTCTCACCATCCCTTGCCAGGTGTGGCTCTTGTCCTCCTCTCAGCACCTTCAGAGGTCTGTAGGCAGAGAAGCATGATCATTCCCTCTGGCAAGAGCTGTTGGAGCCAATGCTTTGTAGGTCTCAGCTGAGACTCCTGGGAGCTGGAAACCTCAGCAGGTGAAAGAGATGCTAGATGTGACAAGAGCAGTGGCACTGAATGCTTGGGAGATCCTGCAGACCTCTGGGATGAGTCTCCAGCCCAGCTCAGGCCCACAGACCCACAGGGGCACAGCCAGGAAGCTGGGACTGAGGGAAGGACCTTCATTCAGTCCCTGTTCCCCATTCACCTCTTCTTTCCAGGGAGCACTCACAGAGGGAGGAACTGGCCACTTCTCAAGGCAGGGTAAACTCTCACTTATAAAAGATTGCACTTCATTCTAGCCTGGCTTCACAGCCTTGGACACTAAATCAGCCCTTTTGCCGTGCAGCTGAAGAGCCCTGCACTGCCAGAAACCTCCTCCCCTGCAGATGGGTGTGAACTGTGCCAGCCACTGCCTGTTGCCCTCCTCGGTAAAGAAAACACGAGAAAGAATCCCACTCAGTGCTCAGCAGGTTTTTAAACAGCATTGCATTTTAATAAGGATGGTGTCTTGGCGTGACTTTATGATGATACTTTATTCCCTGATCACCTGCTTTATGCCCAGAAATGTCTGTGGTATCATTAGGATGACCCAGAGGGCAAGGCTGGTGGCTGGGAGACCCAGGCTCGCTTCAATCCCTCTCCCTCCACCACCATCGGTGGCTACATGGATTGTTACTTCATTGCTTTTGCTGGATTACTTTTCACCAGTTTAGGAAAGCAGCTTCTGGGACTTGTGGGGGATTTTTCCTTCCTCTGGCCTAGAGGCTTTTCATCAGCAAATTGTCCTGGCACTTCTTTTGTTGTTTTTTCTCTCTCTGGCCAGGAGAGTCTGCATGGCAGCTCCAGCCGGTCTGAACCTCAGAAAGAGAGAGCCAGCGAAAGAAGGGACATTAAACTCCACCAACTTCACTGGCAGCAAGAAGACTCACGCCAGAAATCCAACAGGTTCCCAGCTACTGTGAACTCTGTTCTTCTCCCTTCACAAAGAAGGGCAGTCACCATCTTTGCCTCTCGGCCACAGGGTGGGGTGTAAGGTTCAATTTTCTTTTTTCCTGTCCGTTTTGGGTATCTTGCTTTGTTAATAAACGGTTTTACTTTTTTTTTTTTTTTTCACTTTCATCCCTGGTATCCATTTCTCTGATTGGCAGAAGAAAAGGGAGTTATTCAAGCCCTCTCTCTTAGAGAAAAATGCTCATTTTTGAGTGTTTTTCTCCTAAGATTTGTCTCCAAACTGAGACAGATGCTTTGCTGCTCGGGTTGACCCCTCAGACCAAATTTGAAGTGCACATCACCTATGGCACTTAAGGCCATTAAAACATCCACCAGTTTTGACCTCAAAATCTCATCCCAGCTCCACTGAGGTGTTCCCTTTCTTTTTATGCAGCTTTTCCCTGAATTTTCATGGATGGCTACGTGCAATGTTGGTTCCCTGAAATCTTTGCACCGCAAAGCCCCCCTGCTCACAGACTTGGGGACAATTGTTCAAGCAAATGACCCACTGTGGGCTTCACCTGCCTGGGCAACAGCACCTTCCTGTGCCCAAGAACAGCACCAGAGACCCACAGGCAGCACTGAGGGGAAGGCTGCTGGGCTCAGAAATATTCCAAGGCTCCTTCTGACTCTGCACTGCCTCTTGTTCCAGCTCCACCTCGGAGGAGAGGAGCTGTGGAAGCTGTTCCCATCCCTCCCAAAGCATGCAAACATCATCCAAGGGGCACTGGAACTCTGATTCCACTCTTGCATTGTTGTGTTGTTTTGAAAACTGGCCAACCTTCATCTTCTTCCTCTTCTGCTCCTCCTTGCTACTTGGAGGTGACAGGCATCATACAGCCCAGAAGAGCTACTCCAATCCAACCTCCCGACCCAAAAGCAGGGCTACCTATCAGCAATGAGACAGTCAATCAATGGGCTGATTAATTAACTCCTAATAAGTTAATCTGAGTGCTCAGGCAGAGAGGAGGCCTCCTGGTGAAAGCAGCGCTCTCAGGCCTTGCAGGCAGGGGAGAAAATCGATTCCCTGGCTGCCCCATTTATCACAGCAGAACACAGAGCTGGATGGAACAGCAGTGCTGGATAGATGGAATGTCAGGGCAGAGCTGCATGCAGAGCTGTGTGGTCCTGCTGGAGCACCTGGGAGGAGGGTGAAGTAATGAATAAAAGGAAGACAGAAAAAAAACACATAGGAAAGAAACTTTTCCAAAGACTACAAGAGAGCTTCTCTCCACAAGGCACTCCAGGAACCATCAGCCATCCCCTGAGCATAGTGAGAACCTTCATGTCCCCCTCTGCTCCTGTTGGATATGTGGTTCCTGAGACTGAGGAGAGGGGGATTGCTGCAAACAGACTGCTTTGGCAGTCTGAGAGGACAGTTTGAAGATGCAGAAGCAGCTCAGCTTTCTGAGAAGTTCTGGCAGCCAGAGTCTGCGAGAGGTGCTGAGCCCAGGGACATGCTCAGGATTCAGGGCTCCTGGGAACCCATGTCCTCTTGGCATTGTTCCGTTCTCCCCTTCTACAGCTGAAAGAGAAGATGATACATTTCTAGTCCACTGCCCAAATGGGCTCACTGGGACCCTTCTACCCATTTTTGACTGTGCAATGGGGCACAGAAGGTGTTAGATCCTGAACACATCCCTGCTTCCTCACTAGCAGGGCCCTGCTCTGTAGCAGAAAGCAGCAGGGCTTGAAGGAGCAGGATCTCTACTACCCCAAAGACTGCAGGATGAAAGCACATTTTCTCATGTTGTCATTGACCTTTCTTTCTTGATTTCAGTATTTTCTTATTCTTCCTGCCCTTTCTTCTCTGCCTCTCTGCTCAGTCTCCCTGTGCTCCCTGTGCTCCTCCCCAGGAGCCAGCCTGCCTGCTGTGGATTCAGGTGCCTCTTTGCCATCCTCAGACTCCAGTGTCCCACACCAGGGACACACCACACCCCTGGCAGCCTGCTTGTTCTTCCACATCTCTTAGCTTGATTCACAGTCTTGGCTTGACCTAAAGAGTTGCTCAATCATCTTTGTCCCTGACTTTGGTGCTGTGCTCTCCTCTTTCAGCATTACCACCCTTTGCTCATCCCTGTCCCCTCCCTGCCAGACCACAGCTCTGGATTCAGTCAGTTTATGAGGCTCCAGCAGCCTGCTCTGGCTGAGCTGTCCGAGTTTGTGCTCTGCTACCACATGATTAACCAGCTTCACAGAGCCCTCTTCTGTTCCTGGGAGACATTGACAAAATGCTCTTCTCTCTCCCACCACTTCCCTTCCTCCTTCTCCTGCACAGCCTTGTGCCAGGCCTGCTCTCTGCCAGCTCCATTCTGCTCTGTTAAGGCTCCCACAGTGTTTCTTTTGGAGGATCTTTTCTATTCCTTTATGAAGTTCCTCATGGCTCTTCTCCTGGTCCCTTCTCCCTCCATACCTCACCTGCAGCCACACACAGAGTGGACTCACATATCCAGCTCTGAACAGCTCCTTTTCCTCTCAAGCAAACATTTTATCTCGTGCATTTTAATGTCTCCTGAGGGATAACTCAAGCTAATTATCATCTTCAAACTCATCTGAAAACTCTTCACCAGGGCACCCACCTGGGTAGGATGGAGTGCCCAGGAGGTGACAGTTTCTCCTTGTGTGGAGAACAAACCTGACAGCTCCTGCTGGGGCTCACGGGGCTGGATCCCAACACTGGGCTGCACATGGACAGTTAATGTGCCATGACTGGAAATTCAGAGCCTGGCACCTTTCATACAGCCTCCCTGGGTGAGTCTTTGCCCAAATATGTTGGTTTGTGATTGCAATGCTTTAGAGCTTTAGAGCACAGTGTAAGGTCTGGTGAGCAGTGCAGCATCTGGGCTAAGAACGTGTTTTTACAACCAGCAAGGTTTGACTTAGCAATTACAACAATAATCTTTTACTAATTCACATTTCTGTGAGCTAGTGAATGGCTGGTAAATGTGCCAGACCCCTTCAGGCATATTTTTTTTCTTAACATTCAAAGTTTTTAGCCATGTGCACTATGTCTTGGGTTGCCAGTTGAATTAACTTTTTTTTTTTTTTTACTTACATAACTTGCACTTCTTAATCAGGATTGTCACAGACAGCCACCAAGACATGAACAGAGAGGCTTTGTGGAATAATCACTCAAATTAAACTGCTTTGTAAATACCAGAATGATTAAAAAATAAATAAATGTTTGGATGCCCAACTTCTTGTGCAGACTATCAAACATCTGTGAACAGGAGTGAACCATTTTCAGGGCTTTGTCTTACATATTTATTCAGGAACACAATTTTTTCCTGTTTTATGCAAATCCAGCTTGCCTGACTGCTTGCAGAGAAGATCTGTGAAGAACTCAACAGGATGGGCTCATCAGAATCTCTCTTTAAAAGACAGCAAAAATCTAAGCAAGCCATTATTCACTCAGCTTTCCACACTTCAGCAGTAGCAAAGGCACAGAATGTCTCTGAGGAGCCACCCAAGAGGGCTGGGAACCCCTTGGATCCCACTCTCCAGGCTGATAACTCTGCAGCACCTCCATGCACATCAAATGCTGCTGTATCAGGGCATTCTGAGGGTGTTCTTCCACCTTCCTCACATTCACTATTCCGACTTTTAGCATAACAAAGAATCTTCCAACCACGTGCACAGTTTCCCTCCATCAGCACCGACAAGCTGAACTCTGGTCATGGATCCAGTGTATAAAACCCAGACACGATGTCAGGGCTTTTGGGGCTGTCATTTGAGAGGAAGAAGATGAACAGTCCCACATTTGCAGCCTGGGTGGGCTGGGGGCCCCTGCTGTGTCTGAGGCTGCAGGAGGTGCTGTGAGGGTGCTGTGCCCCTGGCTGAGCTGGTCACTCACTCTGGGCACGGCCACATCAGGACAGGTCCCAGAAGAGTGAGCAGATGATGGGGATGTGCCATCCAGATAGGGCCATGACTGATAAATGCATTGATAAAAACTGTTCCTTAAGCCCAACAGACTGGAAAACATAAAAATAGTTTTGATTTTGGAGACACCAGTGTCTCCATGGGTTTAACAGGGCTCCAGACACTCTTCTTTCCATAAAGCATCTCAGGATAGTTTAAGGTACACACAAGTGTTTTCTGGTCTCTGAGTACCTGATCTAGAAATACGTATTGGCCAGTAACCTTCATGTTTCATCAGCACCACATCAATCCAAACCCAATGAGAGGTTTGTCTGCAGAGTCTGCACACCATGAACAGACATTTGATCATGGAATCATTTCGGTCGGCAAAGATCAAAGCCAAGGCCCTTCTGTTTTAACTGTATCAAATATGATTGTTTCACTCCTTATTTTGCTATTAAAGAGTGGCAGCACATGGAGAGCATAGAGCCACCAAAGCCCAGCAGCACCATTAATGGTTTCAGGGAGCTCAGAGGACATTTTCCCTCCAGGAGAGGCCAGTTCTTCTCAGTGTTGCACAGGTGTGCTCACTGCCAGGTGTGTACACCGTGGTGGCTGGTGTGTCACACACCAGCAGGGTTCCAAATGGTTCTCCACCTCAGCCCTGTTCAGCTGCTCCTGCCGCCTCCTCCTGGACTCCCTGAAGCAAGGTGGGCCTCTGGGGACATGAAGTTACTCTATTTCTCCTTGAAATTTCTGGGGGCTAACCCTGTGACTGAGCCAGTGTCTGAGGTATGTGAGGATCCCCTCAGAGCATTGTGATGCAGAAACAAAGGCAATTGCCAGAAAGCAACTCCTCTCAGCTAGAAGCATGGTGCTGCACACAGGGAAGGGTGTGACTCAAGTCTTTGGTTCATCAGAAATTTAGAACCATTGAATCATTAAATCATAGAATGATCTGGGTTGGAAGGGACCTTAAAACTCAACCTGTGCCACCCCCTGTCATGGGCAGGGACACCTTCCACCATCCCAAGGTGCTCTAAGCCCCAATGTCCAGCCTGGCCTTGGACACTGCTAGGGATCCAGGGGCAGCCACAGCTGCTCTGGGCACCCTGTGCCAGGAGAGAGGGAGGAAGGGAGGGAGGAAGGATTCCAGGAAGAAGGAAGGAAGGAAGGATTCCAGGAAGGAAGGAAGGATTCCAGGAAGGATTCCAGGAAGGAAGGATTCCAGGAAGGAAGGATTCCAGGAAGGAAGGAAGGATTCCAGGAAGGAAGGATTCCAGGAAGGAAGGATTCCAGGAAGGAAGGAAGGATTCCAGGAAGGATTCCAGGAAGGAAGTGTTATGAACAAGTTTTTGGGTTTGCTCTGTTCCCGCTCTGTTTTGTCCCTGGTCCTGTCTCTCCGCCCAGAGCCTGCTCCGCTTTTTCCCTGGTCCGGGTCTGCCCCCCCGGACCCCGNAAACCAAGGAGAAGATGAAATCGCCAATCAAGGACTTTTCTGCTTTGTCACCATGATCTGAAGAGCACCCAGCCGACGTGACATCCCTAGACTACGAGTCAAACACTGGTCTTCTTTTTAGGAACTCTTGTGAGGACAGAAGTTGTAGCTGTGCTGCCAAGTAAAGCTGACTTTCTCTTCCATGTAGTCGTACATCGGGGGCAGCAGTGGTGCACGTGACCCCTCGGGCCACCCCCGGAGCTGATTTCTCAATAAAGGCATGCAAAGGGAGCAGGTCTCCTTGTTCTTATTTACTTCAGAAGGAAGGAAGGAAGGATTCCTGGAAGAAGGGATTCAAGGAAGGAAGGAATCACAGTAACTTTTTCTTTACAGCTTTTAGAGGGAAAGTTTGTTTAGTTCAATTTTATGCATGTGTCTGCCTCATCACTCCTGCCCTTCTCCACAGGTCCATGCATGTTTGTATTTGTTCAGAGAAATAACTTAGTGAGGGAAAATACAGTTCAAGAGATGAACTTTGTAGTTGGATTTGAAGAGGGCCGAGCCTGTAGCCTCACTTCTCCACTGGGGTAGGGATATACATAGCCTGTAGCCACACTCTGATCTCTCTCTTTTTGCATAATCACAGCAGAGGTAGCAACTGTCATCTTCATCCCACTGAGTATTTTAATGTTTGCTTTTCTTTTTCTTCCAGTGTCCCACAGAGGCAATTAAACAGAGCAGGGAATTAAGCAGGGCTCGCAGCAGGTCTGCATTTCCATGAGGACATTCTTAATGAGGGTTTCCTTGATGAGGCCTGTGGGGGAGACTCCCCTCTATGTCCTTGGCAAGGCATAGCATTGTCCCATCTTCCCAGTCAGTGGGACCAGAGTCACTCCTGTTCCTGGGTCACATTTCCTCTAGACAGCTCTGCAGGGCTCCAAGCTGTGGTTACTCACAGAGCAGTGTTGTGGACAGAGCCTAGATGGAAATGTGTGAGTTCCTGCCACTGGCAGGATGTGGCCCCAGGGTGAGCAGAGCTTGCTGCCTGCATGCCAGGGCAATGTGGGATGAAATATGGCATTTATTTCCAACATGTGGAAGCCAGAAGTTGCCCATTCCTGTCTGGTTGTCTCCAGCAGTGCTGCCGTTTCCTGGGCCTAGGGCCCAAGGCTGGGCAGGACCTTCCCTCAGCCCCAACCCACAGTGGCCTCCCCTGTGCTCTTTGTGTGCCCCAAGCACAGCATTTCAAAGAATCACAGACTCATGGAATGGTTTGGGTGGGAAGGCACCTTAAAGCCCAGCCCACTGCACCCCTGCCATGGCAGGGACACCTCCCACTGTCCCAGGCTGCTCCAAGCCCCAGTGTGCAACCTGGCCTTGGGCACTGCCAGGGATCCAGGGGCAGCCACAGCTGCTCTGGGCACCCTGTGCCAGGGCCTCACCCCCTTCACAGAGAACAAATACTTCTTAATATCCAAATTAAATCCACCATCCTCAGCTTAAACCCAGTACCCTTGTACTGTCTCTGCAGGCCTTTGCAGTGAGTCCCCCTGCAGCCCCTTGCAGGCCCCCTTTAGGCACTGGAAAGGGGCTCTCAGGTCTCCCCAAAGCATCAAGAGACTGATGCACAACAGACACAGCAGCATGCCAAGCTCCAAGCGTGCCCTGACAGCATCACTTTCCTTCCCCAGCCACGGGGGTTTGTGCTCATCCAGCATTTCTCATTGGCTCTTGATGAACCAACCCAGCAGCCCCACTGATAAGCCCAGCACACGATTCCCAGTCACTTTCACTTGAACCTGTGCAAAATATTCCAATTCATTCTAATTGAGGCTAATGGAGCTGGAAGAGCAGGTCTGGCAGCAATATGTCACCACACATGTGCCATTTGGCTCCCATCACCATCCTCAGGGGCCTCTTCTCACGCACTTATCACAGCCTGACCAGCCCTGCTCTGCTCACCAGCATGGAGGGTGCACGGGGGGAGCAGGTCAGCAGAGAGGGGAGCCACGGGAGAGTTGTATTTCCAGCGGGATTTGGGGCTCTGCAAGGGAGCAGTGCTGGTGCACAGCGAGCAGAGACCTTGTCAAGGTGTCCTGTCTTCCCTTTCTCAGCATGTGCAGGGCCATGGCAAGTCACCAGGATGGGAGGATGAGGGGTGGTGTTGTGTTGGTTCTGTGGACTGCAAATTCTCAGGATATTTTTTTTTATTGACATGGAAAACATTTAAACTTCTCCAGAATTTTTCATTCCTATTAAAATCTTTTGGCCCAAATCTGAAGGTAGGATAGCATCATTTTTCTGCTGTTTCGTGGTGTGTGCTGGAGAGGAGCTTCCATCCCACTGGGATGTGGGAACACAGAAGGTGCAGAATTCAGTGTGATGGCAGGAAAATGAGGGTGTTGATGGGCAGTTCTGGGTCTGGTGATTTTGAATTTTGATTGAAGTGTTTCTATTAGAAATTTAGATATTCCACAAAGCAAAAAAAAGCACCACTTTACTAATAGATCAAAATCTGGGCCAGCCCCATGACCTGATGTGCCCATTAGGAACGTGTTCCTTGTTCAAGGCAGGGCTCCAGATCGCAGGAAAAAACCCTGGAAAGGAAGGCAGAGGAGCCAGCTTGCTCCAGAAATGCTGTGTGGATCTGAAATGTCAGTCCAGGCTCCCCTCCTCTGCTGCAGGTCTGGGGACAGTGCTGTAGAGAGAGCCCCACAGAACAGCCCCACCTCGCCCAGAGCTCCTTCACACTTTACTTCACTCAGTCAAGATGTTCTACTCCTTGAATGCCACCCAACAGTTCATTCCTCAAAAGATGTTAATTACTGCTGATTGGTTTATTAACTTGCTGCCAAGAATCCATAATTTTCCTAGGAAAGGCAATACCATGCAGATGCTGCTTGATCTGAGACCTGCAGAGCTTAACCCTTCATGCTGTGCAGTGTCCACACTCTGAGAGCCAGGGCTGGCTCTGTGGCACTGCTGACCGCAGGTTACACCCACAAATCATCAGCACACAAACTTGGGATGTCAGAGACAGCTCTGCTGGCTTCCCTGAAGATCAATGAACATTCAGCTCAGATTTGGATTTTCCATTTCCCTTCAAGGCTGTGCATATCCCAAGCTGAGTGCCCTGCAAATACTCACTTTATAAAGACCTGTGAGTGCCCACATTCACATTTCCAGTAAAATCCTTATCCCTTTGTTCTGCTTTCCCAGATGGGCCGCAGGTCCGTAGAGGGATCCTGGGAGCACTGGCTGGTATCTGATGACTGATTTTCTTACCAGACCTTTTCCTTTGTTCTTTTCCCTGGTCCAAAGGAACTTCTGGATGCACTGAGCCATGAATGGATCTGCCAGGTGCCCTGTCCTGCCTACTCCCAACTCTTCAACTATGACCCTGCTCTTGGTGCCTTCCTCGCCTGCTTCCTTCTATCTTTCTCAAAGACAGTTATTCTCCTCCTTTCCTATCCCTGGCCATCCCAGCTTTCCTTCTTTTCCTTATCAGCCTTCTAGCACACAGCATCACCAGCTCCACACCCTCCCTGCCCAACCTCTGTGTCTCAGCCCCACCAGCCAGGTCCCAGCTCTCCAGGCTCAGAGATGGGGCAGTGAAATGGGGTGTTCTTGGATTTGTTAGGAATACAGTGGCAGGAGTGCAATGTGTCCTGCCATGGCTCCTATTCCACTGCCCAGTCACACAAAGGCCCCTGAAAGGCTTCATCCAGGACACTTCCAGGGCTTGTTCCCAGAGGTGTTCAGCAGCTACAAGTCCTGCAGGATCACCAGAGGCAGTATGGGAACAAGATGGACTAGCTGCAGCACCACCTCTGCTGAAGGAAGGCACTCCCATCACCCTAGCTTGATCCATTCCATCTCTTCTTTCTGGCTGAAAGTGTAAATCTTGCTTCCAAACAGGAAAAAGCTCCTTCTCAGGAGCATTCAGATGGTTTCAGTGGGTTTCTGTTTCTTTGCAAAGATCTTCTTGATTTTCCTGGGAACACCCAAGAGATCAAACTCAACTTCCACTTGGCACGGGGCTCCTTGGCACCTCAGAGACCAAAGTTTGCTCTTGTGCTCCCACATCAGAATCAATGTCTTCCAGTGCCTGAGCTCTCCCAGGAGCTCATCCCCTGCAGGTAGCAATGCCTTGGCTTTGAATCCTGAATCTTTATGTTTTCATTAATTTTTTGGTAGCAGTCCTGACCTCCTCTGGCTGTGTGTACCTGTCCCTCAGATTTGTTAGTGTGCAGCTTATCTCTCCTGGATCATGGACATCTTCACCCCTACAGTTCCTCATTTTCCAGCATGGCCCCCCTCCCTCTCTGCTCCCCAGGGTGCAATCCCCCACTGGGTAATTGCAACCTGCATTTTTTGTTTCCAGACAATGACCTTGCATCCAGCAGGATTGTGCTGCACCTTGTCTGATTGCATGTCCCAAGCCCAGCCAGGCAGATTGATTGTCAACTATTTACTTCAGCCATTCACTCCTCATTATTCACAGTGTGAGATTCATCCCATAAATGAGGGAACTGGCTGGAATTGCTCTTTATTGGTTTTATTCCATGATCATGTTCTGAGGCTTTTATAAACAGGAGGAGGGAAATTACAAGTGTATCACAGTAGCCACACAAACTTATCCTGCATCAATCTGTTTTAGTGAAGACATGCTTTCTGGAGCTGATTCAAAAATTAGATTGGATCTCCCTTTCTATTTTTTCCTCTTTTTCATAGCTGATGATAATTTTCTTATAGCAAACAAATACCTGCATGTGAGAAACCTCCAACCACACTGATGTGCACTTGGTTATTTTGAAGATTTTTATGTTTATGAAGGAAAAAAAACAAACCACTTTTTAGTGAAAATCAGATCCAGAATACTCTGATCTCACTTGGAGTGTCACTGCCCTTTCTTTTCCACCTGCCAACACAGAGGTAACAACTGAGCCCTGTCAAGTCTTCCAGCTCTTTCTGCCTCTGTCACCTCAATCAGCTTCTCATTTCTTGGCTTTGTCTGACAATACAGAGAAGTTCCAAAAACCTTCCCATTCAAAAATAAGGTACCTCAGGGGCTGATTCCCTTCTAAGAGCAAATTTGAGGAGATACCTTCATCCATCAGCTGGCCAAGAATGGAATAACTGGGGCCTTCAAGCAATCCTTAGGAAATGAGCAAGGACGGGAGTGTTCAATTAGCAGCACTCATGAGCCCAATAAGTGGCTGTGCTGGTCTGTGCTGATCAGATCCAGGCACAAACATGAGGAACAAATATCCTCTCTCTCAAGGAGCTATGGCCAAATTGATTTAATATTCACTCAGCAGGACTCCTTCCAAAAAGCCCTTTTTCCCCAGAAAAGCCACTTTTCAAAGTAATGTGTCTGAGTGGTTCAGTTTAAATCCCCAGCACACTTAGATGCCTTTACAGTCATCAGCCACCACTGTTCTTCTCTTAAATCATGCTGACCACAGCCCAGAAAGGCAGAGCAATGGATGGTAAAGCTGGATTTGCACATCTGTAGTGCACAACCCCGGTGGGACTGGAATTTATAGGCATCATGAGAATATCCAATTAGCAGCGTTAACACTAACATATTCAGGAAAGGACATTGCTATACCTCCTAGCACAGGGCTGAGCAGCAGCAATTTGTAACTGCTGGAGACTGAGGTGGGAGGAGTCCTAGAGATGCTCTGCAGGGCTGTTCTGCCAGGCAAAGAACACTGCTCCAGGCAACCCAGGGCCTGGCCATCCCCCAGGGACACTCTCAGCCTTAGGTGACAGGTGTGTCTGGTGCTGCTGTCTTCAATTCATATTTTTATCATTTCCACCGTTTGATGTTCATTAAGATTTTTATTGACAAGATTTCAATAAAAGTTTTTAAGTTACACCAATAAAATGCACACTTATAAAGGCCCTGTCCAAAGCTTAAGAATTCTTCATGCATCTCTTCCTCTCAGAAGCCAACACCTCTGCTTGAGATTTGCAATAGCTGGGGGGAGAACCCTCTGGTTGCACTAGAGGTGCTCCTGCCAGCACCCTCATCTTCACTTTGCTCTTCCCTGTGCCTCAGTGCTCAGCTGGAACTACTCAGGATATTCTCAAGTTTGCTCCTTCCTCCTGCCTGACTGCCAGGCAAAAACTTCATCAATCAGACACAGAGTGCGATTTCTCCTTGCAGTTTTCTCTCAGTAAAAACCTTAATAAACCTCAAATGGTAAAAATAATAAAAATCTTAATTGAAGACAGCAAAATGAGCTTTGCATTGGAACATAAACCCCAACGAGGAGCTGTGTGCATTTATAGCTCTCAGCTCACACAAGCACATGGATTTAAAGGCACTGAGGGCCCCTTGGCCACATTGCTCCCAGGAGTGCAGGTTCTGGGTTTCCAGCTCTTAGTCTGAGGTTTAAGTGAGGACAGAAGTCAGTGTTTGCCTGTGCAGCTTTGAAGGGGAGCAGCTGCTGTGAGGTGGGGAGAGAAATGCCAGGGGCTGGAATCTGGGTGTATTGAGTGCACCAAGGGTTACCAGCCTGGAAAGTCTCATTTCAAGTGTTGCAGTCTCCATAGAGTGTGAAATGTTTCACTTTGGAAGGTATAAGCCATGAAACCCTGAGGTAGCTGAAAGTTGAGGGCACAGTTTGAAAAACACTTTTTTTTTACTGTTCTGTTCCTTTTCCTATTTGTCCACATTAAAGATGTTTGATTTCTTAACCCCTGTGGCATCATCATCTTCAGCAGGATGAAGTCCTGAGGCCAGGAGGGAGGGAATAAATTTGGATGTGTCAAAGAGATTATCAAGTGTGGGTTCATCCTCAACCTTGGGCTGTAGGTAACATTTTGGTGAGGAAAGGAAAGCTGACAAAGACAGCAAGGAACACAGGGAGAGACATGAGAGGGAGCTTGAAGATGTCAGAATGGCTAATAGACAGAAAACTCTAATAGTTTATAAAAATAACAGCCTGAAGCTTGATTTCTCCTCAGAGCTCTTATTTGGAACACAGAACATTGAAAGAAAAGGCAATAAAACTCAGATCAGAAACTCTGAGTTCCCATCCACCCAATATCACAGCAGTCACAGGGCACTGGACTCAGACTGGCCAAGGCAGTCACTTTGCAGTACAGCATGTGTTTCAACTGGGAGAGGCTCTTCCAGACAAACTCCTAAATATATTCTTTCCATTGTCAAAGTAACAGACCATTTTTCAAGAGGAGGTGCCTAATGTTTAAGAAAGAAGGATGTTGCTGCAAAGAATTTTCAGTCAAAGATGGAAAGATCTGTCCCTAGTGAGGACAAACACTTGTGTCACTCCTCTTGAACATCTTCATCAACTTGCCAGACAATGTTCAGTGCACTTGTGAAGTCCCAGAAACCCTGTGAACAGAGAGACTCTTTGTCATTGTTCCCATGAGCTGGAATAATTCCAGTTTGGGAAGATGGTCCTCAGGAAGAGCCCAGCAAAACATGTTTGTCTGGACTTCTCTCTGAATTTATCCTCCTTGCAAACCTTCCCTTGGAGAAAAATCAATTTTTGCCTTCGTTCTCAGCAGCTCCCATCAAGAAGGTGCTTTTAGCCCAGCCTCAGAGAAGCTGTTGCCAAGTGCTTCAACATCCCAGGCTCTTTGTCTCTGAAACAAAGGGAAATGCAGTTATGTTGACATGTTTCCACTAATATTGTCTGCACAGATTATTTGCAGCTTTTAACCTTTTCTTCTTCACTGTGTCTAATTTTCCCATCCAATAACTCTTCAAGGTCCTCCTCATTGTTGCTGTTCTCTAAGAGATGCCGTGTTCCAGGCCACCTTTCCCCAGGAATTGTATTTCCATATTTCTTATTGTTGGTTCATCTCCACAAACAAAGAAACAGGGATGAAGCCCAAGTAACGCAGAGAGAGTGAGCGCAGCACCCAACCCCAGCTCCTGCCAGGCACAGGCGAGCACAACTGGCAGCCTCATGGTCCATCCTGCTCCAGCAGCCCCACAGTCCAGGTGGGAGCAATACTCCAGACAGACTGCCAGGCTGACAAGGGTCCCTGCCTGAGGGCAGTGTAATTCCAGAAAGGCATTTGGGGATGGGTCTAGAGGAGGAACAAAAGGCAGGGAATGGAAGGCAGTGCATGAGAACTCAGTGCCCCACACACCCTTTTGTATGAAGGGTTCTGAGCAGCAGGAGCAGGGCGGTGGAACCCAGTAGCTCCTATTTCTCAGTGTCAGAAACTAAGGAGACCTGAGATCCTGGGACAGCTACTGGGAAACTGCCTAAGGACAGCTGCTGCCGGGATCTGTACAGGATATATGCAAGTATGTAAATTCTCCACTGTTGCTGTTTCATTCTGGTCAGACTCACTAGGGACCCAGAAACAAGGAGCTGCAGCTGCTCCACTTGTGTTGGGCCATTGGACAGGGAAACACCTCTCAAACCCAACCTCTTTCCTGCATGCAAATTCCTTTTCTTCCTGGTCTTTGCTTTTTCTCCCAGCACAGGACGCAGGAAACCTGTACTGCTCTTCCAGACCCTCCCAGTTCACATCTGCTGTCTGTCCCAATGTCATGGCCTTGGAGTCAATATTTTGGGGAGTTTAGTCCCCAAGTTTGTGCTGATGTCACTGAGCCTATTTAGGCTGTGGTGTGACACTAACAGAGAAGAGTTATTCCCATGTACCACTTCCACATGAGTCTATCCCAGCATTTTTCCTGCTGTACTATGCTACAGAACCTGCAGGACTCGATACCACGCACAAAGACTGGGAGTGCTCCCGGAGCTTTGGGCACAGCCTCCTGCACAGGAGGAACACTTGCTCAGCCACATGCACCAGCCACACCATATCATCTGTGTCCCCTCTAACCCAAAGAGCAGTTCCTGATCCTCCGAGAACCTCCTAGAATCTGCCCCATCCTTTTTGCTCTACAGTCCTGCAAGTTATTTCAGGCCATGTTCCTGAGCTCTGATCTAGGATAATAAAGATTAATTTTTAGCTTAAAAGTAAAAAATACTCACACATACACATTTCCCACCCTCTGCAGCCTGAAAGTCCCTCAGTTATTTCCTTTACCTTATCCCAAACCTGTTCACTCAGACATTTCCTCTGTGCACTTCGCCAGAATCTCCAAATCTGCATTTCCAACAAATTGCTTTGTAAAGTTGCTGTATTTTTTTTTTTCTCTGAGCATATTCCATTTTCCCTTTACAGGAAAAGTTGCAAGAACAGCAGCTGCCTCAGCTAGCTGAAGCCATTGGTAACTTCATCTGCCCCACAGTCTGTTAAGGATCCATTTTCCTCCCAGCATTGTTCTCTTCCAATACTTGTTCAAACACTTCATATCACCACTCCACAATCCTCCAGCAATAGTTTTCTGATTTCATTGTTCCAAGGGCTAATTCTCAGCTGCATTTATACAGACCATGAGTCTCAGCTAAGGGCTGCAGTCTGGTCAATTTTGGTTTTGTGTTGATTTGGCACAGCCTGGTTTTTGGTAGCAGGGCAGGACCACAGAAGAGGCTTCTGTGAGAAGCTGCTAGAAGCTTCCACCATGTCTGACAGATCCAGTCTCTGCTGGCTCTGAAGATGGATGTGCTGCTGGCCCAATCGGAGAGGCTGGTAATGCCTCTGTGATGACATAGTAAAGAAGAAAATCAAAACGGTGCATGCACAGCTTTTTCCAGGGGTAGTGAGGCACAACCACAGCTGGCACCATCTCAGTGCAGCCCGTGGCAAGCCTTGCCTGCCTGGCCACTCCCAGCCAGCCACGCTGTGAGCAGAAGGGCAGGAGTAGCAGTGGCTTCTCCCTCCTGGTACCCTGCATGAAGAGAGGCACTAAATAATGCCAGCACCATGTCGGCTGCCACTGCCCACGCAGTGGTGGTGGGGCTGCATGGCCAATAGCAAAACATAGCAAGCAATTCCCCAGCACTGAACCTGAATGAAGTCGACCTCTCAGAGCTGTGGAGCCGTGCAGGAATCTTTGAATTGGTAGAACTTGTTGGCAATTGGAACCTACGAGCAGCAGGTGTTTTCTAGTCAGAGAAGAGGAGCAAGTGAGGACATGTGAGGGAAAACAACATGGCAACACCAAGGTCAGTGGGTAAAAGAGGGGCAGGAGGTGCTCCAGGCACCGGAGCTGAGATTCCTCTGCAGGCTGTGCTGAGGACCATGGTGAAACAAACTGTCCCCTTGGAATGCATGAGGCCCACAGGGGATGAGAAATTCACACGCAGCCTGTGGGAAAAGTGCTGCTGCTGGAGCAGGTGGATGTTGGAGAAAGCTGTGATCCAGTGGGAGACCCAAATGGAGAGAGAGCCCCTGCTTCCAGAGATGGAGAAGGAGGGCCCTTGTTCCCAAAGGAGAGCAGCCTGTCCTCAGAGGACTGCACCTCATGGACCCCCACCACAGCAGTTTTGGGAAGACTGTTTGCTCGTGGGATGGACTCACTGTGCAGCAATTTTGGCAAGACTGCTGCTTGTGAGATTAGAGCCACACTGCAGAAGTTCATGGAGAGCTGTCTCCCATGGGAGGGACCCCACAGCAGAGCAAAGGGGGCAGAGCATTTCCCTCCCTGAGAGAACAGAAGATCTCGAGTGATGAACTGACCAAAACCCCCACACCTTGTCTCCCTGTGCTGTCAGTGGGAAAGAGGGAGGGGCTGGGGGGGGAAAGGTGTTTAAAAGACCTATTTTAATTCTCATTGTCCCCCCCTGACTCTGATAATAATAAATTTACTTTATACCTTTAAATTTGAACCTGGTTTGCCCTTTTGTCTCTGTCCTTATCTCAACTCATGCACCCTTTGTTAATTTTTCCTGTCTTCTGCCCAACTGTAGCAGGAGAAGGTGAGCAAATGTCTTTCATAAGTCCCTGGCATTTGGCCAGTGTGTCAAGCCATGATAGGTTTTCATATTCAGAGGATCTTTCCACCACTTCAATGGGGCACTCCACTCTCTCTTCTTTGCTGTGTTGTTTTCAACCCAGCTGATGGTCAGCTAAGCTTGGCATAGCCCCAAGGTAATCCTTGGACTTGTACCAAGCACAACATGGTACACATATCCCTCTCTTTCCTGACAACGTGTCCCATTACATTGTGATCAAATCCTTGCTTTTGGGATTTCCCCTGACCCCTCACAGAACTTCCTCCTCAAGCCTGCATTGAGGCAGTTGCACTGACACTGCTGGGCTGGAGCTGAGATTTCCTGTCATCCCAACCCCACTGCCCCTCCAGAGGAGGGATCAGCACTTCTAAAGGGGCTCTTCCCTGAGGGGAGATCTCCAGATGGTGGTATTTTTTTCCCAGGTACCTGAGCAAACTCTGAAGATGCAGTTCTGGTTGTTTTTGGTGTTTTTTTAATATGCTTTGTTCTCTGAAAGTACTGAAATTAATTCTGCTGTGTTAATCCTTGGCATTGGAGACAGGGTAGTAACAGATGGGTACAAAGTGGATGGGACTGGAAATCCTGTCAGAGAACATCCTTGTCCTTGTCCCAGGTCTCAGCAATGTCCTGCAGTGAATGAAAGCCGTTTGCTTGCTGTTTCTACTTCCTCAGCTATGCAAACAGTTTATCTACCCTTTTTGTTCTCAGACTTGATGAATTCATCTACTGAATATAAGCATCTAGAACTGAGTCACAGCCTTCCTTTGTAGTGGGTAGAGAGAAAGAAATGTATTTCCCATTCTAAGAGATTTTTAATATTAAGTGAAACATGCCCTGCCAGAGCCAGCTCATTTGCAGATATTAAGAGGAAGAGCGTAATGTTAAGTGAGATAAATCCAGTCTGATATCTCTCACCCTCAGCTATGCCCAGGTAGAAGATGCCAGAGAGAGGACGTCCCGCCTCTGCCCTGTGCCCTGCCACACTCCTGGTGTAGAAGGTGTGTGTGTTAGAGATTGTTTCCATGGTCTGCTCCCTGGTTTTGGTAGAGGAGAGCCTGAAGAGAATTGGGATTCAGCCTGGTGTGGTTACTCAGCCCTTTCTATACTTGGGCTGTGGCCTACAGACTCTTCCATCACCTCCCAACCCTCACCCTCAGCTACGCACCTTGTATTTTACTGCATTGGCTGCTGGGATGGCCCAGGGTGACCTGGATTAGAGATAATTGCAGCTCCTTAATCAAAGTTCTCCTTGTCCCCTGATGTCAAGGGGGGAGGTATCATCCTCACCCTCACAGTCACCACTCACCTGGATGGGAGAAGCTCTCTCAGCTGGGTCTGGAGAGTTCCAGCACAGCACTGCAGTGGCAGGTGCCACCCCAGCCCTGATGTCACAGCACATGCTGCTGACAGCACAACCCCAGGTAGCAATGACAGCAAATGGTGGTGATGTCTGCTTTGCTCTCCTGCCCTTACTGTAAACCACCTCCTTGCCTGAGCAAAGCTTGGAGAGAGCTCCAAGTCCTGCTTTAACAAAGTATTCCCCTAATCAAAAGCTTCTGACCTTTGGCTAAGAGGCCCCATAGAACAAATCCAATATCCCAGATCTGAGAAACCAGAGAGACAAGGATCACCTCGTTCTACAGTCTCCCTGACTCTCTCTGTACCTTCACTGTGTGACAGTCACATGCAGGAGAGTCTGTAGAACCTTCCAGGTTTCATTCAATGGGCATTTCCACCACCACCAACCCCCACATCTTAGCACAGCTCTCTAGCTGTGTTTGAAGGTGGTTGATCCAGGGCTGCCCCCCGGCAATACATACCTGGTTGAAGGGACTTAGGAGAGACAAGACCTTCCTCAGGCACTCCTCAGACAGGATCTGCCATCCCCAGGAGCAGCTACAATGCATGGCACCACCTCAGCTGGGGCAGCAAGGCCCTGTGCAAACCACATGGGAATGGACAGTCCAATATGGACTGTGCTTCCCCAGGAGCAGGGCTCCTCAAGCCCTGAACTGTGCACTGACAGCAGTGACAGCAGTGAGAACTGCAAGGTGCTTACCAAAGAGCTCTGGGGCTGCAGGTGACACTCTCAGGTGACTCCAGTGACCTGCTCAAATATGTTAAGGTGGCTCCACCCTGAGTCTTTGATGACTTTGAGCCAGTCTTCACCTGGCTGAAGGGTGAAGAGAGATGGAGAGCCAGGACACGGACACAACAGTTCTTGTTCGGAGAATTGCACAGCAAAATTGCCCAGTGCAGGCTCCTGCAGGTGGGAGAAATCTGCAACCTCTGCTCAGGAGGCAGAGCTGGATCTCAGGATCAGGATAACCCAGCTGCCCAGGAGTGTCAGACATCAACTCAGTGTTTGAGTCAGGATAATCAAACCCATTGCTGGCTTATGTACTTGGCTCCTGTCCTAGGCCTCATTAATAGTCTTGCTTAAAGCAATTGTTAATAGTCCACCATGGCTCCATGCCAAGCAGATGCACTCAGTTAATCTGCTCACTTTGATCATTTGGTTGTTGAACTTCAGGGTGCCTGAGATTTCGTTCATGTCCCCCTACCCACATTTCTCAGTTCAGGGCTCTTCAGAAGTGTGCTGGCACTCTTTCCCCGTCCGAGGAAGCTGGTTTTAAGGACAGGTACCAGAGTGAGCAGGTGTGTTGAAGATGCCTATGGTTGCTATGATAACACCATTACAAATTAGACTCTCCTGGTATTGTCTTTGCTTGCAGTTTGGGGGAGTACTTGGTGAATGTGAGGGGTCCTAGTACCCTGGGAGGTTGAGCAAAGGCTGAATCCCACTGCCTGTGGGATGTGTGCTGGGGGCTCCTGGTTTTCCAGGCAGGTGCACTGATTGCAGGTCAGCTTCCAGAAGGGCTGGCAGCTTTGGAAGGTGAAGAGGCAGGCACCAAGTATCCCTGTTTTGCACTGTACCAGATGCTTCAGCAATGATCCAGAGATGTCCCAATGCTGAGGAGCAGGTACTGCCCAGCAGCTTGGCCTGATGAGCATTGGCACAAGCACCCTGCAGGCTGTGCAGCCAGCCCTGCGGAGGCAAAAGGACAGGTCCACACCCCATGCTTTCAAAAGATTGATTTAGAAATTGCAAATGTCCATAGGAAGGCTCAGGACAATTTTGAAGCGCTGGGAAACTAAAACTAGAACTGCTGAGCACACTGAGCTTGTCAGGTAAAAGGTGAAGGTACTTCAGAGAGCAAAGGGCTCTTCAGTTTGGAAGGCACACACACATAAGACCCTGTGGGGTGACCCTGGAATCAGCCCAGGCCAACTGAAGTATGACACCGTTTTTGCTGCAGATTAATTAGCTATAAAACCATCAGACAAGAGAGTGTTCAGGACTCTCCAGTGCTCACAGTCTTCACAAAACCCTTCTAACAGCTCTGTGACTGCCCACTTTGCACCCAGACTGAGCTCATAGCAAGAGGGCAGGAGAACCTGTGTGACAAAGGACTTCAAAGCAGGAGAGCACTGCAGGCAGCACCAGAATGGGGCCAACAGCCCCATAAGCAGCACATCCCACCCATACTATGGCCCAGGGCAGGAGAAGGGCTGCAGTGTGTGGGAGAGAACAGAGCCATACTGACCCCCCAGCTGAGCTGCAGAGGCACACAGGCCATGGGACTCTGACCATGGGAAGTAAAACAGAACTTGGAGGGACAGCTGAGAGACCAGAACTGTACAAAAGCTGTTACCACAAAAGCCACAGCCACATTCATGTTCACATTGAGGCAGCCTGGGGGACACTGCAGGAGAAAAGGTGAGGCGCAAGAGCACTCAGGAGAAGCCCTCAGCAGACAGATGCATCCCAGAGCATTTCTCAGAGCTGGATTGCAGGGTGATGGGAAGGACAAGTCTGTGTGCTTTATTTCATCCTTTTAAAAATTATTTATTTAATTAATTTCCAGAATGGATTTAATGACTACACTATCAAGTTATGTTTTTTTCAGAAAGGAAAATACCAATCTGGTGGGAATAGTAAAGAGCAATAATGGGTCAAATGGATGTTGGGGTCAATGTGAGTCCCTATGGGCTGGCACCATGGGATCCAGGCTCACAACCTGCCAGGCCAACACCAGCCCAGAACAGCCAAGAGCCCAGGAAATACTGGAGAGCTGAACAGAAACACCCCTGAGAGCACATTAGCTAGGCCTGAATCCATAACCAAATTTCCTATGAGTGTGTATCTTGCTAGGGGTCTTGTGGAGCCACATGTGGGCTTTACAGACACTGCACCCAGATAAGAGCACCTGCACTGCACACCCAGCAGACACAGTGTCCTGGTTTAGAGCAAATTTGGGAGGAAACCTCTGAATGGGGTCCCTCCAGGGAAAGGGAAAAAAAAAAAAAACAATCCAAGCAATCCCTCCCCCAGTCGGTTCGGGAAAAAATTTCCTTGGAGAGAAGTGGAAAAAGAAACAGAACTGTTTATTCAACAGGCAACACACCTCCCAGCACAAAATTGAACAATACCAAACAGGAAAAAAACCTCTTGCCACTCTGAAGAGATGACAGGATCAGAAGAGTTCCTTCCGTGGGCTGCCCGGCTCACTCAGGCTGTTCTCAGTCCCTCCGGTGCTGGGAAATGCCACGGCCCAGGCCAGGCCTGGTGGGCCACAGGTGTGAGCTCCTGGTGCTCTTTCTAAGTTTTCAGTCCAGAGCAGGTTCAAAACAGTTCCAGGAAAAAAAGGAAAGGAGGAAAAAAAAGCAATCCAGGGAGTTTCTCTGCCTCAGCTAGCCAGAAGAAGCCACCCAGAGCAAAAGAGAGCTCTCCCTCGCTGTCCACCGCAGACAACACAGTGCTAGCAGGAATGCGGGGGAGCCGGTGCAGTCTCTGATAACAAACCCTGCACTTCTTCTTTCCCCCTGCTTCACTCCTGGAACCAGTCTTAAAGTTGGAGAATTTAATATTCAACACCAACAGAACAGACGATTTGGGGATACAGGCATCATACAGTCACCCCAAGACACACAGCTTCCAGGGTTTTGTGTATTTATGGAGCCAAAATCACAGCCTCACTTTGCTCCTCGGTCTTCCTGGCCTTTACTCCAAGAATGCCATCCCAGTTGTGTTTCCTGATAGGAGTAAATACCTTTACTGAAAAAAACCCAACATTTCAGTGCTCCTTGATTTGGCTGGAATGTAATTTATGTAATGTCACCTTGAATGGAGACTTAATATTTCATATCAGGTCCAACAAATCCATTCATTTTCCATCAATTTCAAGCCTACCAGTGCTCGAGAGGACTCAGGAGTTACAGCAGACACAAGGTTGAATATTAAGGTAACAGTGAGCTCCAATCACAAAAAAGATAAACCCCCAACTGGTGCACTTCAGGAGGAGCATGGCTAGAAGGCTAAGGGAAACTACTTTGGGAGTGTTCAAAAAACATGTGGATGTGGCACTGGGGGACATGAGTTACTGGTGCCTTTGGCAGTGCTGGGAGAATGGCTGGAATCGGTGATCTCAGAGGATTTTTCCAACCTTAAAGGTGCTTGGTTCTATGATTCCACCCTCCCCTCAGAAGTCAGATCCTTGGTCCTAAAGGAGTTTGGAGAAACCTGAGAAGGTCCAGCTGTAGCTGCCATGGTGGTCAGAGCACAAGTCTTGTGGAGAGGGTTGAAGGAGCCAGGCTTGTCTAATGAGGGGAAAAGGTGGGTCCATGGAGATGTAAGAGGAGCCTGCAGCTCCTAGAAGTCCTGAAGATCACAGAGCCAAACTTTACAGGCACAGCAGCCAGCACAACAAGGGGCAATGGGGAAATGGGGCAACACTCATGTGTTACTGCTTGAGAAGTTCAAATTCTACACAAGGAAACAAAATGTGTGCTTGCATGGTGGTGCAGCCTGGGAACAGGTCACAAAGAGGTGGGAGTTCTGCATCCTTGGAGCTTTTCCATGCTTGGCTGTTGAAAGGCACAGCTGGCTCATCCTAGTGCTGGTGACAGTCCTGCCACAGCAGATGTTGGGCCAGAGCCCTCCAGAGGTGCCTCACCACCATCACCTCTCACACTGCACCAGATTCCAGCTCTAGAACAGGACTTCATCTTTGAAGTACCAAATCTATGTCCTGAGTCAGTTTGATGCACTGAATTTATGTCACTTTTTCTTCACAAGGAGTTATTTAGGACAACTCGGGACACGGAAGCTGCCTCTAAAGGAATGAATTATGCTGTTCTATAAACACCTCTTCTGTTTTTATAAAGTAGCCAGGCAGGCTAGTGTGCCAAAAAATCACCAAGGTCTCAAAGCAGGAGCTGGATGGCTTCTAAAGATGAGAACAAAATTTGAATCTGTTCACTGAGGGCTGGATTATCAACATTTAAATTGCTGCAAGTCAGAAATTGACCCAGTGACCTCCATACTGGGCTTACCCAAGCAAGCAAAAAGCAACCTCGTATCTTCAGCCCCTGAAAACCAACACCTATTCCCAGTGTGGCAGAGCAGCTGAAAGATCGCCAGCTATTAAAGATTCCTGGCCAAGCAGATTTTGGATTCAAACTTGGCCCAGGAAAAAGAACTTCTTCTGTCCAAGGACACAGAGCAGCTGAATGATTTCAGAGCATTCCTGTGCCAAGCCTGACCTGAGTCCAAGTCAGGAGAAACCAGCTGAAGACTCCAGGAAACCTCTTTTTGAGGTAGAAATGGGTTTAATACTTATGTTCCTATTTTAAAGGTCTCGGACCTCTGGCTCCACATCTGACCTGGATAGTTCAGCTAAGACACCTCAACTTTTAACAGGTATTGGGCACACCAGGACAGTAGATACTCACCTGTTCCCCAGCTCTCCTGCAGCTCTTTCCTACCCTTCTATTAAACTGCATTTTGGCATGAAACAGAATTTCTAATGGTTCCTCACTATCCACGTTTCTTTGAAGCTGGCATAAAATGTTTCCAGCCCTTCTCTTGGATCTCACAGTCTTCACTGACCTTCACACACACCTCTTAGGATGCTTTCAATATCACTTCAGGGATGCCAACCCTGGTGCCTTCCAAAGAAGTTTTGTCATGGACTGAGGAACCCAATCAAACACATAATATATAAATAAAATTGTGCTGTACAAATACCCTGAACTGCAATCCAAGGAGCTGCTGCTCTGCTCATCCCCCATTCAGGTGAGATCAACCCATGTTTCCTGTGAGCCTGCAGACCCCTGATCTCTGTGTGACTGACACAGACACGAGGCCACAGGACCTTCAGTGCTGCTTCACTGCCACCAGAGCCACCGTGTCATGTCCTGCCAGCCTGCCATTCCTCACCTTAACAGCACCTACCACCAGTGTCTGTACCAGGCTGAAACACAGCCAAAAAATTATGTGGAAAAAGAGAATAGTGCCATAGGAGTTAATTACCCTGGCAGGAAATCCATTCCCAGATGGCTACTGACAAGAGGTGAGATTGTCAAAACAAAAGGGATGGAAGGGAGTGCAGATCAGAGAGGAGCCCACGGTGCAGTTCTCCCTTCCCAAATCCCCCCCCCCCCTCCNCCCCCTTACAGGAAAGCTCAACAGAGTTCACCGCACCCAGGGACACCTCGGGGGTGTCCTACAGCAGTGGCATCACCCCAGATCTCTGTCCTTTGTTTGCAGGGCAAAACATCTTCCTTTAAGAGCAAACGATTCTGATGCAGAGGAAAGGGAGAAGAAAGAAAACCGTTTCGGCTGCTTTGTGAGCTCTTCAGGGCTTAAGAATGAAGTGAACGGGAGTGAGGACACGTGAATGCGGAGCGTGGACAGAGGCAGCACAATCACTCTGGAACAGAAACAGCACTCCCAGCACATGCCAGGCTGGCGAGGAGCAGAAAGGGCACAGGGAAAAAAGCTCCAGAAATACCTTCAAAGCTGGAGATGACAAAGGGAAGCATGGCCCGGCGGGACCTTGACGACAAATAACAGGTGACATAGATGAGGCTAAAGCATTGAGCACATCCTTCAACGCTCAGAATAAAGAAATAATTGCAACAAGCTGTGTAAGGCAACGTTCTACAAAGAGATGAGACAGACCAGGTGTGAGAAGGGATGAGTTAGAGATGGCTAAACCAGAAGAAGGTACTCCGATGCCAGCACCTGCAGACACCCCCAGAGTACTCATGGATTCGGTGAATTTGCTTCTGAACTGTTTGCATCACTTTGAGGAAGCCGTAGGGACATGAGGGTGAGAAGGGGCTTGAGGGGGGTATAATAGCTGTTTTTCTCAAGAGGAAGGAAGGGAAGGTGGAAATTACAGTCATCTCGAAATTATAGCTTAAACCCAGAGCATGGAGGTTTTTCTGGAAAATAACATTAAGCAATTAGGTTACAGCCACCAAAGAGGTAACATAATAAAAATGCCAGGTGTGGATTTCTGAGGAAGAAATCGTCTCAAGCTAGGATCATTCCTTTGCTGTGGCAGCTGACATCCTGAGAGGGGAGAAGTACTAAATGTGACATCTACTTTGGAAAGGATTTGTGATTTTTCTTGTAACACATTGGCATTTGATACAGGTGGACAGCTGAGAGCCCAGAACATTCCCACAGCTGAAACCCTGATGGGTACAGAGAATCATGAGCCTTTCCCTCTCAAAGTGTCTTTTATTTGGAAATTTTTCACTCCTTTCCTAGGAAAGGCTCTAGGTCTGACAGCTCAACCGTTGCCTCTCACTTGAGAGCAACGTGATAATTCGGTCTTCACCTCACATTCACTCACTCCCCCAAAGTGGATTTTCAGCTCTGGATTTATCCTAAGTTCTCTCTTTCTCTTTGTGTACTCTATTTAAAAACATATCATTCACACATTACATTTTTAGGCCATCTCAGATGTCCTTGCTGCTGTTTCATGGTCAGCTGCTCCTTCTCCCTAAGCTAAATGGGGAGCTATTAAAAGCCAGGATGACTCTTGCTGAGGGAACAGGAGCTGCTGACTCACCCCTTCTTTGCAAACACCCCCGGCTTGCAGGGCCAGGGTGAAGCCCTGCTCAAGCCTTCCCTGCTGGCTGCTCAAGCTCCCTGAGGTCAAGCCCTGAAGGGGATCAGAAATCCTTTCCCTCCCCAGTTCTTTCCTTGGTTTGCTTTCCTTTGGTACAATGTGTTGCTCAGAAATTTCTCAGAGGCAGATTGTTTTATCTTTAATTTTGCTCTATTTTACAAACCAGGTAAAGATTTGCTCTGGCCAAAAGGCTGGACTTCCCTGTGCTGGACATGTGGAATGAAGCAGCCTGGCTGCAGCCTCATGTCCCACAGCAGGAGGGGGAGGTGGGTGACAAACAGGATGTAAGGGCTCTCTCTGTCTCCATCACACCTCTTACAGCCTCTCCTGGCACATACAGGGGTAAAACCTCAAAGCTGCTGATCCTTCAGGAGGCCTGAAGCTGGATCTGCCCAGGAAGAAGCAGTTCAGCAGAGCTGTGTTTGTCCCATGCCTTGAGCTCTGGCTCAAATTCATTGGCTTTGATCCACTGGTTCAGCTCCAAGAGGCTCTTCTGAGACTGTGACAGGGGTTCAACCCTCCCCAGTCACCTTCTCTTCTCAGAGCTGTAATTTCTGACCCTTGTGTCAAGGGTTAAGCTCAGCCAGCCACCGAGACCCAGGAAGCCATCAGTAACACGGGGCAGAAAACTGGAAAGGTGAAAGTTAGAAAACTCATGGCTTCAGGTGTAGTGTCCAATCCTTCTTAGCCCAGATACTGGGGCCAGAGGCTTCACTGAACTCGGTGATTTTATGCAGAAAGACAATCTGACCTGATTGTTCAGGAACTAAATAACTTTAATACTAGAAAATAACAAACAGCAAGCCAAACAGCTTGTACTGAACAAACCAGGAAAGATGGTACAGGGAGGCTAGTTCCATGCACAAGGGCAAATGGACAAAAGCAGGTGTTAGGGCAGGACAGGAGTATTTATAAACTTGGAGGAGTGGAGGAATTAGGGCAGGGTTTAGGGACAGTATCCAGTAGGGAAGGGTGATTAGGAATACTAAAATTATTGCAGCAAAAAGAAACCACTGATAACAAGGGAAGTAGAGAACCTTCTGGCAATGATGAACATACTAGAACTAGAGGATTTGGGGGGTGATTTTTTACTCACCACTATTGAAGAGCTTTCCCATGGCCTTAAGCCATGGTCATCTGCAGTATTATCGAAGCTAACCCCAATGTTCAGGTAAAGACATTTTAATAGGGAAAGCAAAAGCCATTCAAGAAACACAAAGCAAGAAACACAAGGAATTAATTCCCTGCTTCTCACAGGCAGACAGGTGCTCAGACACGTCTGGGAAAGCAGGATTTCATCATGTGCAACGGTTCCTTAGAAAAACAAATGTTCTGCATGTCGCCACCTTCCTGCTCTTTCCTCATACTCTAATACTGAGCATGGTGTCACACGGTCTGGAATATCCTTGTGGTCAGTTGGGGTCACCTACCCCAGCTGTGTCCCTTCCCTACCTCCCATAGGTGTAGCCCTGCTCAAGCCTTCCCTGCTGGCTGCCCCTCCCCAAGGTGGTCGTGGAAAAAGCAGAAAAGGCCTCAGCTCTGGGTATGCTCATCAATAACAAAAACATCTCTGTATGATCAACCCTGTGCTCAGCACAAACCCAAAACACAGTCCCATTGCAGCCACCAGGAAGAAAATCAGCTGTGCCACAGCCCAAACCACAACACCTGGTTTCAGGAGGAAAAAGATCCCATGAGAGTAACTGACCTGCTCTGCTCTGCAATAGAAGGCTGAGAAGCCATTAGAGAGTGTCCAAAGGAAGGACATGAGAATGGCCAAGGGCCTTGAGGGGAACCATATGAGGAGCAGCTGAGTGCACCTGGACTGTCCAGCTGGAGAAGACTGAGGTCAGACCTCACCAGAGACTGCAGCTTCCTTGTGAGGGGAAGAGGATGGGCAGCTCTGATCTCTGCTCCCTGGGCCAGCACCCAGGGAAGGGCTGGAGCTGGGCCAGGGCAGGCTCAGGCTGGAGATCAGGGAAAGGTTCTCCCCTCAGCCAGAGGGTGCTGGGCACTGCCCAGGCTCCCCAGGGAATGGGCACGGCCCCGAGGCTGCCAGAGCTGCAGGAGCTGCCAGGGATGGACAGGCTGGGATTGTTGGGGGGTCTGGGCAGGGCCAGGAGCTGGGCTGGATGATCCTGTGGGTCCCTCCAGCTCAGGATACTCTGTGATTCTGTAACTTTGGCCTCCAAGCAGGTCCTGCCTTGGAGGTAGAAGCCTCCTCCAGGATATGCTTATCCTGGGGCAGAGCAGTCCTTCAGCATCAAGCATCTGGTGAGTCCTTCTCTCATCACTGGAGCCAGCTAAAGGATGAGTCTATCCACTGAGGCTACCTGAACTTAAAGGTTTCATCCTAAAAGAGAATTTTAGCTTAAAAGAGACTGTACCTTATAGCTGGCAAAACCTGAAGAGGGCTGGGCAGTGTAAGCAACCCTCTGATTGCCTCAGCAGCCCTGAGAGCTGAGGAGAAGCACTGAGGTGGCACAGAGCCTCAAAATGATATGTTGCAGTCCTCAGCATTTCCAACACTTCAGGCTCCTGGGAAATTTACTTCCTGAGCCGGTCTGACAATTTTTGGAAATTTTGCCCTCTTTATGTGTATTATAGGTTGCATTTAATCATGCTGAGCTAGTGAGTAATAGCTATAAAATACTCTAGCAATTTCATACAAATTTTTTGAAGTGTTCAAAGGAAAAAAGGAAAAAGGATACTAGAGAGGATGAGTCAGGCCCTGAGAAACAGGTTCCATGGACTCATTCTTTGGTTTGTAAATTGTCTGTGAGCAGTTTCTGATTTCTTTATCTGGGTCATTTCCTAAAAGGGTTTCTGATTGGTTTTCATGAGTCATTCAGAAGAGTTCAGCTGGTTGCCCACTGCACTTCACAATAGGATTCAGAATGTACATATTATCATTTAACTTACAGGGTTTTGTTCCTTCATCCCTCCCAAAGGGCTCAGTGATGGTTGGAAGGAAAAACAGGGATGAACAGAGAGATGAACACAGAGTGACTTTGATGTAGATGCTGAGAGTAGGTGATTTTAGCATTTCTCTGCTCAGCAGGCTCTCTTCTCCTCAGAGGGAGAAGGAATCTGACACAGGAACTGAACAAACTTGGCCAGCAAAACATTTTGGGGAGCTGACTGAGTTGCCCAGTCAGATTATGAATTATGACCCAGAACTTGTGCTGGGGGTCACCCTTGCTGGGAAAGAGGGATATGGGTGAGCTGGGGCAGGGCCTGGACATGCAACCTCTCCAAGCCTGCAGGTCCTGAGATCCCTTTCCACCCTGGGAAATGCTTTCAGTCCAGCTCTCCTTCCAATAAACAATTCCTGCAGGGGAGTCACCAAATCAGAGAGTACTGAATTAGAAGAGACACACAAAGATCACCAAATCCAACTCCTAAGTGGATGGCCCATCCATGACCTTGGAATTACTCACACTCACACCACTCTCCGAACAACTGGGTCAGAGGTTATCAATATATTAATTTCACATTGTAGTTGTGTTGGTTTGGCACAGCCTGGTTTTTGGTAGCAGGGCAGGACCACAGAAGTGGCTTCTGTGAGAAGCTGCTAGAAGCTTCCACCATGTCCAAGAGAGTCAATATCTGCTGGCCCAATTAGACGCTGGTAATGCCTCTGTGATGACATAGTAAAGAAGAAAATCAAAGCAGCACCTGGGCAGTTTTTCCCAGGGGTGGCGAGGTGCCGTGGCCATTGGGGCTGTCTCAGCACAGCCCGCGGTGCCGCTGCTGCTCCCACAACATCTCAGCACGGCCCAGGGCGAGCCCTGCCTGCCTGGCCGCTCCTGGCCAGCCCTGCTGGGGGCACAAAGGGCAGGGCTGTGGCTTCTCCTTCCCAGTCCCTGCATGCAGAGAGGCGTTAACAGCACCAGCGCCGCGGCCGCCGCTGCCTCAGCATGGCGGCGGGGCCGAGGGACAGCAGCGGAAACACGAGGAGCGATNATGGATAAGGAGGCCCCGTGCTGCCAAAGGAGAGCAGCCTGTCCTCAGAGGACTGCACCCCATGGACCAGTGACCCCCACCACAGCAGTTTTGGGAAGACTGCTTGCCTGTGGGAGGGATCTCATGGCATAACAGGGGAAACACTCCTCTCCCTGAGTAAACAGGAAATCTCAAGTGATGAACTGACCAAAACCCCCACACCTTGTCTCCCTGTGCTGTCAGTGGGAAAGAGGGAGGGGAAAGGTGTTTAAAATGCTTATTTTACTTCTCATTATCCTCCTCTGACTCTGATAATAATAAATTTGATTTATACTTTTAAATTTGAACTTGTTTTGCCCTTAGAGTGTTTGTCTCCCAGTCCTTATCTCAACTCATAAGCCATTTGTTAATTTTTTTTCCCTCTCCTCAGCCCAGCTAAGAGCAAGAGATGGTGAGTGAATGGCTTTCATGGTTGCCTGGCCAGTGTTAAACCATGACAGTGATTCTTATTTTTATTGAAACAGGTTCGTGCTCCCAACAGGGAAAGTTATATGACGTCCTAGAGGTTAGAAAAAGTGTTTACAAACCTGGAAAACAACGGTACAAAAGTTGCCTTGCTTATCTAGAAGAACTGCTAGGAGCAGAAAATCATTCCCATAACAAGGAATATTTTAAAAAAATGGATAGCCCTCTTCACAGCTCTAATAAGGGGAAGCTGCTTTGGAAAGCACCAGAAGGAATTGGGAGATTTGGTGTTGGGATACTGAGGAAAATTTACCCTTTGCAACATGTCTTTGATGGCTTGCACCTTCAGCTCACAATCGATGGGTGTGACCTGGTTTGTGTAAGGCTTTTTTTTGGCAAACAAGGGAGGATTTATTTCACATAGTTAAGAGGGCACCATGGGAATTGTCCAGCAGGGGTTAAATCCGTGACCAAGGAGATGCCAAGGATGTAGCTGTGTGCCTGCACACACACCACAATTGTCAAGGAGGCTTTCCAAGGCCATTTTCGTTTGCTCTGGTGATGCCCACACTGTTCCCTACTTCTCCTGGGTGGCCTGAGCTGCAGGATCTGCTCATGGCAATGAGAGTACAGGCCCCCTCTTCCCTGTCCCTGTCACCTGTTGCCCTGGAGTTTTCACCTTCTGATGTTGACACATTTCTTTAACACTTTCTCACACTCTCCTTCTGGTAAACAAGAATTGTTTACATTCCTCTCTGGAGGAAGAAAGCATTGAAGGCCAGGTGAGGAACCAATGGAGTCGAGAGGTCTGACCCTCACTGTCCAATCCTTGATCATTGTTAGATTCCTTTAAATAGACATGTATTGTAAATAAAGTCTCTCTCTTTCCTGCATGACGAACTTGGAGTCAGAGGTGTCTCTTTCTCTCCTTCTGTGTGTGTGTGTCACAACGCCCAGAGTCACCTATCTCTTTCTTGGTGGCTGGAGGTTCTTGCTTCAGTGTTGGAGTCACAAATATGGCAGATTTCATGGCCCTGTTCTGTATTTCAGTGATGGCAGCCCTGGGACAGAATGTGGTGAATATGGTGATATTGGATTAGCAGTTGGGCTCAATGGTCTTACAGGGCTTTTCCAACCTAAATGAGTCCTTGATTCTAATGAAGTTCTGCCCTGTTACAAGAAATAGGTAAGAGAGTGACCTTTGCTGAGCAGGTGCAATTTTCTGGGAGTTTTTACACCTGATCCCTTATGTGGGCAAAATGTTTTCCTGAGTGACACATATTTGTGTCATTTTTTCCCCTTGGACTTGCCCCAGGACTAGAGCTGAGATACTCAAACACAGGAATTTCAAACCACCACTCAGTCCAAGCTTCCATACAATTAACTCCCAGGAGATAATTACTTTTAGAATGAGCTCCAAGCTGTAAAGTTGAGCTCTCCTGCTGCTCAAACTATGAGGCCTCTTGCAGCCACCTCTCTGTGATTTTTGTTTAATCTACACCTAAAACATAACCTCTCCTTCTTTCCCCCTTGATCTTGGTGAAGAGCAGGGACATTAAATCCTACACAGAGCAGAGCAGAGGGGTGACACAACACAAAGAGTTTGTGTCTCATTTCCTGCTTTCTGAGACTGCAACCCTAGCGCACATACATCTGGTGTTTACATAGCCTCCTGCACACTGGGAGATGCTGACGCTTGTTCATTAGCAGCCAAACCTTCACAAAAGCCATGTCAGGCTGTGCCAGTGCAGGGAGAGCAGGGGCAGGAACTCCTGGTGAGGTGAGTGAGCAGGAGAAATGGGGTGTGTGGAGGGGTGCTGGGCTTCACACTCAGAAATTGCTACACCAGATTTCCCTCTTCTCCAAAGATGCAGGACAGAGCTGAGGGAACTGCACAGACCATGAGTGTCAGTGAAGGAACAGGAGTTGTCTGACAGGATTAAATGCCAGGCTATGGTGGAATGGCACCAATAGAATTCAAGGATGCAGTTTGGCTTTGAAGCAGAGCATTGTGCTGGAAGCACCAGGGTGAAGAGAGGATGGGAGGCTCTCCAAGCATCATCCACTGCACCATCTGCAGACAGAGTCAGGCAGGGCAGGGCATTCACAGCCACTAATTAGGCTGAGAGAGGCTCAATTTCCCCTGGATAAACCTGACCTGATGGGATGCTTTGGAAGGATGGAAGCACCAAAGCTCTAGAGCTGTTCAAAGCCAAGGGAGTTTTGAATTAAAGAAGAACTTGGGTTACAGTAGGTGCTCTGTGTTGGAAATCCACAGTCAGCCTGCTCTGCACAGCCATCACCTGTGTGACACCAGTGGCCTGTGGGATCAGACCTCGCCCTGCAGAGGACAGGGCTTTGCTGGAAGAGTAGATGGGACTCTCAGGATTGGGGCTAGGAAGTGTTTCATGTTCACAGATAAATTTTGCTGGGTATTTTTTATTACATCCATGCCAGAAGTCAGAGTCAGAGGAGCTGCAGGAAGTGGCTACACTTGGGGTAAAGGTGACTCAGAGCAGAACATCCCTTCTGTCTGTGAGCTCCCAGCTCTGTTTCCTTGTCTGTCCGCTTCCCACACTGGAACAGGCGCATCTGAGAAATGGAGGCCACAGGAACCATGTCTCCAAGACGACTTCAGACACTCACATGGCATGAGCACTCCCTGGAGGCAGTGCTCCCACAAATCTGCTGGATTACCAGGTTTGCCAGGGCTTTATTTGCTCTCTGGGATATGCTCTGTGTCTGCTCTCATTCTTGAGAGCATTGAGCAGCCCAGGGTTGCCTCATCCCCGGCTGCAGGGATATGGAAAGGCACCCTCCCCTCAATACACTCATGTGCCAGGCACAGGTAACATCCACAACCTTGGGTGGAGTGAAGAAACCAGGCTTCTTCTCACCACACTCCTGTTGTCTCATCTTGCCACCTTTCTCCTGAGGATCCTGTTCACCAGCAGTGACTGCTATCACCTCCTGACAGGGAACCAGCACAGGTAAGCCCACAGTGGATCCATGGACACGAGTGCCACTAACTATTGAGTACCAACCTCATAGGGAGTGAGTCACAAGCTCTGTGCTTATCCCCTTAGTTTTAATCCAGTATGGAGCAGAAGCATAAGTGAGAGGCTTCTTTAGCAGGTGTGCAACTTTTTTTTTGCATGAGCAATTGCTGTTTTGGATCCATGGCTTGCAGAACCCAGGAATTTTCTAATTGCCTGGGATCACAGAGATGCACAGGGACCACAAGGCCAGCACACACACAAGAGGTTAAGTCTGCTCCAACCATGTGTGGGCAGCAGCAAACTTCAAAGTGCAGTGATCATAACCTCTGGCAAGACAGGGGCTGCTCGTGTTTCTGCTGGAGTCAAACCCTTGGCTGATGTCACCCCAGGCAGAGGAGCCCCTTCCCCAGGGGCAGCAGCTCCCCGAGACAGCCACCCCTGCCTAGTATGCCAGCTGTATTTCCTGGGAGCTCTGAGAGATGAGCTGCCTATCACCATAAAGCAGAGCCTGAGTGCTGACAGTGACCAGAGCTGGCTTTAATTCACTCCCTACCAGCTCCAGCTGTCTCCCACACTTGCACTTGGTTTAACCAAGTGACCTCTGGTGGAATTTACAATCTTCCTGTTTCCTTGATTTATTAGTTGCAGCCTCTGGGTCTGATGATTAGATGGCCTGAGCCCAGCTCCCAGCTCTATCCCTTTTTTGGAGTACACTGCAGGTTATTTGTTTATTACAAAGACTGATGATAAAAAATACTCTGCCACACTTATTCCCAATTGCATCACCATGGCAACAATGATCAAAGTTTTCAAGTTTTTCCTCAAAAGAGTTTGCTGGGTTAGGTTGTTTATAGAGATCTCCGTGTGTGCCAGGTAGGAGTTTTCTAGTGATTTATCTGGCACATGCTTTGTCAGTTATCTATGTTTGTTTGTGCAGCTCAGCTGCTCTCTTCAGCATCTCTGCCCATTTCTCTTGGCCACTGTCCTTCTCAGCTCTCTGTGTGGCTCCCTGGACAGGTCGCTTCTTCTCCTGTGCCCCCCAGCCCCTGATGTCAGGTCAGTGTTTCCCTCCCTGCCCCTCTGCCAGGGTACAGGGACACTCACCTTTACCAGAGCCAGCTCCAGGCAGGGCAGGCGTGTCCCCGGTGTCACAGACAAGCTCTGGGATGTGCCTGAGGCTGCACAAACGCTGCGTGGCGCTGGGCACTGCGGGCACTGCCGGGGCGGGACAGGGCTGGGGTGCAACAGAGGCTGCTTTGGGGTTTGGCCCGTCTGAGGTGCTGTCAGTGTCTGCAAAGGCTGAGATCCCTTCCCCTGTGTCCCGGCTGCCCTCCTGCAGTGCCGGGCTGGCAGTGAGGATGCTGCACTGCTGCTGCAGTCCTGGGTGAGATGGGCCTGAGCCTGAGGCCCCACGGGCAGCAGGAGGTTCTCAGATCACACCAAGGCTTTCCAGCCAACAGAGTTCCAAAAGCCAGGCATCACAGAGGGACCTGTGAGGTGCCTTTCCATGAAACTTGATGCTCCTTCAGTAACAGCTTCCTCTTGCTGTCTCACACTTCACCCTTGGAAGGAAACAGCCAGAAGGGAGGGGCCTGGTCCCACCTGGAGATGTTCCCACCCCAGAGGCTGGTGGCCTTGGACCACTCCAGTCAGTTTGCACCTGCTGGCTTCAGACACACACACCCAGACCTCAGCATCCTAATCTTTGCATGATGCTGCCCAAATTTATCCAAGCCTGATTCCCAGCCAACTCATTGGCTGACAGCCATGGTTTCCCAGACATGGAAAACTTCACAGAGTGTGCAGAGAACTTCTCCTTGCTTAGGCCCTTCCCGAAAGTCTCCTGTTCACCAGGGTCTTGCTGCTCTGTCGTGCTCAGGACCAGTCCCAGGCTCTGGAGAAAGTGAGGAAGGTGCCTCAGCTGCAAGTGGGCTCCAGAAGCAGGTTCCAAGAGGGCCTAGGACTCCTGGCCATGCAGCTTGTCCCAGGCCAGGCAGAGGGATTGCACTCCTCCTCCCAGTGTCCTTGCAGCTGAATGCCAATGGCAGAGACGTACCAGCAATGTCTCTGACCTCTTCCCACCTATTTTGGGAGCTGCTCATGCTGCTGAAAAGCTCTGCAGAGCCTTTCCCTTGCTCTCTCCCCCTCAGATGACACTGTTGTCACCATCAGGTTCATCCTGCACTGCACCAGCAGGAGTGTCTTCCCAAGCGGAAATCCCCTCTCTTATTCCCCACCCCATTACCACTTTATGCCCTTGATCCCCACCCAGCCAGTTAAATGCAGTTGAGGTTCACTCTTCTGCACATCTAAGAGGGATTAGATTGAGCCAAGAAGCCATCCTGAGCCCCAGCTGTGTCCAGGGGCATTGGCCATTGCCCTTCAGTAAGATCCATAGTCCACAGCAACTCCTCAGGCACAGTTTGTTTAGGCAGTAAGATTTTGGGAGTCTCACCCCTTGATTTGTTTAATTTCCTCTTTATTATCATCATTCACTTTACACTGGTGCTTTATCTTATGAATATTGATTCTTTTGCCTCACTGGTTAGCGATTGTTTATTCCACTCTAACGTTCTCTGTTCCTACATTTCTGCACACTCAGGTGATTTATAAAGGTAGTAAAACAAAGAGTGCTTGTTGCAGTGAACTCAAAAAGTTTCCCTGTGCTAAAGGGTCCTGGAAATAATAAATCAAATCTAACCTTGAGTCAGAGTGTCATCTCTGCTGCATTCACCCTCAGATGGAGTCATCCAGCACCACATCCAGAGCCACACCATCCATCAGACAGCTCTGTCTGCCCAAAGCTGGTGCAGGGAGAGTCCCCTCTCCATGTGTGCCATTCATCTCTGGCAAAGCCAGAGACACCCCAGGGAATGGGCACGGCCCTGAGGCTGCCAGAGCTCCGGGAGCTGACAGGGATGGACAGGCTGGGATTGTTGGGGGGTCTGGGCAGGACCAGGGACTGGGCTGAATGATCCTGTGGGTCCCTTCCAGCTCAGGACATTCTGTGATTGTGTGATTCTATGAAAGCAGGGTGCGGCTGGACTCCTGGAGAGCGGCCTCAGAAACTCTCCTCTCCACCTTCACCCCATATGAAAATGTCCTGCCAGCTCTAACAGACATGTCCTTGCAGTGCACTTGTCACCCAGGGCCTGGGGACCAAGGGCTGCTGGAATAGCTGTGCATCTCCAGGTGAAATCCTGTCCTGCTCGTAGCTGGAGCTGCTGTCTGTGCACCCACAGCAGGCTCCCGAGGCTCTCTGCTCCCTGGGCAGCTCCACAAGCTGGTTTGGAGTGTGTGCAGACAGCTCCATTCACACACATTCCCCAGCCAGGGCTGTGCTGGGACTGCTGAGGAACAGGAAAACAAATCAGTTGCTGAAGACACAGCCCTGACTGCCTGTCACTGCCACACTGTGTCCTATAAGGTCGCCAGACCTTTGCTCACTGGCTCTGAGGTCCTCCATGCTCAGAAACCTTAATTCCTGTGTCTTTTCCAGGTCAGTGGAGCTCTTTATGTCTGTCCATCCATCAGCTCTGGCAGTCTCTGTCAGCACAGAAGGGAACTGTTCTCTTCACCTGAAGGCTGTGTGCTGATGTGAGGAGCCCCAAGCAGGGCTGTGGTCAAAGGGCAGGGACACATCAGTCCATTTCCAGTGCAGCTGGGTGTAAATGGGTTTCTGGGGTGTAAGCTGGGCCAAGGGATGCCCCACTCTGGACCACTGGTGCAAAGAGAGCCTGCAGGAAGTTGCCTCCTTACTGGTCCAGCTGGAGCAAGCCACTGCTACCCTGTGGTGGTGCTGGGCCCCTCTCCACAAAGGCTGAAGGAGGGGTGTCACAGTACCATGAGGTGGCCATGGGGTACAGGAGTTCACACAGCCACTCCAGGAGTGTTCCTAAAGCCAAAGGACAGTGGAAGGGAGGAGGGGGAGGCCCAAGGCACAGCACTTCCTCCAGCTTATGCAGAACAAAGCACACCCCAGCAGGAACAGTCACCTCCCAAGGAGATGACAGATGGGGTGAAAACAAGCTTTCCACATTCCTGCTCGGTCAGCAGGAAGATGAATCCCTTCCTTTGTCTGTGAGGGTGCTGAGCTGAAGGACCAATCAGCCACCCTTTAGCCCCCAGGAACCCGTGTCTGGGTGCCAGCACTGGAGGATTTAACACAGTGATCAAGAGTAGAAAAGAGCAAACCTACCTAGAGATCAGTGCAGCTGTGCTGGACAGCACAGTGTGGCTCTCGTCCCAAATCTGCACTCACCCAGTCACACACGTGTGAAGCAGTGCTGACTCTATCAGTAAGGGCTGGCTGTCAAAGCTGCCATTCCAGCTGGGACAAACTGGTGTCTGTGATAAATTAAAGGTGATTCAGGCTGTGCTATCAAAACCTTTTCTCAGTGAAACAAACTTAGATTTTTGCAAGAAAAATAACCAGAAGAAGGAGACCTGCAGTTTCCTTGAAATGCTGTCACTGCAATGAAAAAACTCAAGAAAATCACAAGTTGAGTGGTTTCTGAAAGTTTTCTAGTGATTTTTTAACTCATGGTCAGAGAATCAGGGAATTCCAACTGTGGACAAAATTTGTAATTTCAAAAATTCATCTCATTGTCCCATTGATCACAGAGGAAGCAGAGGATATTTGTCCCACTGGGGTCTCTCAAGGGATAGCTGCCAAGGCAGCAATGTTTCTTTTAAAGAGGACATCACTCCCAATTTTCAAAGCTGGGAATGACCGCCCTCTGCTGTGGGGCAGGGACATGGTGCAAGTGCAAGTGCTGGTCAGTTTGTTTGAGGACCATCCAGGAGACTCATCCTCATTTCTCCTCTCTCTGTTGAGCAGGGTGAGCCCAGTCTCCAGAGTCTGACATGGGAACTGCCCAGTGCCCACAGTTGCTGAGCACAGTCTCATCCACTGCCAGGCTGCAAAGCTCTTCCTCATTTCCTTTCACAGCAGAAGCATCCCCTGTTAAGTCCCCTGGATGAAGGAGTAATGCCAGAGGGACAAAAATCAGGATTATAAATAAAATTCATAAAGCTTTGGCATTTCCCTGGCCATATTGAACTACAGCAGCACCTGAGGCAGTGTCCTTCCACACCAACCCCAGGTTCCACTTCTCATGCAAACACAGCCCAAGGATTCTGCTTCCATTTGGTACAACCAACTTCACAGTCTTTGGAGCTGCCATTAAACAAAGTCATAGATTTCTTTGCCAAGAACCAGAAGAGACAGAAGGGGGTTGCCCAGCCCTGCCTGTTCATGCCTCTCTCCTCTCACTGCAGAGCCCAAAGGACCTGCAGTACCACAGCAGGTGGAGGTGATGCTACCCTAGGACTGAGCAACCACTGTAAATGATCATTATCTTCAGTGTGGACTGAGCACAGACCCCCTGCATCCACTGAGCCCACACTGCCCCTGCACAGCCCATCTCCTGCTCCAGGTGAGCAAGCCAGATTGGCTCTGGTGTGTCCCTGGCAGGCACACACTGACAACCCTGAAACAGGGGGTCTCAATTACTGTCACATCATCTCCCTGTGATAGTCATTTTCAGCACATCCCCTGTCCTGCTAAATGCCCCATAGTCTCCTTGCTTATCTGAGCTCCCAGAGTGTAGCTCCTGGCAGCCTACCAAAGGAGGCAAGCCCTGGAGGGAACAGGATGAATATTCATGGTCACTGTGTCTGGAAGGAGAGGGGAGGCTCTCAACACATCCAGAGGTGAGCAAGACATTCATCAGAAAATTCACATTCAGGGTCTTACTCCTCTTACAGCATTAAATATTTAACAACAGAAACTTTCAAGTGTCTTCACAATGTAATTACAGTGCCAGGAGTATCAGCTCCAATTGCTAAGCCCAGCTCACTTCTGGGATCAGCACTGCCAGCAGGAGAGCCTGGATGACCCCCAGTCCCACCTGGGCTTCCTAAGCACCTGCAAAGACAAGTGACAAAGCAAAAAGAGAAACCAAGGCTGTGAACATCGTAATATGGAGAGAGGCTGCAGGGGCAGCACAGATGTCCAGGAAGATTAAAATGGAAGAAAAAAAAATCCCTGTTGCACTAATATAACAAAATCCATGGTGATAGGAAGATGGGAAATCTGGTAAGAAGATATGTACCATTTCTCAAGGGCAGCAGTTTGGGGAGGCATGCAGGCAGTGGGGAAGCAGCTGGACCCAGAGAAGTGCAGGCAATGCCACAGTGCCACCCTTCCAGCTGGGCACCCTCCTTTCTTGAGGGCAAGATGAGGAGAGAGGCAGGTTCTTATGGCTTAAAACATCACCCACAGTTGAACACAAACACACACACAGTGTGTTGCTAAGTGTCTCTAACATTCCTTGAGGAAAACTGAGATCCAGTATCATATCCACAGTCCATGCATCAAGAGGAAGCATCGTTCAAGGGAGATAGATTTCCAAGAACATTGGTTAACCCCCAGCAAGAGCATAAGAGCAGTTACACCCTTGGATGCTGACAAAAAGGGAGAAAAAGAGTCAAATTCAATATGTCACTGGGTAACTGAAGAAGAACATGGGGTTTCTTAGTGTAAATTAACGTGTCAAGGCTGCATTTGCAGGGTAACATTCTCCAGCGATATCAGTCCTTGGCAGAGAAGCCACAAAGGTGATACAGAATTTAATTAATAAAGAATTAAAGGCTAGGAATATTATCAAGGCCAGTCAGAACAACGTTATGGAATTCAGCTCCTGCCCAGCAAATCTGCCCAGCAAATTCTCATTTGCAGAGGAAAGCACCCATGTGGCTGATAGGATAGAGAGTCCAGGTACATCAGGCTTTACAGATTTGGATTAGAGCCAGGTTTACCTGCCACAGATTTACCAGCCAATGCTGGTAAAGCCCATTTGTAAATATGCCGAGTGCTGGCCAGAAATAGCAGATCTCCAAACAGGCAGGGAATTCTCGTTGAGTAAGAGTGTGATGGAGGGAATTTTGTGAAGGACAGCTCTAAACACTGGAACCATGGGAAAGGAAGATGATGAGAGAGAGATGGACATGGACATGGACGTGGACATGGACATGAACATGGACATGCAAATGGAGATGGCGATGGAGACTGAGATGATGGAGAAGATGGAGGTGATGGAGATGGAGGTTGGGCGGTTTGCCTGTTAGACAAAATTTGCAAGGTGCTAAGTAATGCCAAGTATGAAGCAGTAAGAGAAGAGGTCCAACTCTGAGCCAGCTGGTCTGTGTGAAAAACCCATACTTTGATGTAGCCAGATTATAAGACCCAGGATGAGGACAAACAGCAGCCATTGCAGCAAATTCCCAGTGCTGCAGCCTCCCAACCCAGATACAGCAATCGTCCTCTGCCCCCCAGCTTGCAGAAAATCCTGGACAGGCAGGAGCTTTGCCCTCCTCAAGTCTGCCTGAGTTTCTCCATAGTTTGCTGCTTCATGTTTCTCTTTCAGGGATCAGTAGGTGAGGTGGAGCTGTTGATTGTGTGAACACATGGCCTGGCTTTGCTCTTTGTTAACCATTCTGCTGAAATCCTTGAAATAAAGGCTGCTGAGAGAGAAAATCCTTCTCCCTTGCCCAGACTCACCTCCTGGCAGCAGCTGCTGTGTTTTGCTCTGGTCTCACCCTTTGACAGCCCTGGTTGCATATTATTGCTTAATTATCATCTTGTTACACAGCCCTGGCACATTTTGCATGGCCTGTACTCTGCCCGCATCACTGGAGGAGCAGATAACAAATGGCTCTGCATGTCTCACTAATCAGACTAAACCTCTGATCACCATTCTGGTAAGAACCCTGGTGATGAATAGGCATGAACTGCAGCTCCTGGAGATCCCAAATGTTTTTCTCTGTTTTTCTCCTGGAGCTCTGGGCACAGCTAGGCTGTTTCAGGAGGACAACCAGGCATATTTGACATAGAGCAGCCTCTGGGGCACTCAGCAGAATTCACTCTTGACAGGCCATCCATGCATGGGCCATCCTTGGAGGAGGGCCACAGGCAGACACAGAGGATCTGGATGTCTGTCTTGTATCAAGTGCACAGAACAAGCACCCAGAACAATTCCAGGGCACATAAAATGTAAACAACCGATACTGAAAATAGTAACAATGGGCGAGAAGAAGAGGAAGAAAAAGAGGAAGAAGAAGGAGAAGAAGTTCAACAGAAGCAGCCCCTCACTTTCCACTTTTTCATCCTTTCTCCCACCTCATTGTTGCTCTCCTCTTCCCGACCTGAGGAGGTTTGCAGTATGGGGGTTGATTACAGCCACGTGCTTGCCCCTGCAGGATCATGCCACGTTCACTCTCCCCACAGTAGTTTATGACTACACCACACTGAAGTAGATAGACTACAGGAATAAAGCTTTACAAATGTTTTCACTGAGAAAGTGAGCGACATAAAAAAACCATCAAATTATTGATAGTTCTCCTACAGGAAAAAGCAAGGCTTCTATTGAAAAATGTAAGTAATGTGATTTCTAAGACCCAGGCAATGTAAGCAGAAATTGAAATTTTGCATAAATGTATATAAAACTTGTATTCATTGATGTGATTGATATTAAACAATAGCAATGCATTTGACAGAGAGATGTCATGATAAAACACCACGGATATGACAGCTCACAGCAGAATTTTATGTTGCAGTTCAATTTTAAACTCCCATCTGTCTCTGCAGATAAGACTTCCATGCAGCCTCAGGGTCTCTGAAGGCTGGCCAAGAGCATCCTTACCAGGGATCAGTTTTCTCAGCCCTGGCATGGAGCAGAGGCACAGGAAACTTGAGCCTGTCCATGTCCATAAAACACACAATAGGGTCTATGACATGAGGCTGCAGGATCTGAGCTCCCCTACTGTGTCTGCCACTCCACACAGCTCTTCAGCCTGTGCTTAATTGCAGAGAAGTGCTCAGGCTTCATTGACACAAACACAAGGGCTGACAGGGAGCTCTGGGAATGGAATGTTACCTTAGGATGCCTGTGGAAGGGTTGATGTGGCTGCTCATGGTTGCTGCTGCTCCTCTGGTTTTTGCACAACAACAGTGAAAGCTGATTATTTTTCTAATTCAATTTTCATCCCACAGTTCATCATTCAAGGTCAGATTCCATTTAAATGTAGCTGTCTGTCTCCACACAGGCAGTAGCTTGGTGCTGGAGATGTTAGTTGTACAGCTGAGTTTGCCCATATGCTGTGAAATTGCAGTCAAATGAATGGTCGTGGGAACCAAGTGACAAAGGGCAGCCTGTGGGAGTAACACCAGCTCCGCTAGGCAGGGGTGAGTGCAGATCCTATTGTACAGAGGAGCCAAGGAGACAAGTCTTCACCCAGCTCTACTGGAGTGGACTTGGACTCTGAGAACCCTATGGGTCCCTTACAGCCCAGGTTATTCTTTGATGAAGGATCTCAAGGTGAAGCGTAGAAGGAGCAGCTGAAGAGTGCTTGGTTTGCCCAGCTGGAGAAGAGGGGATTGAGCTCAGACCCCACAGGCATCTGCAGCTCCTCCCAAGGGCAGCTCTGATCTCTGTTCCCTGGGACAGCACCCAGGGAAGGGCTGGAGCTGGGCCAGGGCAGGCTCAGGCTGGAGATCAGGGAAAGGTTCTTCCCTCAGCCAGAGGGTGCTGGGCACTGCCCAGGCTCCCCAGGGAATGGGCACGGCACCGAGGCTGCCAGAGCTGCAGGAGCTGCCAGGGATGGACAGGCTGGGATTGTTGGGGGGTTTGGGCAGGGACAGGAGCTGGACTGGATGATCCTGTGGGTCCCAGCTCAGGACATTCTGTGATTCTGTGATTCCACTACTCTGCTAAAACCCCTCTCTCACCCACACAGAGATGAGTAGGGGATTCTCTGGGGTGGCTGTTCTAGCCCCTTCAGCTCTGCAACCTGATTTGATCCACCTTGTCCCTCAATACTCTCTGCCACTTGCCATGTAGGGCCCCACATGGCAATCTTCCATGTTCAGTGCAACCCTGCAATAAGGCAGGAACTGTCAGTGAACAGAACGCATCGCTTTTCATTTTCATTTTTCATTTCATTTTCAGCTGATTATATGGGTGGGGCCTCCTCAGCACACGTCACCTTCTCCTCATCCTATTCTTTTGACAACAATCTGGAATTTTCATCTTAGGGCCAGTTTGTTGTGACAGCTCCAGCTGGTCTGTAGCTGCACAGGTAGTCTGACCTAACAGACACTGACTGGACCAGCCTAGCTGTTAGATAATAGAAGTAAGCAAGTCCCAGGAATGAAAGTGATTGGCTGAATTCAAGCTCAAACAAGGGGACCCCAGCCAATCCCTTTGAGCCATGAACCAGTGAGCCATATCATTGGCCAGTGAGCTGGGCGGAGCTAAGACCCTTTACCAATCACAGTTGTATGGGAAATTCAAAGTCCCTATAAANGAAGGCTGGCCAAGAGCATCCTTACCAGGGATCAGTTTTCTCAGCCCTGGCATGGAGCAGAGGCACAGGAAACTTGAGCCTGTCCATGTCCATAAAACACACAATAGGGTCTATGACATGAGGCTGCAGGATCTGAGCTCCCCTACTGTGTCTGCCACTCCACACAGCTCTTCAGCCTGTGCTTAATTGCAGAGAAGTGCTCAGGCTTCATTGACACAAACACAAGGGCTGACAGGGAGCTCTGGGAATGGAATGTTACCTTAGGATGCCTGTGGAAGGGTTGATGTGGCTGCTCATGGTTGCTGCTGCTCCTCTGGTTTTTGCACAACAACAGTGAAAGCTGATTATTTTTCTAATTCAATTTTCATCCCACAGTTCATCATTCAAGGTCAGATTCCATTTAAATGTAGCTGTCTGTCTCCACACAGGCAGTAGCTTGGTGCTGGAGATGTTAGTTGTACAGCTGAGTTTGCCCATATGCTGTGAAATTGCAGTCAAATGAATGGTCGTGGGAACCAAGTGACAAAGGGCAGCCTGTGGGAGTAACACCAGCTCCGCTAGGCAGGGGTGAGTGCAGATCCTATTGTACAGAGGAGCCAAGGAGACAAGTCTTCACCCAGCTCTACTGGAGTGGACTTGGACTCTGAGAACCCTATGGGTCCCTTACAGCCCAGGTTATTCTTTGATGAAGGATCTCAAGGTGAAGCGTAGAAGGAGCAGCTGAAGAGTGCTTGGTTTGCCCAGCTGGAGAAGAGGGGATTGAGCTCAGACCCCACAGGCATCTGCAGCTCCTCCCAAGGGCAGCTCTGATCTCTGTTCCCTGGGACAGCACCCAGGGAAGGGCTGGAGCTGGGCCAGGGCAGGCTCAGGCTGGAGATCAGGGAAAGGTTCTTCCCTCAGCCAGAGGGTGCTGGGCACTGCCCAGGCTCCCCAGGGAATGGGCACGGCACCGAGGCTGCCAGAGCTGCAGGAGCTGCCAGGGATGGACAGGCTGGGATTGTTGGGGGGTTTGGGCAGGGACAGGAGCTGGACTGGATGATCCTGTGGGTCCCAGCTCAGGACATTCTGTGATTCTGTGATTCCACTACTCTGCTAAAACCCCTCTCTCACCCACACAGAGATGAGTAGGGGATTCTCTGGGGTGGCTGTTCTAGCCCCTTCAGCTCTGCAACCTGATTTGATCCACCTTGTCCCTCAATACTCTCTGCCACTTGCCATGTAGGGCCCCACATGGCAATCTTCCATGTTCAGTGCAACCCTGCAATAAGGCAGGAACTGTCAGTGAAGACATTGCTTTTCATTTTCAGGTAGCTGATTATATGGGTGGGGCCTCCTCAGCACATGTCACCTTCTCCTCCTCCTCCTCCTCCTCCTATTCTGATGACAGTCTGAAATTTTCACCTTAGGGCCAGTTTGTGATGGGACATCTGCCCTTGGAGTAACTAGCCCCATCCCACCTGGCCTTGGACACTTTCAGCGATGAGGCAGCCACAGCTTCTCTTGGCAACCTCTGCCAGAGCTTAAGCACTCTCCTAGTGAAGAATTTCCTCCTAGTACCAAAAGTAAATCTCTCCTCTGTCAGTGTGAAGCCATTCCCCCTTGTACCATACATAAGTAGATATGGAGAAATATGTATGTAGAAACTGTAGAATATTCTACAATAAATAGAATTGTATGAAGTTTATGGGACTTCAGGGTTTTCTTCTCAAACATCCTTTAATCTCATGGCCNAACTGTCAGTGAACACATTGCTTTTCATTTTCAGGTAGCTGATTATATGGGTGGGGCCTCCTCAGCACATGTCACCTTCTCCTCCTCCTCCTCCTCCTCCTATTCTGATGACAGTCTGAAATTTTCACCTTAGGGCCAGTTTGTGATGGGACATCTGCCCTTGGAGTAACTAGCCCCATCCCACCTGGCCTTGGACACTTTCAGCGATGAGGCAGCCACAGCTTCTCTTGGCAACCTCTGCCAGAGCTTAAGCACTCTCCTAGTGAAGAATTTCCTCCTAGTACCAAAAGTAAATCTCTCCTCTGTCAGTGTGAAGCCATTCCCCCTTGTACCATACATAAGTAGATATGGAGAAATATGTATGTAGAAACTGTAGAATATTCTACAATAAATAGAATTGTATGAAGTTTATGGGACTTCAGGGTTTTCTTCTCAAACATCCTTTAATCTCATGGCCCTGTGAATTGTAGCAGTTCTTGCCTGGAGTGTCCTGCATTATTTGTAGGTGAGAGTGGAATACTTTAGGCAGTTGTGCCTCACCTTCTCACCATACCAAAGCTGTGGCTCTCTCCCAACAACCAGAGGTAAAGGAGAAAATCTTTATCCCAACCTGGTCAGGCAAGCCTGCAAGAGGAGGGAGAATGTGCCAAGGGAAGCATCACAACCTAGACACACAGGGGATAGGCTAGAAATTGATTGGATCCACAACGGATTTGATCCAGAATATGGAGGCTTCCCCAAGAGCCCAGAATGTGCCAGCAGGATTTCAGTGGTCTTCCTCACCCACCACAGCAAGGATCAGCATCTGGTCCCTCCTGTGGTTCCTATTAGAAAACCCAGGTAAAAAGCAATATTTTGGGGATTTTTTCACTGGTGTCAATGTGCAGGTGCAGCTTATCCAGGGGTATCAGGGCAGATCATGAGCCCTCTGTTCAGGCAGTTCCCTGGGAGCAGAGGCAGGAGTGCAGATGCACGTCCCCTTCTCCATGATGTGTCACACAGCTGGGCTGCTCCCTCCTCCTGCTTTTCCCTGCCCTGCACAAAGCTAGTGTGCTCCTGCTCTGGAAGAAGTAAAGCAAAGGAGAGAACGGAGCTCTTCATTCATCTGTGATGGCTGCAAGGGGAACAAAAGCCTTGGCTCAAACTTAGAAAGTTCTCAATTCTAAGAGGAGCTGAGCTCTTGGCACAGCAGAGGCTTTGGAGCCAGCCGTAGCTGGAGAAAGCGAGTCAGAATAATGCCTCGAATGAAGGGGAGGAAGGGGCCACCTGGTAGCACATGGGTCGAGCTGAAGAACTGCCAGCTGCTTTTCCCTGGCCCTGCAGGGACTGTGTGATCGATGGCATTTGGCGTCTTTCATCTGCAGCCACTCAATGCTGATTCCAGGCAGGCTGAGCAGAGCTCCCCTCCACCAGCCCAGCAGATATATCTGCTAAGAGAAGTGACTCACCAGGGTCTGCTAAAGAAAATCCATTTTGCATTGAAGCCCAGAGAGCCTGCAAGGAGGCTGTCTTTGGCAGATGAGCTCAGGGAAGAGTTAAAGCACACAGCACCAAGCTTTCAGCAGAGACAAAAAGTTGTTCTGCCTTTCTTTTTTTTTTTCCCCTCGCTCTTAAAAAAAAAAGCCTCATTTTCACTTCAGTGAAGCTGGAGAGACAGGAAATAATACAAAGGCTCTTTACAAAGCCTGGCTTCTTTCTTCTGTGGCATCTGTGCTGAAGTATCTGTGATGGTAACAGCCTCTGCTTTCTCTTCACAGGACTCAGCTTCATCAAATATTCCCTCTCTTGAGGCTGTGTGATGGTGGGATTCCCTCTCCCAGCTCCATTGCTTTTCCAGTCACACTCTAAGCTGCTTACAGAGCTCAGGCAGAGAAAAAGGAAAACATATTCTATTTTCTGCACCCAGTGAGAAGAAGGAGCTGTGGCCCCCCTCAGCTTCCCCAACCCCAAGGAAGTTTCCCATGGGCCAGCCAGAGGCAGGGGCCTTGGTGGCAGCACTGTCACCCCCCCAGATACATTTCAAATCACCATTTTCCAGGCATATTTTAATCCCCTTTGGATTACTCTAATCTAAATAATTAATCGGCGCTGAGTCCTTCTCTCTTCACTTGACAGGAGTGGTGAGAGCTGGTTGTGCTCCCTGTGCAGCACCTGCTCCCACCAGCCCTGAAACAGGCACAACATCACTGCCACAGCCCCTGTTCCTTGTGTTCCCCCTGTTCCCTCAGGGCCCCCCAGGCCCAGCTGGTTCCAGGACCCCAGCAGATCACTGTGCCTCATTTTGTGGGTTCATCCCAGGGAGCATGGGCTGGCAGAGGTGAGGACTCCCCACCTTTCCCCATCATCCCCAGGACCCCCCACTCTACACCTGGTCAGCAGCTCTGCTCCAGCACAGTGACATCTACTTGTATGGCAGGTGACAATGACCTGCTGGGCAGCTCAGAGAGGAGCCATCCCGCTGTCCCTAGCCCATGCAGGCAGCCATGGACCCTGAGGGCATTGAAATTCCTCAGCACAGCTCATGCCACTGTCTCTATTGTCACCCATCCCCCAAGGAGAGCCTGAGGACAGCCAGCCTGCTGGACACAGGGCACAGGGCCATTCTGCTCCTGTCCTGCAGCCCCTGCCCCTCTGCAGGCCAGGAGCTCGTCACTCTGGCCAGTGTGCCTTGGGCACCTCTGGCAGGGCCCAGACAGAGCCTGGGGATGGGAGGGGACGGTGTCTGTCCCAAAGCAGCCATGTCTCCAACAGAGGGGATGCAGCACAAGAGTGGGGAGCTGTCACTTCCCTGGCACAGGGAGGTGCCAGGGGACCAGGGAACATGCCAGCACCCTTGTTCAGAGTGAGGAGGCAGCCCCAGGGCACCCCCAGGTCCTACAGGAAGCAGAGGCCACAGCAGCAAGGGTGACCTCAACAGCATCTGTGGGACCTGCAGCAGCACAGGCAGTGCTGCAATGTCCTCCAGCTGCCTGGGACATGTATGAACACAGGCACCTGTAGGAGAATGGTTTGTAAGGATAGTGCAGAAGGCAATTTTCCTCTATGAATTACAGCCATACTAATTACCGAGGAGCAGAAACAGCCTTGCCTGTCCAATGAGGATGGGTGTTATAAAAGAGTGGGTTACCTGGCTATCAGCCAGCTGGAGTCTCCTGCAGTTTGGGATGGAGTCTGCTGGCTGTGGGGAGGAAGGGACATGTGGTTGTGTGAGGGATAGACAGGGTTAGGCAGCTGGGTAAGGGACAGGTTAGTGTTAGCCAGTCATGCAGAGGGAAAGAGTCAGTGCTGTGTGGAGCTGCATGAGAGAAGGCATGAGAAGTTTTTAGTAAAAGACTAGTGATGGTGCCAGCCATGTCTATCTTGACAATAGCAACATGCACCCTGTAAGACACTGGCTCTGCTCAGGAGTGTAGGAGCTCCCTGACCACTGACCTGTGTAATAATTGGTAAAAGATTTGTGTCAATCACAGAAGCACTGGGGTTTGTATAAACCAGAATACCAAGTTCTGAAGTGAAGCATGGACACTAGATAAAGGAAATTATATGATAAAATCATTCTGTTTAAAATCACCTTGTTATGTTATATTATGTTACATTATATTATGTTATGTTGTATTATGGTATGTTTTTTTCTAATAAGTTGTATCAGCTACCAGCTTGCAAAATCAAACTTCACAACAGCCCTTCCTGCCTTTGTGTATCTCAAAAGCCAGACTTCCAAAACTTCTCAGGAGGTTATCTACCGGGACCAGATGGTTATCTGGGATTGATTATCGCCTGGAGGCCTGGTGAATTTGTATATGTTTAGTTTAACGCCTGGAGGCCTGGTGAATGTTTATTCACCACTGCTTACCCAGCAAAATTGGGACAGCACAGAACATAAAAATTATTGATTACAACGGGAGACCATACTACAAAAAGGAGCTGCAAACCAAGTTTGATGGGACGTCGACTGGGCAGTGACCCCTCACATTCCCCCAGCGCACTGCTTGCTCTGTCTATATCAAATAAAGCAATCTAAATTTTGCTAAATATCGAGACTCTGGTCTCTCATTTATAACACCTGGGAGCTGCTGAGTCCCAGCGTGGGCTCTGGGTGAACCCTGTGCAGCTCCTGCCCCAGGGAGATGCTGTCACCCAGGTGTGGCAGAGCCCAGCTCAGCCCTGGAGGCTGGGCTGTGCTCACAGCACAGTGCTGGTGATGATGGACAGGCTGATGCTGCTGGGGGGTCTCTTAATTCCTCCTTTCCCCTTCCAGCCCATCACTACTCTAGGAAGTCTCTCAGCACTCTCATGCTGACCCCAAACACTCCAGGATATTTCACTCCTGCTGTTTTTCTTCCAGAAATGCCATTTCCATAATGAAAGCGCTACTGTTTTCACCTCTCCCTGGTGCAGACACACTTTGTTCTCCTTCATGTTTTAATTCTCAAGTTCCTCTCCAGTATTTCCACTGTAAAAATTTACTCAGAACAGCACATTTCACCTTCTCCCACAGGTCCACACAAGGGCAGTTTCCCTGCCCAGGTGGTTGAGAAGGACATCCCATGAACCACTGCTTTCCAGCAGACCTGGAGCATTGCTCCTGTTCCCAGGCAAAGACAAGACAAGACTGGAGCATCCTGCATCTGTGTCCAGAGACCAACTGCTCCAGGCAGGGAGAACTAGGGATGGGCCACCAAAGTGATGGATGGCTCAGGAGCCACGTGAAGAGTTCCTCACTCGGGTGAGGCAGAAGGGACTCATTGGGGGTCAGTATGCCCAGTCCTGTGTCTGCAGCTCCTCCCTGATCCTCAGCAGCTCCAGGTGTTGCGTTACCCCATGGAAGTACCAGCTGGAGCCACAGAAAACATAGATGATGTCCAGGCTCGCTGGTCCAGCACGTGCATTCCTGCCTACAACCACACACATGGGCTTGGAGGGCCAGAGTGCCTCTGGCACAGCACGGGCAGGGAGGCTGTCAGGGTCACAGTCAGGTGGGAAAAGATGGTGGAAACAGCAGCCTTTGAATCTGCACACCTGCTTCCTCATTTACCCATTCTGCCTGATTTTGAACTGGATTAAAATTAGAAAACAATTTAGGAAAATAAGCGATAAGCTAAACCAAAGTAATTTTTTTTCCTAAGGAAAAATATCTTGACTTTTAGCTGATGTGAAAAAATATTTGGACTTGTGCTCACATCTTCCCTTTGGGCTCAGTGGGTCTCCTGTCAATGAGGGCAATCAGCCCCAAGGCCAGGCTGACTGGGGAAGGCACAAGATGAGTTTCTTCAGAAGATTTCATCTCACAGAAACAGCAGGGATGGACCCGGTGGCTCCCAGTCCATGATTAATACCCAGGAAGATTCCACACCAGGCAGCTCTGCCATCCAGGTGGCACAGAGAGATCCCTAGTTGGGTGGGAAGAGTGGCTGCAAAGGGTGCAGCACCTGAGAAGTTGTTTCAGGTGTCCTCCAAGGGAGCCCACACCCTGGGGAGCAAATTCAAGAATCAGGCAGCCCCAGCCATGTGCCCAAAAGACAAAAAATCTCAGTGTGCTCCACTCTTGGTTCATCTGTACCACAATCCATGTCCTCCTGCAATTACTCAACCCAGCAACAGCACAAGTTATTTACATATTTATGGAGTATTTACCCAAACCTCATAATACTACAAAAAACTTGATCATACAGCTGGTAATTTAAATGAAAAATTATTATTCATACATTTTCATTGTAATGTCACATGTCACAAAATATTACAGGTTCATGAGGCAGCCAGGGCTCTGCTAATAATTAGAATACATTACCACTTTGATGAGGCATTTACACAAAACTGCAGAACCATCTTAGAGCTGCTAAGATTTTCCCAACACCCCAATTAAAAAAAAATGTCAGAGGCTTTTATCTACTCTACTGATTGTGCAGCATAACTCCCACCTTTTGCCTCATTTCAGACACTTGGCACACATCAGGACATAGGTGCTGTCACCTGCTGGTCCCTCTCAGGAGCCTTGGGGTGCAGGTGCTTTGGGCTCAGCACAAGCAGTGCTTCTGTGGCACCAGGTGTGAGCAAATCTCAGTGCTTGGAGGGGCTGTGGGGACAAGAGCTGTGGCAGAACCCCTGAGGGCCCGTTTTTGGGAGGTACAAAGGGTCTGGGTGTGCCTGCAGACCCAGGCTGGGAGCTCTGTGCAGAGGGCACAGGGTCTGCGGGTGGCAGTGCCCTCAGGGTTAGTCAGGGCCACACCTGCCCTCTCACCCCACGTCCCTCCTGCACAGCCCTACTGCCCCCTCCATCCCATTTCCCAGCCTCTGCTCCAAGTACTCAGCTCCCTCCTACCTCACCTTCAACAGCCCAGCCCATCCTGCTGCTCCCTTCCATAAAGCTTTCATAAACCTTTCACCATCCATTGCACCTTCTGATCCACAATCAGTCCCCTCAGCCTCATTCCAGGTGTATGTCCTCCAACCCTTGGTCACTCCAGCTCATCGGGCCCCACAGATGTCCCACAGCCATGGCTGCTCTGCTCCCCAGGTGCAGCTCAGCTCAGATACCAGCAGGGCATCAGGGACAGCCTCATGCTGCTCCCAGCTGCTGCAGTGCCCTCTGAGTGCCTGAGTGCAAAGTGGACATCCAGGAAGGAGGATCCAGTCCTGCCTGAGCCCCTGAGTGCTAGCAGGGGATGCAGTGGGTCTTTACCTGGGGAGCTGAGGGGTGTAGGACACACCATGACACCTCAGCACTCTGCTGTAGCACAGCTACCCCACCACAGCAAAGGTGTATGGCCCTTGCTGCCAGACAAACAGGCCTGGCACATCTGTTACATCTGGAGGTTTTGGTAGCAGAGGAAATACACCTTCCATCCACCTGCTCACTTATCTCAGGGGCTGAGGGAAGCTGTCTCTGCACAGGCTGAGACTGAACCCAGCTTTTGGGTCAGCCCAGTCACCCACCTCCTGCATCCCATCCCCCGAGCAGCCACCCCAGATTCTCCCAGAAAGGCCAGTGGTCAACCAGCAGTGGCACCCTGCAGGGAAGTGAGACCTTCAGGGAGAAATAGATGGAAGTCTTGTCACAGCTGGAAGGAGCAATTACCTTGGTAGGCATGGCAGCAATGACCTGTGAAGTTATGACAAATGCCCCACAGCACCCTCCAACAAATAACCAGAAGCTGAGAACACAGCAGGGAATGCCCAGCTGAGCAGGGAAATCCCACCCTGGTCTCTGGAATCTTTCATGCCACTGGGTTCATTAGGGTGTTGGCTTTTCCTGATCCCATGGGAAGCCAAGGCAGGGCCCAGGGTGACAGCAGATCTCTGCTGGCAGCACACACCTTGTGCCAGGCTCACTCTCACAAACACCTGGAGGCCTGGGCAGAACAGAGCTGGGGTGCACAGAGGAAGGGATGAACTGCAGGTAACTAAAGCAGAGAGGAACTAATCAACCAGGACAGGACAGAGTTCAGGGGCCACAGAATTGTGGAATCCCATAATGGTTTGGGTGGAAAGGGACCTTAAAGATCATCCAGTGCCACCTCTGTCATGGGCAGGGACGCCTTCCACCATCCCAGGGTGCTCCAAGCCCTGTCTAACCTGGCCTTGGACACTGCCAGGGATCCAGGGGCAGCCACAGTTTCTCTGGGCACCCTGTGCCAGGGCCTGCCCACCCTCCCAGGGAACAATTCCTTCCTAATATCCCATCCAGCCCTGCCCTCTGGCAGGTTGAAGCCATTCCCCCTTGCCCTATCAAGGATGTCCAAGGCTGAAAAGCCAAGAGGTCCCACAGCTGGTGTCAACTCAGCTGGTGGTTTCACATTGCTGTAAGTGACATCTGCAGATGTACTGTTGCTTGCTGGCAGCAGGAACAGCCTGCCAGGAGTGGTGGGAAGGAGAAGAGGGTTCCTCAGCCTGTGCAGAAAAGGGCGGAGAGCCTAAAACCCACCTTTGGCGGCTGGGATGGTCAGTGATGAGCAGCACACTCTGTGCAGCTGCACTTGAAGGGAAAGAGTGGTGCTGGAGGGGAGTGGGGTGACAGATGAGGACATAGGAAAGCACAGTTTGGGGGGCCCTGGCAGCAGGAGTGGGGCCCTCCCCTTCCACCCCTGTGGAACAGTCCTTGGCCCAGACCTCAAGCCTGGCAGGGTTTGGGGACAGTGCTAAAGGTCCAGAACTCCCATGTTCCTCCCATATCAGGAGAGGGGTGAAGCAGCAGCTCCTGGAGCGCTGAATGGCTCCAGCCCCAGGAGGGCTCTGGGAGCCAGAGCCATATCAGAGAAGGTGACAATCCTGCCTGAATCGTGGCAGGGTTGGGATGAAAATAAACCTTACCGGAAACATCTGAAGGGAAGTGTGGGCTCAGCACTGTCACACAGTGAGACTGCCATGGCTAGGGCAGGGACAAGGCTCTTCAAGGGCTGAAGCTGCAGATGTGCCCCAGCACACCCAGCTCATCCTCGGGCTCTAAAGCTCTCTGTGCTCCTCCTGTACCCAGCCAGGGCTCAACTCTGCTCCCATCCCTCCTCCTGGCTGAAGCTCTTCATCCTTTGGCCTTTGTGCCATATTCTGAAAGCAGACCATGGAGCATTGTCACATGGAGTTGTGCCTTCTGCAGAATTGGTTACCCTTGTCTTTAATTGCACACTGTGAAAGTACACACAGGACTAATCATATCACAAGGAATTTTGGGTCAGAAAGAAACAATTACACAATTGGCCTCTTAAAAGCAAGATGCCTCTCAAACACCTGAGTAGCACTATAGCAAGAGAAAAAGCTTTCTCAGTCATTCAGGTGTAGAAAAGCCCATCTATAGGAAGAGAGAAGCGCTCTATTTCAGATCAAAAAGGATGACTCCAGGGATCCTTAACCAGAAGCTGTAAACTACATCATAAAAGTGAAGTAACTTTTACCCAGGCTCACAAAAAAAAAAGAAAAAGCCTTTCTTTCAAGAATATTCTGTATGGCTTAAAAATTACTCTTATTAAAATGAATCCATTTCATAAGCATGCTAACATCTTTATTCCTCAAATGTTAAGTAGAACATTTATAACTGAAGAATGTATCTCTGAACACCTTCCTTACATCTAAATTCATGTTTCTGCATAAAGGTCAAAGCTTTTCTGGGTATTTTTTTCCTTGATAAGCTCCTTCAGAGGTGTTTATTTACAAATTATCTGCTTCCACATGTAAGCCTCATAATAACTCCTGTTGCTTTTGTTCTGAGTGTGGGAGATGGAGGTGTACAAGTGTAGCAAGGCCATTTGATGTCATAATTGGATCTTAAAGCAAGCACTATCTGAGTACAGAATGGAGTAGAAGTGGGCCCAGCCTGATCTAAGCAGAGCTGTGGATGCCTCACTTGGCACACAGACCTGTGGTACCTGGGCTGCCTCCTTTGTGTGGCAAAAGCCCCTCAGTCACCTGTGACCTTCCCCTGCTGCTCACAGACTCTCTCAAGGGGGACATTGATGCTCCCCAGTACAAACACAACAGGACAGGACTCACTCCCAAGGAGCTACATTAAAAAGACAATCACAGAATAAATTGGGCTGGAAAATTTTGAGATTGAGTCCAACCTTTGACCAGCACCACAATGTCAACCAGAGCATGGCACTGAGCGCCACATCCAGTCCTTCCTTAAACATCTCCAGGAACAGTGACTCCACCACCTCCCTGAGGAGCCCCTTCCAATGCCTGCCCAGTCTTTCTGTGAAGAACTTCTTCCTAACATCCAAATGATGTCTGCAATGATCAAAGATTGTTCTGTTTCAAAACTCTAAAATTTCAGTTTCTCAAAAACAGTAGTCATGCTGCAGAATCATAGAAGAGAGGTTTGTGCATGGTAAAGCAAAGCATTTAAATTCCCGATGACCTCGAGGGACATTTAAGAGAGTGGACCAAAGCAGAGAGGTGAACAGTGCAGATGCTCTGGGACTCATCCAGCACAGCAGCAGAAGCCATCAGGGTGATGTTGCACACGCATTGCTCCGTGGCCATGAGCAAGCCAAAGCATCCAGCCAGGGAAAGGATGACAGAAATCACAGTTTCCTTTGAGGTCACACAGTTAAATTTTTTTGGGGTAAGCAATGGCTAGAGAGCTAAAGCAGGGAGTAGTGAACATGGAGAGGAGTCATGACACCTCTGGGTTTTAATGCCACACAGCACATTTATTTCCTCAGCACTGAGAGCAATAGGAGGCTGTCAGCATTCTGGCAAGGAATCAGAGTCAATGTATTCTCATAATGAATTTAATGGGATAATGAAATGCTGTTGTAATTGAAGGTATTAACATCTTCTCCTGTTAAATACCAGCTCACTTAGACCATGTGTTCCTTGAGAAAAGACATGTGCTAATCTTGGTAAACACAGAGAAATAGTGGGATTTAATTCGGGTTTAGGACTCCCTGTATCCAGACATTTGGTGGGTTTCAATACTACTCCTTTGAGTGACTTCTTTTAAATAACTTATTTAAATGCTTTCTTTGGTTGCATTGGATTTAACTGCGATTAATCAGCTTTTCTTATGCAGATACTATTTAGATTATGTGAGATATGTAAAGATGATTCTCCAGCCTTTTAATTTGGCTATCGTGCCTATCTCTAAGCTCCTTTAATTGTCTAAAGTGCGTAAGGGGGAGCTCACCAGCAACTCAGGAAAGGATGTGTTTTGTCCCTGGCTGGCAGAGGACAGAGACCCTCCAGGCACACATCTCAATTATCAGCTCTAGCAGAGCTGATGGCTGCAGCCACTCTTTACTATTCCTGTTCTGTCTCCTTTCCTCAGTAGTTAAAAAGTCATGTTTACTAACTGTGATTCTTGTACCTGCCTCAGCTGTGGTGGATAACAGACCAATTCAATGTCTTGGGATCAGCAGACACTGAGGAACACTCAGCCTCTGGGCATTCAGAGGCTAAATTTCGGCCTTTTATTTAAAGAGAATTATTGCCAGCCAGTCAGGAGATCTCCATAAGAGCTTAGCTAAGGGCAATGGCCCCAGGAACATCTACCCGTGGCATGGAGGGGAAGCCTTCAGAGTCTGACTTCATCCATCATATCTGCAGCCACACAGAGCTTTGGAGTGTGAGAGTGATGCTGTGGGAGGATTTCCACCAGTTCTGGGTAGTACTTTCCTGTGTGATTCACCTGCACCCCTCAGAGCTGCCGAGGAGGTCCATGACCTGCAGGTACAGCCCAGACCTCAGCAGCAGCATGAGGAGAACAGGAGATACAGGAGTCCCTCCAGCAGCAGATTCAATTTGAATATTGCCTTTGATACCTGGGTCAGAAGGGACAGTTACTGATGCACCTGGAAAATAAAAATGCATTTTTGTAAAAGAATATATAAATCCACACCTGTGTTTGTCTAGGTCTCATAGGGACATGCTGGCTCCTCATGGGGAGTTTCCAGCAGAGAGATCACAGCAGAATCCCAGGGAAGCATCTCCTCCATTCCTCCACCTGAGAAGAGAGAGGAGGGTTCTTCATGCCAGCATGGATATTATTCCTTTGGTGTCCCTTGGCGCCTTCCTGCTCAACCACTCACCTGGCAGCCAGGAGCTGCTGAAGGAGCTCAGGGATAAAGGAGCTGCCTACACCTCATTTACAGCTCTGTAATTATTTGTTTGGGCAGCAGGAGCACGGGCCATTCTCTAGAGGCCAGGACTGGCCTGTTCCCCACCCTTCAGTTCAACACCACATTCTGCCAAATTGCAATATTTCTGTAGGTCTCTGTTTAAATAAGTTCTAAAAAATAGTTGGAGGAATAGAGAGGTGCAGGAAAAAAGCTGCAAAGTTGATTTAAAGACCAGGAAGAACACTTTCCATGCAGAGATTTAAAGGCTCCAAGCTGGTTAGCTTTTAAAGAAGAAGACTGAGATGTGACTTCATCATCACATCTAAACTCCTTCAGGGGGAGAAAATATCTTGCAATAAAGATTCTGTGACTGCAATGCAAAAAGCAAAACAAGAGCTGGAAGCTGAAGCCAGCAACATTTGAATTATAAATTAGACACTTTTTTGGAAGGAAAACATTTATCCACCACTGAAAGTAGCCTGAAGAGATCTTCCTGAAAGATGTGTTTTAGTCAAACCCAAGTCACTGGATGCACTGCATGATAAATGTGGTGAAATGTAATGGCCTGTGATTTACAGGAAATCAAGTGTGATGATCTAATGTGTCTCTCTGGCTTTAGTCTCTGTGAATCTATTAAATAAAATCATCACACAAGCTGCAAGCCAGCAACAAATTCCTTCTCCTTGCCACACACCTGAAGATGAGGAGATGGCTGGAGCTCCCCTGGAGGCACATCCCACTCTGGAGACAGGGACAGATCCCTGCAAGACAGAAGGGAGACTGAGGGAAAAACTCTTTTCTACCTTGTGTCAGCTTAGTACAGTTTGAGATGGATGAATAAATGGCTGAGATCAAAGACCCAGAGCAGCTGTGGCTGTCCCTGGATCCCTGGAAGTGTCCAAGCCCAGGTTGGATGGGACTTGGAGCAACCTGGGATAGTGGAAGGTGTCCCTGCCCATGGCAGGGGGTGGAACTGGGTGAATTTTGAGGTCCCTTCCAGCCCACACCAGTCTGGGATTCCGTGATCCTCAGACTTTGGAGGTTTCATACTCGTGGTGCAGAGGAAGGCATGGATGAGCTGGGGATGGGCAGCAGCTCAGCAGTGCTGCAGCCCCACTCCGGAGCCTTCCTGTGGGCAGAGACAGCACAGGGACTCTGATAAGGCACTCAGTAATGCTCTCAGCTCAGGGCTGACCCCTTTCAGGGGTGGCAACTCTGGGGACAGCTGAGCACAAATGGGGGTGCATGGCTCCCAAATGGAGCAAACACCAGGATCGCTGCATTGTCACAAACACGACCCACAGCAGTAGCACAGAGTCTCCTGCTAACTCCAGGGTAGGTCCAGAGCCTGGCAAAGACTGAAGCTCACCTCCCTTCTGCTCTCTGCACCCCATTAGGAGCACTGAAGAAGACAAGCTAAGCCAACAAGCCCTTGCCTGTGTGGATGGCAGGGGAACATCCCTGTTATCCCATCCACTGGAAGCCACAGCTGTGCTTAGTATTCACAGCACAGCCCTGTTATTTATAACAGTTATTTTTCATTTTGAGTTTCAAGGTATAATAAGGTGGTTATAAAACTGATTTAGGGATAGAAAAGTTTGATTATAAAGGGAAATTATTCAAAGGTTTCAATGGTAGGAATAAGTTGTATGAAATAATGGTGCTCTTGGAGGGAAGAGATGCACAGAATCAAAATCCTTTTAACTGTTCCCTTGCCCCAAGCATGGCCATCCCACCAGCCCTCATATTCCAAGAGGAGGGCTTAGGTTTCCCTGGGAAGAAACTCACATTCCCACTGTCTCTGAACCTATCACAGAGCAGAGAGGGCAGAAGGAAATACTCCCAACAAAGGGAAACCTGCACAGCAGGATCTGCATCGCAGGTTAGCAGGGGGGAGGGAAGGACAGCTGTAGGAACCTTGTGATACAACACTTCACCTCAGAAACTGATATAAAAGTGATGGAGCAGAAGCAGGCAGAGGATCAGATAGAGGGCTCAGCCTCCCAATACACAAGATGGGAAGGAAGGGACTGGGTTGAAAAACCCCTGGTTTTTCACTGTGGTGGGACAGTGTTTTCACACCTCAGTAACAGCACCTCCTGAAGAGCAGAGGAGGCTAAAAAGCCATTCCTACCCCTCCTTAAACTGAGGGCCCTCTGCTCATGCAGAGCTCAGAGCACTGGGATGAGTGATATGGACTGTTCTAGTCCAGTCCAGGAGATCCCTGCTCTTTCCTGCCCACCTCCCAGCCTGCAGTCCCCCAGAGCTCATTCCAGTTGCACCAGTGCTGCTGCAAGGTACTTGGAACGGGACAGACCACGTTTGGTTTACTCTGTAAATCAAAGTTTAAATATTTGTCATTAAATAATCTCCCATTTTAACAAAAAAAAAAAAAAGTTGCTTGCTGGCACTGTGGGAGGATTTAACATGTTGTTTTGCAGTGGTTTCATCCTTCCTGACATGGACAAAGTCCTGCAGAGAGGACACCTCCGCCCTGCTGCTGGGAGAAGCTCTGCAGTACCCAAAGCCTTCATTTGTAGCACATTCATAAAATCATGGAATCACAGAATGGTTTGGGTAAGAAGGCACCTTAAAGCTCATCTCATTCCACCCCAGGCACAGACAGGGACAGGTTCCACCAGAGCAGGCTGTCCATGTCCATCAGACATTCATCCTGCAAGGCTACAATGGGAATGTGCAGTTGTATCCCTGCCTTCCCATCCTGTGCAGAGGCAGACGCTGTGTGAATGCATCCAGCAATGCTAAGGGGCTCTGTGGGGTTGGGCACAGAGCTGGAGCCAGGGACAAACCTGGGGATGCAGCACTGCTCAGGATCCCCAGAGCCCAGCAACTTCTCCTTAGCCAGGGCATTTGCCAGGGACAAAACAGCTTGGTTCAGCTCTTGTTTCTTCCTGCCCCTCTACTCCTTGCTCTGTGCCGGAGACCCAGGGTCAGATCTGGCTCAGCAGTCTGGGCTGCAGCTTCTGCCAGCACAACAAGCTTCTCCAATGCCAGGGTGACACTGAGCAGCAACAAGAGCCAGGGGGATGGGAGGGCACAGCAGTGCAGGAGGAGATGGGCAGCATGAAGCTGGGCCAGGGCAGGCTCAGGCTGGAGCTCAGGGAAAGGTTCTTCCTCCAGACAGTGCTGGGCACTGCCCAGGCTCCCCAGGGAATGGGCATGGCCCCAAGGCTGCCAGAGCTCCAGGAGCTGCCAGGGATGGACAGGCTGGGATTGTTTGGGTTCTGGGCAGGGACAGGAGCTGGGCTGGATGCTCCTGTGGGTCCTTTCCAGCTCAGGATATTCCATGATTCCATGAGCAAGACAGTGAGCAGAATTGAGAGGTTCCAACCCATCTACAGCCACCTGTACCCTCAAAAGACTCTGGGAGTGAGCTCCAGAGCGTGGGGCAGGAACAGGCACAGGGCTTGAATACAGACTGGGAAGCACCACTGCCAGCACTGCTCCAGCTCTCTGGGATGCAGATAACCACAGCCAGTAACTTCCCACCAGGAAAGGAGACAGAAGATTCATCAAAGAATACAAGTCAGCAGGACTGTTATTAGACAGAGATGGTAAAATTGCTAATAATGAGGCAGGGAAGACAGGAGCAGAAATATTGATGTGCTGTGTGGAGGGGAGCTGAGGATGTGCTGGGGAGAGCTGGGGAAAGTTTCCATCACTGCTGTGGAGGGTTAAATGCAGCCTCTCACTGGGAAGCACTTCCAAACTAATCACAGCATACAAGGTTCCCCAGCACCCTGTGAGCTAACAAGGAGATATCTGGCCTTTATTAATTTTGACTCCATCAGAGACAACAGGGAGATGGGGAGAACACTGATGTTTTACTTTGCTGTGCCCCATGTATAAAGTAGGTCTCTCATCTGAAGTCAGTCACAGAAAATAACAGGAAAACCGACACAAGTTTCAGCTGATAAAGAATTAAATTATAGAATTAACACCAACCAGTGTAATTGCAGGCAGGCAACCTGTTCCTGGTGGGCTGCATAGGAAAGGACCAGAGCTGCACCATTGCTTGAGAGAAAATTGAGGAGCAGCACCAGGTACCAGCACAAGGACTCTTTGCTTTTAAGAAAACAGTGGGATGAGCCTTGGCTGAGTGAGATCTGACGTGCCCTGCACTAGCAGCTCTGGGGGTGCTTCACACAAACCCTGGAGCAGCTCCTCACCCTGCCCACACTGGGGTCATCCAAGGGAGAGCATTGGCTAGGACTGGACAAACAAACATTAAAGATGGCTCTTCATAGTAGAGGGAAATTAAGGATATGATAAATTCACTTTTTAAAACAATCAGATCTCCTATTTCCACTATTAGACTGGATGGGGGAAACAAGGACACGGGATAATGTGACAGATTGGCCATTTTGGGGAAATGAACACATTTATTTCAACTGTGCTGACAGACAAAATTCACTTTAAATTACATAACACAGCAACATGTCTTCATCATCCATTACCTGGGAGTGTGTAAGTGAAAAACTGTCACCAGAGAGGCAGCCTACACTTGTCTTAAGGTTCAGGGAACCTGGCTGGTTGGTGCTTCAGACAGGAACGTGCTTTGGGAGGCTGCCCAGTGGTACAGCACAGTGCTGCTCCAGGCAAAGCCCCCACAGAAGGTGGGCAGCCCCCTGCTCTCCTCCTGCCCCACCATCTCTGCTGGGCCATCTTCCACACCCACTGCATCCAGGACATCCTTATTTGAGCTTTGCAAGAGTAACAGCTCTGGTGGAGGCAGCCAGACACTGTCCCAGTGCTGAAAAGCTCAGGTGAGCCCTCATGATCAGGAGCTGGTGACATCAGGCACTTCTCCAAATAGTTGCTGTATTCAGAAATTCAGGAAGGTTTTCTTCCACTGTGTGAGTCCCATCTGACAGTGTCTGGACTCTCCTTTTTTCCTCCAGTGACCAAATTCTCTCATCATGAAGATCTTACTTGGAAACTGTGACTGTTTTGTTGAGAGTTACAGCTGGGTCTTCCCCCACATAATTTCTCACTCCTTGTCTCCCTGTGTTTTCTCCGTCTCAGATCTCAGTCGCAGCCCTGTCTTTTATCAGAGACTCAGCAAGCCCCCAAAATTGCAAGATTGACTCTTCTCTCTAGATCAATCACCAGTAATCCTATGTTTTTGCTTTCTTTGTGTGCCCTTCACTCAAAAGCCTCTTGCTCGTGGGGTTTATTTTCTACATGGGCTGTGCACCCCCCAGTTTTCTGTGACACAGCTGGGTGCACTTAGCTTCTTCTGCTCGACTTGTCTAAAAAATGTGAAACTCTTCAGGAGCTTCAGAGCAAGCAATTGTCAAGAAAAACTGCTTTCAAACTTTCTTTTTTTTTCCTGGTAACTGTTTTTTGAGGCAGAATGAGCAGGGAAAAATGTTTAAGCATGCTCTGGTTTGAATTTGTTCATAGGTTCAGCATTTGGGATATTCTTAATTGTACATAATTTCTGCATTTGCTCCTGATACAACACAAGATGAAAGATGAAAGATGAAAGATGAGTGCAAAAAAAAATTAAAAAAAAGACGTTCAAAAAAAGATTTGAACCTGAACTCTAGCAAAGGTTAAAAGCCACTTGGTGTTGGAGAAACTTCCTTTTAATCTGCAGAGCAGAGCACTGGCCTAGGTGGCCAAAGAAATCCTCCTAACCTGAGGTTTGTTAATGATCTGTTAGGTGAGCGTCCATCGATGTGATGCACTTTGAAAGGGAGATGGACACATGGGCTCATTTATTCTTTATCCTAGTTTTCTGTATTCCATTTCATCTGGCAACAGAAGTTCATAGGATCCCTGTCAGATATGTGTACTCAAAGAAGGGGGAGACAGGGAGATTCTTCAGCTTTACATCGATTTTAACTGTACAAGTTGAAGAACCAAGAGCACTGAAACAAGTCCAAGATCCATGTTCCATGTCATGTCCTGTGGCCCATTCATTTGAGTGATGGGGATGGAGGGTGATGACATCACTCTCTGTGTGCCAAAACTGGCCCTGGGGTCTGAGTTCATAGTAGGGATCAGGAGGGATATTCACAGATTCATGGAGTAGTTTGGGTTGGAAGGGACATCACAGCTCATCTCATTCCTTCCCCCTGCCATGGCAGGGACACCTTCCACCATCCCAGGCTGCTCCAAACCCATCCAGCCTGGCCTTGGGCACTGCCAGGGATCCAGGGGCAGCCACAGCTGCTCTGGGCCCCCTGTGCCAGCCCTGCCCACCCTCCCAGGGAACAATTCCTTCCCAATATCCCATCCAGCCCTGCCCTCTGGCAGTGGAAGCCATTCCCTGTGTCCTGTCCCTCCATCCCTTGTCCCCAGTCCCTCTCCAGCTCTCCTGGAGCCCCTTCAGGCCCTGCAAGGGGCTCTGAGCTCTCCCTGGATCCTTCTCCTCTCCAGGTGAGCACCCCCAGCTCTCCCAGCCTGGCTCCAGAGCAGAGGGGCTCCAGCCCTTGGAGCATCTCTGTGGGCTCCTCTGGGCTCCTCCAGCAGTGAACGAACACAGTGCTTGCTCCCTGCTGTAGGACCTGCCTGAGCAGTCCAGTACTCACAGGTTGTATCCCAGACCCAGACAGCATCTCCTCCTGTACCTCACATTTGCAGACATCATTTTGCTCCCACACTTTATTTCAGATATGAAGTAATTAGTGAATTCATCCTCAGAATGTTCCATAATCTAAACTTTCATTGCAAATAAAAGTTTATAGCATTGATGTCTGCTGGAGAAACCTGCAGATGTGAATCAGAGGCAGCAATCTCTTCCCCACACCTGAAGGCAGCCTGAAATAACAATTTCAAAAAATATCTCAACTGCCTATTAAAGGGACAAGGCAATAATTTTGAAATCAAATAACATTAATCATTTCCCAGCTGATTTATTGATCATAAATATTCAGACTGTGCTATCTCAGAACACACACGGACAAACACAGACGACAAAAACTTCAAGGGCTTCCTTGTTGCCTTGTGCTCCCAAAAGAAAATTCTGTGATGCTTCCTGTAAAGTACCAAAAACTCCTTTTCACTAAGCTGCCTTCATGCTTCTTTTAATGTATTGCAGCAAATATTTCCCAAGTCTATGCTTTTAACAGCCCTCATTCCCAGAGTCTATAAATGATATTATCTTTGCTCTTTTGGAGACTTTGAGAATTTTCCTTCTTGCATAACTTTTTAATTGCAATAACTTCATTTGCACACATAAAACTAGTGTTTCTGCCATTCTGAGATTATTCTAATTGGACAAGCAGACATTTTACCTTAACTTTAAAGATTCAGCTTCACTATAGCCCCACTAGAGGACTAATAAAAAATTATTCTAAAGTTCACTGCACCCAACTTCCCATGGCTGGGGAATTTGAGACATTCTGATGTGTTTGAAATTAAATGCAGACACCTATTGGAGCATAATGCTTTCAGGTGCCAGCAATAAGTATTCTTTCATCATGCTGGTTGTGAAGCCATACCTGCTAGAAAAGCAAAGTCAATGAATAAATAGAAAGAAAGTGGCTCATTGCCTGCATCAGGTTAACCAGTGACCTACTTGAGGAATGCCAGGCCAAACAGGATGTACTGATTTGCTAAAATGCATTGACAGAGCTCGCTCTGTCAATCACTCTAGTTCCCCCTGGACCACAATTCAAGATCTGAGCTTGGCTCCTTCCCTGCTCAGGCTGGATTTTTTTAATGAGCACTTGGGGGGTACCAACTTTAAAGAGAAAGGCCTGATCCCTGATCTCCAACACCTCAGGTTCAGCACCACGTGCCAATGTCCCTGTCCATGCTCTGTCACAAAACCCAGGGACCTGGGGTTGCCTGTGAAGTGCCTTTTGATGCTACCTCTCTGAAGTCCAAATGCTGCTTTACCTTGACACTCTTCCTCTTCCAGATCTCACAAGCCAGGAGAGAGCCAAAACTGCATCACATTATCTGGGCTCCCAGGGATGCTCAGTCTTTACTAAATTCCTACTAAATTCTGAATAACAAGGTCACAGAATCATAGGGTCATAAAATGGCTTGGTTTGAAAGGGACCTTCAAGATCATCCAGTGCCACCCCTGTCATGGGCAGGGACACTTTCCACTGTCCCAGGCTGCTCCAAGCTCCAATGTCCAGCCTGGCCTTGGACACTGCCAGGGATCCAGGGGCAGCCACAGCTGCTCTGGGCACCCTGTGCCAGAGCATCACCACTCTCACAGGGAAGAATTTATTCCTAATCTCTAACCTCTAATATAAATCTAAATCTTTTTCAGTTTGAAGCCATTGCCCCTTGTTCTATCACTGCATAACCCAGCACTGCCAGGGCCATGCCACTATGTGGCTTTGCCTGGAACCACAGCCCTTGTACTGGTCCATACTGGTTGTGCCCTCACCAGCCTTGGACAGGCAGCTACCCTTCCCTACCCATTGCCTGCTGCCTCTGATGGCTCTTTTCTGCCTCCTCTCATGGCAGCCCCACCAGCTCTGTACTCCCAGAGATACATTTTAGTCCCTTCACTGAGTTCCTTTGGAATGCTGTGTTTTTCAGACACTGAGTCCTTCTTCCCTGTTCCATGGTTTGGGGCTCCCAGGTGTTTGTCCCCTGCATCTGAAGGGACAGAGAGGGACAATGTTTGAAAATATCCAGGTCCAATCTGCCTGGTTGCTTTTGGCCAAGACAGGCTGAGAAGGTTGTGCTGAACCAAAAAAAAATGGTAGAAGTGTCCTTCCTGAGATATTCCAGTCTCTCAGCACCCCCAGCTTTGTTTGGGGCAGCCACAGAGATAAAATCACCTTTTAGAATCATGGTTGAAAAGTCCAACCCTTAACGCAGCACCACCCTGTTCATCACAGAACCGTGTCCCCAGGTGCCACATTCAAATGCCCTTTGAACATTTCCAGAGATGGAGACTCCACCACTGTCCTGGGCAGTTCCAATGCCTGACCATCCTTTCTGGGAAGAAATTTTTCCCAATGACTAATCTAAACCTCTTATCTCTATTTTAGCTTGAGATCTCCTTCCCCTTTTCAGATCAGCTTAAGTGTGGACAAATGTCCCTGGCCACCATGTCCCTTTTTCTCAGGCTCTCCCAGCCCCCCTCCCACGGCACATGCACAAGAACCAAGGGCTGCTCTCATACAGCTCCCATAGCACCCAAATTCACGAGCTTTTGGAGATATTGTCTCTACCCAGCCGGGAGTTTTGGCATCAGATGCATCCCTGGGTCTATCTGCCAAATATGGATGGTCCTTGGCTGCCTCTTGGGAGCCCATCCAAAACCAGCCCTGCTGCCTGACAGAGATTTCCTTGGCATCTGATGTCCCACCTTGTGTGGTCATGCAGCACAAATAAACTCTGAAATCGAGCCAGGGAAGGAACAGAGACATAGGGCTGGTTCAGCAGGATGCTAAGCAGGGATGCAAGAAGGAGAATGTTCCCTGGAACAGGCAGGAACGATGCCATGGGCTGGCAGGAACAGGGTGAAAAGAGACAGAGGGAATCTCTGGGGAAAGCTGCCTATGAAATGCATTGCTGGGGAATGGCAGGCAGCAGAATAAAGAACTTTTAAAAATGCAATGTATGTATCAGTGTCAGATCTGCTGTGGGGATTATCCAGCTCAGTCCTTGAGTCACGCTTTGCCCTTTATTATCTTCATTGGGTGGATGCAAGTATGCCAGCAAATAAATGAATTTACACATGTGGGGGCCAAAGCATGAGTTGACATGAAGGGACAGGGGGACAACTCTGAAGAAGCAGAAATGCTTTGCCATGAGCTCTGTGATCCCATCAAAACTGGGAATAAAGGAATTGGCTGCATCTGGCAGACTTTGTTCCATGTACAGCCACCTCCTTCCTGTCCTGCATTTCATTATGATAATGGGATATTGATATGATAATAACACCTGTATCCATTTGGAGCCCTGGGTCTGCCTGGTGCTTTGCAGACCCCAAAGGGGACAGTGCCTGGGCAGTGCAACATGACAAGGAGATGGTGGTGTTGGTGGCTCCCCTGCTCACAGCAGGGTGGCCAGTGCCCAGAGTCATGCAGGGGCAGGAACAAAGCCTGTCCCTTTGAGAAAGACCCATGAAAACCACAAAGGACCGGGATGGAGCACTCCAAGGACTCCCATGGCACACAGGTACTGTGCAGCAAGTATCACCATGGCAGGGACAGGTGTGACAGGCACTGGGGAGGACAGAAACAGCACAGAGTCCCACCCAAAGAAAAGTGAGGTCACGTGTGATAATGGGAGGTCTGCTTCCCACTTCACCAGGCACTTTGGAATGCAGCAAAACCATACAGTAACTTAAGCTGCTCAAGGTCCGTGGGATCACCCCAACAATTTATCCCACAACTCAGGTGCATGAAGCAAGGCCAAAGTTCTTGTCGGGAAGGCTAAAGAAGGACATACCCATTGCAATCACTCATCAGAGAGAAAACAGGCTCAGCTCCTTCCTGCTACTCTAATCCCACAGGAGGTAGCAATAAATCCCAGGATTTGGCTTGTCATGTAAGTTTGCAGCATTTTTTGCCTCCTTTATTCTTTTTTTGTCTTAGTGAACATCAGCGCCAGACATTTGGGATAAACAGCCTTGCCAGTTTCCCAGTTCTAGAATGCCTGTTTTGTCCCATTCCAAGTGTAGCCTGCACCACTAAAAACTCAGACAGAGAAGGGTTCTCAGACAGAGAAAGCTTGGTGGAGACACTGCAGGTGCTGCATGAGCTACATTTCTGTTCCCTGTTATGGGGCACCAGAGTTTTGGGACACATCCACACCCCTGGTGCAGCTGGGGTCCAGAGCAGACCTGCCCCCCTCCCTGGCTCAAGTTCCAGAGGCTCAGGCAAGACCAGCTGAAATCTCCCAAGTGAGCTCCTTTTAGCAAAGAGAAGAGGCCCAGAGAGCAGCCCAGAGCCCCTGGGCACAGCGCAGAGGTGCTGTGGTGAGTGCACCGTGGGCTGCTGGAGCTGCCTGGGGTCACCTGCACCACCAACTGGGGAATGCACCAGCTTGAGGCTTTCTCCAGACTCATCTGAAGAAACAGCAGCAGGGGCTGAAAAGCAGGAGGGATCAAACAGTGGCACAGGGGACCAGCACAATCCCCCTCATGAGCAGAGACTTTGTCCCTATCACTCTTTGTGTGGTGTATCAGGAAGGATTTGGCTACAGTGTTTGAAAGTCACTCAAACATCACTAGGCAGAAACCAGCACAAACTCTCACAAAATGCAGCAACCCTGAGCTGAGAAGCTACTTTTTTGCTAAAAAAGGGTGCCCAGACACCAAAGGTGACCCTGCACGGAGCATGCTGCAGCTATGGAAGGACTTGAGGAAAAGCCCTTAAAGCAGTAGGGAAAACAGGTGCTCTGCAAGCCCCAAAACATCCAGCATTGCAGACTTCACTGAAGGCAAGACACAACTGCCTCTGTAACTCTGCTTTTAGTTACTTTTAAATGCACCTGTCCCCTGATTTCAACCCATGCTCTCTGCCTTGGGGTATATGTATTTTTTAGAGCAACACAACCATGTTTTAAGCAGCCTAGAAGGCAAGATTAGGAATAATTTAGCTGCTGTCTTTCAGATCTCTTTGAACAATGGTAATGTCAGATGCCCCAAGTATGAACCTGAAATTTAACACAGTGGTAGATCATCTGTAAAGGAAAGGAACTTTTCCTTTAGTTTTGTTTTATTTTTTCCCTTTTTCAGTGTCTCAGTCAACATCTAAAGGAATTTCCCATAAATCAAAACCCGAAAATAAATAGTAAGCCACATAAAATGAGTGAGATGTGAAAAAACAGCCATGTCTGTGGCTAGAGGGTATTTCATAACTCAGAAGTGCCAGGAAAAGTGAGCTCTTGTTACCCATGCAGGCCTAATTCCAGCATCCCCTGACTTTGGAGGGCTTGACTCTTCAGTCAAAGCAAGCACTCATAGCCGATATTCTGAAGAGAGGACACCTCCAGGGAGCATCACCTGTCCACAGAGCATCAACCCTCCACAGGAAGAAGCAGGAGGGCTGAACAATTGGCTTTGCACCTCAGTCCTCTGGAAGCCAAGGGGTCTGACTTATAGGGCCCATAAAATGTAACTGATTTATTTCAAACACATTTATAGTTCACATAAAACTTTAAGATGGGATCAAGTTTAATATTTTGTTTTTTTCCATTTTATCATGTCTGTTCACTGTAAATGTAAATGTTTGGCCTGAGCTCAGCAGGTGTAAATCAGGGGAACCCCCTGGAAGCAAGTGGTGCTCCATTGACTTCCACCCACCCAGGGTTTAACCAGTTCTCTCCTAATATATGTCCTGAAAGGCACATTTTTGTTTGTGGTTGTATTAACTGGGGTCTGCCAGGCTGCCAAATAAAGAACTGCTATCCAGGGGACAGCAAAATGCTGCTCTTTGCAAGGTTGTTTTCTACCCCCAAAACAACCTCGCTGGCTATGAGCAAACTAGAGCATGGACTGGGAGAGGAAGGATGGGAAGGGAGGGTGAAAGAAGGAAATACAAGAGACCATAACAGGGGAAAAGAAAGAGGGGGAAAGGCTGGGCATGGATAGAGGGATGTAGCAGAGCCCAAGACAACAGAGTGAAGGAGAAGCCAGGCAGAGCTGAGACCCACCATGCCCATCTCCTCCTGCCAAGCACAGAGGATCTGAGGCACTGGGCTGGGGTAAGGCTGAAGGGGACACGGGCACTGTGAAGGACAGTGGAGTGTTGGGGCTGCAGAGAGGGATGTGAGGGCTTCAGACTTAAAAACAAGTCAGAAACATCAAGAAGTGCTTTAAAATGGGGTCCCATTACACCAATCAGACCTTGTCCTCCCTGGACTACAGATACCCCTTTTCCAACCCTCTCTGCTGAGCTTGGGGCCTCAGGCTCCAAGGAGGGAGCTGGCTGGGGGCAGCAAGGACAGCTTTTTCCTGAGGGAGCTTCAAACTAGCAAAGGGCAGGTTTGGATGACACATTAGGAAGGAATTGTTCCCTGTGAGGGTGAGCAGGCCCTGGCACAGGGTGCCCAGAGCAACTGTGGCTGCCCCTGGATCCCTGGAAGTGTCCAAGGCCAGGCTGGACAGGGCTTGGAGCAGCCTGGGACAGTGGAAGGTGTTCCTACCATGGCAGGGGTGGCACTGGACGGGCTTTAAGGTCTCTTCCCACCCACACCATTCTGAGATTCAACAATCAGGTTTTCCTGAAATGAGTCACCAAATTAAAACCTTCTTTGCTTTGCTTGGCTCTCTAGTGACACAAAGGATAGTGGAACACCTGGAAGGTGTCACCCACAGCCCTGCACACCCATTCCCTAGAAGCAGGGATATGCATATTTATAAATTTATATATATGCAGATGTATAGGTATAGACTGATATATAAATTTTTATGTACATATACAAACCTTTCCTCCAGCGCACACCAGTGCTGTGCTGGGAGATTCTTGGGCAGCTGAACCCACTGCAGCCTCCCACCCCACCAGTGCGGTCAGGAGATTGTGGCTGGACAAACACCTTACAGAGCACAGGGTGCTGCTCCATGTGTGTGGGGCTGGTGTGGGCAGCCCTGGCTTGGGGCTGATTGATACCTGTGTGTAGGTGTTTGCAAGAGTGTGCAGGTGGGAACAGAGGCAGCACGTGTGTAAATCCCCCATCTGTGAGTGTTTGCAGGTTCCAGGCAGAGCGGGGAACAAGCTGAGCATTATAAATGCTAAGAGAAGTTCACACAATTAATGTTTTTCATGAGATGTAATTTATAGACCTCTCCCTTGATGTTTTAGGAGGGTGTAAATATAGGAAAGCAGCCTATAACTTAAAGGCAGGAATGTGCTAATTAAGTGTGCCAAAGGAATGCTAATTAGGAGACAGTGGGCAGGAAGGGCAGAGACATGGTCTAATCCCAGGAAGCCTCCCTGAGTCCCTCCATCCTACCCTGGGATGTGGTTGCTGCCTGGGGCAGATACTCCAGCAGGGCTCCAAAGCCACTCTTCTGCAGGGCTGCTCTCATCCTGCTGGGGGGCAGCCAGGAGGTGATGGGATGCAAGGCACTGCCACAAGCCTGGTCAGTCAGGTCAGCATGGAGGACACTTCTCCCCAGGATTAATAACAGATAACCCAGAGATTCCCTCACCAGGGAAGCTCAAAGCTAAATCTATCACTGGGAGTTCAGCTTTTTCCACAGCAGCCCCATTTCCTAAACACATCCCCACATTCAGGTTTTGGATAATCCAAAGCTTTAGGGAAAGGGAGAGGGAAGATATGAACTGTGTGCAGCATTTGGAAGGGCTCAGGTTTGTTTGGGTTGTGTTTATCCATAACAGTCCTGAGAACATGTTGTTCTTCTAAAGCCTCAGAAGGATTTCCCAGCTTTCTCCTGGCCAGCTGCAGATGGACCTCGGCAGGTACCTCTGGGAGCTTCAAAGGAGAGGAATTTTTTACCTGAAATACTGAGGAATCTCCACTCTAAATAAACTAAGTCTTTCTGTTGCAAGACACCTGCCCTTGAGTCATCACAGGATCATGGAATGGTTTGGGTTGGAAAGGACCCTAAATCTCATCTCATTGCAGTCCCCTGCCATGGAAAGGACACGTTCCACTAGACTAGGTGTCTCAGACCCACATCCAGCTGGGTTTTGAACACCTCCAGGGATGGGTGTGCTGTCACCCCTGTCACCCAGCTGGCTCGTGAGGAATACAGAAGACTTCAGACCCCCCTGTTGCCATCCCAGGTCCCAGACCCCTCACCAACCACAGCAAAGTCCTCACTAAACAAGGTCACAGCAGCAGAGGAGGTGACATCAGCTGTGTTCTGTACTTGGTACTGGGGCTTTTCCTTCACTGTCTGCTGGGAGTTTGTCCCTCTGGAAGGGAAGTGGTGGCTGCTCATCCCCAAAGCAGCACAAGGAGGAGGTAACACGGCCCGGGGCGGGGGAGAGATGCGGGGCCAGCGCAGGCACCGCTCCCGGCCCATTGACGGCTGGAACCCACGGAACCGCTGAGCTGCGGGAGCGCCGGGCCGGGCGGACAGCACCGAATGGGGCTGCTGACTAATTACCGAACGGGGCTGCTGTCGGCACGAAGAGCTGCCAGAGCTGATTGCAGCCCGACTCCGTGAACACAAAGGAAATCAATGACAGAGGGAACTGCAATTTCCCAGGATTTCAGAAGTGCTATTTTTTCCTTCTATTACAGCATATGAACAATGGTCAAGTGTGTTACTTCTCCATCCACAGGCCTCCCAAAAGAAAGGGATTACAACTGTATCATTAATATCACAGTGACCTGGCAGCAAGTCGACAGATTTAATCTGGTGACAAGATGAGTGGCACTGGAATTCTCGCATCTCCCCAGAAAATGAAAAATGGGTTCTGCCTGCTAGTAGTAAATATTGCTGCTAAGTGAATAAAAATTCAAAGGGGAAAAAGCAATTTTCCTTCTGTTCATATTGTGCTTAGTTCTCAATACACTTCATGCAAGAGGCTCCCCTGGCTGATGGATTCCTCCTAGATTTTATCATGCCTTTGAATTTATATGCCCCAGCTCTTTAAAAGACTGTTTGCCAAGGCCTTTGCATTCCGTGTTAGTCTGGTTACTGCTGACATTTGAAAGATGCTGTTGAAGAAAAATCCAAAAGGTTTTTTTAAGTAAGAAAAGGAGACAGACCTAGCAGGTAGAGGGAGATTAAAGATTTAGTCAACAGCTGAAATCAAAGTTTTCATGAAGTGGTAATGTCAGAAAAAGTTTACACGGCCTAATAGAGGGCTTGTGTGTCATGAAAACCCAAATTAAGCTCGGGGTTTTTTCCTTCTAGCACTCCACATGAATTTTTCAAGACACTGGCTTCTCTGAAACAGCAGAGCTGCAACCCAAACACAGCTCAGTGAGAGCTGGCAGAGGCAGGGGCTCTGCTGGGATCAGGTGTGGTGAGTGGGTGGGAGGAAGACTGAGCGCCAACCCACAGCCCTCCAAGGAATAAAGTGAAGTCCCACATGTGTTTGTATTATATGTATTATATTTGTATTATTTGTATGAAGTATCTGTCAGAAAGGCTGTTGTCTGCCATCAAACTCCAGAAAAACTGTCAGGGCTTCTCCTGCTTTGGGTGACCATTTGTAGCCCAAGGCATCACTTCAGTCCCACAAACGAAATTTGTGGTGGCCATGGCTGGTGTGGGCTCCAGTGCCGACATCATGTTATGCTTCACCTCGAGTGGTTTATGTTGAAGGATGGAGGCAGCAGAGCTCTGTACCACCTCCACCACTGCCACCAGCCCCAGCCTGCACCACACCATGGGGCTGAGAGGGTGGAAAAGAGAAGGCATCCTGGCCCTGTCACCAAGGGGTGGGGACATCCCCCAGGCACAGCTGGCATGGCTTTGCAGATGGGACAATGGCACAAGGCAGAGCTGCTGGGGCAGAGCACACACAGGTCTGGGTGGGCCAAGGGAGTGGCCCAGCTGGTGAGGACAGTAAGGGATGGCCACCATGCCCACAGATGTCAAGGGGAGCTGGGCACTGGCCTCAGGGGAAGCAGTGACACTGGCACTGAGGCATCCCCCTGGACATGCAGCTGCAGGATGGGTGTCTGTTCCCAAGAGCGGGTGATGTCCAGCCTAGACTGACCCTCCTGCACCCTCCTCCATCCCCCTGCCATGGGTCAGCCCAACCACCAGCACCAAGAGAGAGCTCTGCCTCATCCCCTGCACAAACCATCTCCACATGTGTCCCCTTTTCCTGGAAACATCAGCATTTCACCCATCTCCTTAACCCACAGACCAAGGTCTTCATCAGCCTAACCAACCATGGCCAAGAGACCCAAACTTGGGCCCGTTCCTCACCTCTGCAGCAAATCTCTGCCTTTCCCAACACCTCGTTCCCTTCCTGGTGTCTCCCTCCCCCACCCCACCCATCTTCCTGGCCACACAGCAAGAGGGAACGCAGAGGGGTGAGAGTTGCTGATCAGCACCAGGCTGTGCAGTGTCTTGGGGCTGTCATGGGAGAGGAACTCAGCTCTGTGTCTGCACCTCCCAATTTTTCAACAAAAGCATATCAAAAGCAAATCAGATTTTCACATCTGTGACCTCTACACTTAAAATGGGCACCAAAAGGTGCACTTCTAACCCTTGACTAAAAACCTCATTAGCAGCTGTGCTTAACTACAGCTGACCTCCTGCCTTGGCCTGGGCTGTCTCATGGAAGATGTGAAAAGCTTTTCTACTTAAGATAAATGGATCTGCTTCAAAAACTCCTATTCAAAGAGCAAGTTCAAATCTTAGTAATGCCTCCTAACCTGGATCTCCATGACAAGTTGACCAACTTTAGTTAAACTTTGCAAGAAACGTCTAATTAGCTTCCAGAGCACACTTATGAGCCCTCAGAGCTCTGCAGCTGGGTGAAATGCTAAAAATAGGATCTCCATGGAAACCTCTTTAGCACTTAAGGTGAGAGGATGTGACACTGATGTTGCATTGTGTTCTGTGACCTGGGGTACGACACTGGGTGTCATGGGGAAAACTGGAGGGACAGAATATCCTAAAGAGAAGTTTACCTATCACTGGGTCTGACTGCCCAGCCAAGATGGTCTGATCCTTACAAAATCAGGTCCCATTTGACCTCCAGGCATAAGTCCTACACATGCCACGGGACATCCCCTTCTCCAGGGGGAGCACCTGCCCTTAGTGGATGTGGTATTGCCTCTGATGTGTGCTGAGCTCTCCCCTGGGGCGGGGGGACAGCACGGGCACTGGGCCACTGTCTGCAGCCCCTGCTGCCTCTCTCCTCAGTGCAGTCACAGATTCCCTCCCACCTTCCTGCACCGGTCCCTAGGGATAATGAAATCACACCCAGAGCACCCTGGGTCTTTGTTTAAATGCAAGATCATGAGAACAGTCCATTGCCAGAGTGGGGACATCAGTGCTGCCCGTGCTCCGCACAAAGGCTTTAGACACTCCAGTGCTCCTACACAACAGATGCTGGGAATTGCTCTTAATTTCTGTATTCATTTATCGCTATTTACTTCAGAAGGGGAGAGATTGTGTTCCCTGGCCAGAGCAAGACAGCAAAGCCATGAGTGCCATGGACACGAGGCAGCCACGGCACTGACGAGCAGTGCCTGATCCTAACTGCTTTTAACAAAGCCATTACTTTAAGAACTCAGCCAGCCTATTCATGTAATTCCCTATTATGCTCAAAGAGTTGACACTATAAACACTTCCAGGCTTGAATTATGCCCATTGAGGGCTGCTGCCTTCTCAACATTTGTTTTCCTCAATTATCTGAAGGACAGGGAAGTTTTGGTGAGGCTTTAGCATGAGCAGCTTCCTCTCCTCACCTTCCTTGACTCCTGGCATCAGTGCCCCTGTGCTCAGGGATGTTCAAGGATATGCAGTGATTCACTGCAAGCCGTGGATGTTTATTCATTACCAGCCTCCCAGCCCCTTGAATCCCTGGTTTCCAGATGCCATTTTCTTACTCTCAGTGCTATTTAACTAAGTGGCAATGCTGATATGGTAGATGTGGTGACCCCAGAAAAGGGCTCCAGTGGCCTCTTACCTAAGCACCTTGGGGAACTCCAGCTGCAGAGGAACCCCTGTCTTTGATTTCCAGATAAATATCCCCACTGCTGGGATGAGTGAGGGTGAGCCAGCCCAACCACTGGTCTGGGAGACATTTGAACAGATCCAGCTCTTGGAGCAAATCTGAGCCAGGAGTGAATGCTCTTGTTGACATACTCACAGCAGTCCTGCCCCAGTGCCAGGACCATGGCAGGCTTGAGCAGCCCAGGATGGTGCTTGGAGGCCTGATCCCATGTGGGAGAATACTTGTGAAAGAAAGGAGTGGCAACTGCTCATGCTTTAACATCAGAGAAAACTGATCCTGCAGAAGAGATTGGCCTCTACTGCCAGGAAAAGGTGCAGGATATTCTCTGGGAGAGGGACAGAAGCAGACCCCAAAGTAGAAAACAGGTGGGGCAGTCAAGGCAGTGTCATAGTGTCAGAAGTGAGGAAGACAAGGCAGCTCCACCTGCCCTCAGCACTCTGCAGGAAAGATCCCTTGGCCAAGCACTTGCCAAGCTCAGGGGGCTTCAGGTAGAACAGGAACACGTGGTGGAAACCAACCCCAGCCCCACCAGGGTTGAAAAGGAGGAATTCTGGAGTGCTGAGGTTCCAGCAGTGTGGAGGGAGGGTGATGTGCAGCCAGAGAGTCTCCTGCTGCTGCCTACAGCCCTTGAACATCTTCACTGTCCCCAGGAATGAACCATGCTGTCCCTGTCATCCAAGGCTGTTGTGCAGCTGAGTGTGGCTGAGGCTGTGCTGGCCAAACTACTGACAAGAGATTGCTGGTGCTGGCTGATTGTTTCTCTGCCAGTGACCCCAACCCTCCTCCTCCCTGGTCCTTTTGGGCTGGTGAATAGGAGTTGTCCCACTGCCATTTCTTTCCTTCTGCAGCTGGGCAATTGCCAGCGACACCTTTTAAATCACTTTGGGGAGGTTTGATGAAACAAACTAGATGGAAATCAAATTTCAGGTAACTGGTAGGAAATTGAAAAGAAAAATGTTTATGGAGCAATTTTCTTTGCTTCCTCGAATGGTGGAAATTGTTACTGTCACTCATAAATTATTAATTTCAATTTGCCCTGTTCTCTTTTCAGGTTGCAGCTCTACAGGAGCTTGGGCTCTCACTGAAGGTGCCCCAGAAGTGCTCAGGTGATGGAGGTAGGCAGCACCTACCCCATACACCAGGACAGGCTGTCCTTGCCTTTTGGAGGGGGTCAGTCCCTTCAAATCAGTCCCAGGGAGGCTTTTGTTTGGTCACCCTGATAGAACCAGTCCTGTCCTGTAAGAAGCAGGCAAAAACACGCACAAGGCTGGGAACAGGCTGGGGTTTGGACCTGTAGTGAATGGAAATCCACCTCTGAAGTGGTTAACTTGGCTGGGAGGTGGCGAGCTGGAAGATGGAAGGGAAAGTAATTACCAGAGTGAAAGTGGCTCGAGGACTCCTGTAATTATTGTATTCGTAGAATTACTGGAACAGGAGCCAGGAGGGACTCTGGAGAAGCAGATAGAGTTGCACTCCCTTGGAGTGCCTTAGCAGACAGAGGGACTCACCACCAGAAGTGACTCACCTGGTGTGGCAGGAGAACATCCCCAGCAGGGAGGTGAATTGAGAGCAAGACTAATTGGAAAGGACACGACATTGACAGAAAAATAGGAGTGAAAACAGGGATTTTTTCTTCAAGGGCAAGAGCCATAATTCCATAATCAAGTAAGAGGACATCTTTGGCCAGATGCCCATCCTCCTCAGTGATGAAGCAGAGGCAGATATTAGAAATCAAGAAAAAAAGAAAAGGCAGTATATAACAAAATGGAGTGTAGGGGGGAAATAGATAACCATTGATTTTGAATTAGAAGTTATGAAGTACAGAAAATTGCTATGAGAAGCAACATTCATCAGTTAAAAATGCATGACTTAGGGAATGAATGGCAGTAAGGAAGCAACTGAAATACTCTGTGAACAACAAAAAAAAAGAAATAGTGACGATGCTTTGTTTATAGAGATGGCCAAACTCTTGATAGGGCAGAAATGCAATTGGTGTTTCTGGGCTGCCTTAGTATCTGTATCACAAGAGGATGCTGAAAACTCACCAGCATTTTTTAGATCTAGGCAGCTGTTAAACAGCACTGAGTGGGACGAGTGACACTACAGGCAGACCTGGAGAGGGCTGTGTAGGAGCATCCCCACTATATCTTAGACCACTGGGGAAGCTGGAGCACCCCAAAGGAGCTGGCAGAGTGGGTGAGGCTCCTCCTGAACACCAGGCAAAGACAAAGGAAAGGGATCCAGAAGGCAGCTGAAAGAAAGTTGAAAGATTTATGCCAATACATTTTTTTTTAATGGAAAAGAGGTCTTGTCAGCCTTAATTTCACTCACAGAGGAGATTCCCTGTGTGGCTGCTGGAAGTGGCTGAGCAGATGTGATGTACTCCAGCCTGTGGAATGTGCCTGACTCGACCTGCACGGCTGATTAGAAATGAGCACTCGGCTGCATCCGGGAGACCCACGTGAGACAGGGAACCGGTGAAGAGCCCAGGCAGCAGCCCCTGATGGGGAGCTGTCATTAAATCTGTGTTTCTCATAATGTTTTGGAGCAGGAGGCTCAGACTAGCCAATATTTTCATCAGTGATTCAAACAGACATATTAAAAGCTCATTCATAGAAAATCTGTGGCCAACACAAAGCAAGGAGAGACTGATAAATCCCCCAGAGCTCTCAGCAGGGCTGCGGACAGGCTGGGATCTCCCAGGAGACTGAAGCCTCTCTCATGCGATGTGTTACAGCCCAGTGCTTCATCAAGGAGTCCTGAAGGGATGGGCAGGGGCTCTGTGGTTCATTGTGAGTGCACGGACTGGGACGGAGGGAGGAGGGCAGTAATGTCACCTTTGTAGGTGCTGAGCCCAGCTGGCTGTGCCTCTGCACGGCATCCAGGGGTGAGAGGGATGGGAAATGAGGATCTCCAAAGAGCTCCAGCTGTCTGTCTTGATAAATAGAAGGTCTGTGGGCTGGTTCAGTCATCCCACACAAACACCTTCCTGTGGAGGAGACACTTGGTGCTGGAAGGAGTTTTAACTAGCAGGGAAATGTCTCAGTGAGTGGGAAAGGGAAGCAGGACCTTCCTCAGGTCTCCACCTCTCCTGTGGAGAGATGCTGGCCTGGGGATGCTTGAACTTGCAAGTGGCACAACTCTGTAGGAAGCCTAAGTGGGTGAAATGCAATAGGCTGTGATTTGCTGGAGACCAGGAAGCCACAAAGATCCTCACTTCAACTTGTGTGTCACTTGTTTCTACTCCCTTGCTGGGAACACTTTGCTTACAAGGATTCTTGCCCAGAAAAGCCTCACCACTCATCCAGGACAAACTCTTTGGGAAACTCACACATCCCTTGTAGAAATGACTGTTCTCCACAGCTTAGAAGCCAAAGTCCCACTCATAATTGCATTTTTCTTCAAGAAAATAAGGCATCTTGTGCAGATGCACTCAGGCAAGCCTCCCAGCAAGCAGATGGGCAGCCTCCTTGGGCACTTGCTGAGGGCAGTGGCAGCTCAGCAGAGGACTTGTCACCCCAAACTCTTCCCAGGGATGGGCTGCCCTGCAACTCAGAGCATCTGCAGGTGGGGCCTTGACTCCAGAGCCTGCTGCACCCCAGCTGTCAGCAGAAACCTCAGTCAATTAAATTAATTTGTCATAGGACAGCAAAGCTTAATGCTGCCATCTCTGGATCAATGAGAAATGGCATCAATGAGATTCTCCTTCTGGAGCCAGGCTGCATCCCAGGGTGAGAGCCTGGGTCAGGGATCCATCAGCTCAGAAGCAGAGGGAGAAGTCTGGAGAGCCTGAGAGCAGCAGGACCTCTGGGACCAGCCCAGCTCTCTGTCCTGAAGGCCATCACATGAGACACCAGCTGGACTAACAGGAGAGCAGGAGAAGCAGCCTGAGAGAGGTGAGGGGCAGCAGGATGTGTAGTTCTGGGAGCAGCTCTCCTCACAGCCAGGATGATGCTGGGGAAGAGTCATTTGAGCAAATATTGAGCAAGGACTAGAATAGATCTAAGGGGTCTCATAATGGCACACAATGGCACACAAACCCCTGTCCACATGCTCTGCATGTCTGGCCCTGCCCTGGACTTCCTTTGGACCAGCCTGGCTTTACATCACAGCAAAGGAACAGTAATAGGTATCCCTGTCAGCAGACTAGAATAGTCCATCAGGAATTGCTGCATCCCAGCTCCTGGCCAGGAGGGTCCCTCTCTTGTGACTGGAGCTTCCCATCTGCTGGGTCAGCTCCAGGCTGGGTCAAGAAAAACAGATGTGAGCTGAGGCCATGAGCTCAAGATTGAAAACAGCTCCAGATGGAGATGACAACCAGAATTCCCCTGACAACCTGGAAAACAATCTCTCCATTATAGACAGAGCACACTGGTGGTCTCTGCTGTGGGAGATAAGGCTACTGGGAGCTAAAAACACAGAAAGTGCTCTGATAGCTGAGCTTTCTGCAAATATTTGGTGAGTGCATTTGACTCCCTGTGAACAAAGAGTGAGCATTCAGCAAAATCCCTCTGCTGCAGCCTCCTTCGGGGAGCAGTGCTGATGTGCCTCAGGTGTCCCTGCTCTCCACGGGCCCAGCTTTCCCAGCAAGGGTCGGAGGCTGCTCCCCACCTCCCTGTGGAGCAGACCCTCCAGCAGCATCCACACTGCAGCTTTGCCTGTAGTCAAGTCTTGGTTTTGCTCAGCAAATCTCTCTGTTCCTCCCAGCAGCATCACCCCATGACAAATCTGGTGCTGCCCATAAGCAGCAGCCTCTCCAGGTGTCCTGTCCTGGCCAAGGAGCTCGAGCTTCCCTGAGGATGTTCCAGCCATGCAAACTGAGCATGATGGTGCACAGATGGGGTGGAAGGGGTGCATGGCCTCGAGACAGCCCTGCCCAGGAAACAGGAGTCCAAGGGCACCTGACATGAAGGAATTTGTGTGTGATGCCCCTCCATGGTCTGAAAGCAAAAGCAGATGCTTGAAATCTCAGTCTGTGCTGATGATGTGGTTTCAACCAGGAAAATGAGCCACTGGAAGAAAGTGGCAGAGCTGAACTGCTCCTGAAGAATATGAGGCAGAGCCTGGGGCCTGGAGCAGCTCAGCCATGAAGAGAGGTCAGACAGCCTGTGAGTGTTTTTTGTAGAAGGCATGGGCCAGAGGGGCCCAGTGATATGATAAATGATCTAGAAAAGAGCTACTAATGGCATCTGTTCTCCCTCCCTCAAAATCCAAGGACACCCAGTGAATCTGGAAAGCAGCAGCTCCCATGGGGAGAGGCAACTTCTTCTTGCAGAAGGTGTCTGTGGGCCTCCCAGTACCTGAAGACACTTTAGTCTTGGAATTTAGCAAGACAGAAGCAGATCTTGTACATTTACACTGGTAACAAGATTATTCACGTGCTGCTGAGCTCAGCAGTGGATCTGGCAGAGACTGCCTGGTACCTTGGGAGGAAGCCAGTCTCCAGCTCTTAGAAACCAGAATTATGCCTCACATGCAAGCCTTGGTACTGGACCTTCTCCTGCAGCATCTGGCCATGTCCCCTTCATCCTGGAGGTGAGGGGGTCCAGCAGGACCATGCTCTGAGATGTGCAGTGACCAGCATCCAACACATTGACCCTTCATGTACAGCACCTACAGAGCCACTGGAGCAAGAAGGGTTCTGAGTGCCATGGGTGCATCCAGCCTGCCACTTGGGCCAGGCTGACGCTGGAGTTTGGGTCAGGCTCCATCCAGCTGGAGGTTTGGAGAGCAGAGGCTTGAAGCAAATTGTGACCAAGCCATGTGGCACAAGAGATAAGCCTCTGGCAGATCTTTCTGCATTACTTCTCACAACTAAGCCCAGCAGCTCCAGCAGAACCACAGAGTGTTATGGGTTGGAAGGGACCTCTAAAGGCCTAATCTGACTCCCTTGCCATGGGCAGGGACACCTTCCACCATCCCAGGTTACTCCAAGCCCCATTCAACCTCCAGGATGCTCTGGGCAGCTTGTGCCAGGGTCTGCCCACCCTCACAGCAAACCTACAGCAGGAGATCCCTTCAGCCCTGCAGCAGGAGCATGTCTCCCATATTCCCAGAGTGTCCCGAGCTCACGGGGGCACTTTCTGCCCTCTGATGGGAGATGTCCGTCCCCACAGCAGGACTGCTCCTGCCCTGGGAAGATCCATTTCATGGAGCACTCCTTACCCAAATGCTCCTCACTGCTCCTTCCATCACTCAGAAAACACTGCTGAGATATAAAATTCTTTTAGACATCAGAACTCTGCCTGCAAGTGTCATTTATTAATTAGTCATCTTGGCTGCCTTCCTCACATGCCTGCAGAGGACATTGTCACCCAGTCCCTCCCAGAGACATAGCCTGGTGGTGTGGCTGGTGTGGGTGGCAGTCCCCAGTGTCTTCACAGCCATCCACAGGCTCTGGAGCTCTCAGGTTTGCTCCAGGCTGGCCAGGAGGAGCAGGTCAGCAGCACCTCCTGAGCTCTGGGTGCTGATCATAGCGGCAATTAATCGTGGACTGTGACAAACAAATCAATAAATTCAAATTAAATGACAAAGCCATGGCAAACAGCAGGGTCAGGCAGGGCCAGCGCCTCCTCCCACAGGCGTTAATGGAGGCTCCCATTCCTGAACCCTGCGGCAAGGAAACTGCCTCCAATGACACCACCCTTCAAAAAGAAGGGGAAGAGCCAAATCCAGTGCACAGGGGCTGGAGGACAGAGACAGCATTTTTAGGAGGGGGGTGCTCAATGCACAGAGCTGGAGAGTGATCACCCTCTTTCCCATTCCATCTCATCCACAAGACCCATGCAGATTCTTTAAAAACTTCTTAAATGAGAAAATGACACCTTATTGCTTCACCTGGACTATCTTTATCTTAAGGATTTGATTTTCTTGTCACTTCTGTCCAAAAATGTTTGTTCTCAGAGCTGACTGAGCACTAAGCTCCCAGCAGCACTGGCCAGACAGATACTGGTGATGTCTAACTTCCCAATCTGCTCGGTGCCCAAGGTTATATTTGCTCCTGCTGATTTCCAGCTTGAAGAGATCCTGACCCTTTCAGGACCACTGGGAAGCAGCTGACCTTGTCTGCACAGCTCCAGCTCAAGGACAGCTTCCCAGACAGGCAGGACCATGATGATTCAGAAGCCTCTAGCCCTTTTGTGGGGTAGTCTGGATCACTGTTGTGCCCCATCTCATGAAAAAAGAAGTGTCCATTTGAACAATCTGCTGCCTGTGGCTATAGGTCGCAGAGCCAGGTTTACTGAACAGGTCAAAAGCCTTGGCCCCTCACACATTCCCTCCACTCTTTTCTTGCCTCCAGCCCAGCTTCATCTCAACCTCCAGCATCCCTGTCAACTGTCAGTTCCAATCGTGTCCCCCTGCACTGTCCCTGCTCCAGTCTCTCATCTAGTTCTGGAGCTGCCTTTAGACAATTCCATGTCCACAATTATCCTGGCCAGGCAGGTCACAGATGCACCACCAGCTGTACCAAGACCTGTGGAGACCATGGCATATCCATCTGCTGTACAACCTGCTCTCCCAGGTGATTGCTCAGCCACTCTTGGGCTGGGGGCAGGGTTTTCCCAGTTCAGGAGGACCTGAAGCACATTCTCATTTCTCCCCCAGGTGTAACCTCCCTGCTGGCTGGAGTCATTTGTGTGCACATACACAGGCACCTCACAGCCTGAACTTGCTTTGCCAGCCCAGTATTTCACTTGCTTCTCTCTGTTTCAAGAGCAAGGACAGGAATTTGTTTCTAGACCTGGGCACAGTTCAGATTACACCCCACCTGAAACTGCAAAGCCCAAGCTGTGGATGCACCACAGGCCTCCTGCACCCCCTCATCACCCTGTGAATAATTCATCACATGCCCCAGCCCTCCTCTCTTTCTGTTCTCGAATTAGCCATGAGCAGATTGTGGCTTTCTCTAAAGAATTTGTTACTTGGAGTGGTTCCTGTGAACATTTCCAAGGCTGTGGCTCATTTGCAAGCTGTAAACAGCTACAACACAGGTGTCCTTCACCAGCCCCACCAGGCTCCAGCTCTGTGGAGGGACTCCTTGTCTTCCCACCTATAGGATGCTGTCACAAGAAGCTGCTCCTGCTTCTGCCCCTTGGGCTCAGGGCTGTGTGGGGGCTCACCACCACTGGGCTTTCAACTGGAGGAGCACAAGCAGCACACCACTAATGACCCTCTGAACACCAGCCTTCTCAGCCCACTCTGGGCAGGTACATTCAAAGAAAGAGTACACAGGCAAGTAATGAGGTGCCAGTGCATCCTTCAGGATGCAGAGCTGTGGGAGACAGCGTCCAGAGTTGCTGGAGCCTTGCCTGGGATGGGCCTAAACCCAGAAGATGTTTGAAGAGATCTTGAGTAGGCTCATGGCTGGTGATGTGGGGCTTTGCTTTTCCTTCTCTATGTATCAGCTGCACCCTTTGCAAAAATTTGGGGGAAGGGAATATCCACTTATTCATGTTGGTCATGTGTCCAGAGAGTGGAACGGAGCTGGGGAAGGGGCTGGAGCCCCAGGAGAGGCAGAGGAGCTGGAAAGGGGCTCAGCCTGGAGAAAAGGAGGCTCAGGGGGGCCCTTGTAGCTCTGCACAGCTCCCTGACAGGAGGGGACAGCCAGGGAACAGGGACAGGAGGAGAGGGAATGGCCTCAGGCTGGGCCAGGGATTAGATTGTGTTAAACTGGATATTGAGAAAATTTCTCCAACTAGAAATGTTGTCAGGCACAGGCACAGCTGCCCAGGGCAGTGGTGGAGTGTTCATCCTAGGAGGGATCACAAGACATACAGACGTGTCACTTGGGGACATGGTGAACAAAGAAGTGCTGGGTTAATGGTTGGACTCAATGGTTGATCTTACAGGGCTTTTCCAACCTTAAGGATTGTATAATTCCATGATTCCACATCTCTTCTCAATAAGGCTTTGCTGCCCACCCTTGGGGCCCTTGCAGAGGTGATCTCCAGGCCTGCAGGGGAGTTCTGGGAGACTCCCAGGCTGGGTCAGGACTCCCTGAGTGGCTACAGCCCCTCTGCTCCACCACTGAGGGATAAAATTAATCTTCCCTTAATACAACATGTTTACATGACTCACAAAAGGGACAAAAACTACTGTCATAATAATGCACTGACCTCTATATTTACTTCTGATATCTGACCTATCAGGGAACTGCTGAATTACTTCTCTAATTAGTTTTCCTATTTGTGAGGGATATGACCTTCCCCTCCAGAGAGAAAAGTATAAATGAGAAGTCATTTCTTGAAGGTAATACCATGAAAGCAGCAGTCATATCAAGGATGCAAAAATTTGCTATTATAGTACATTTTCCTTCAAGACTTAACAAATTTTCTCCATTTTCAAAATGAGGGGAAAAATAAAAAGAAATATGAATAGTCTGCTCTTACTCCCAGTCTGGGCCATGTATCAGTTTCAAGAAGGAGTATCTGATTCCAATTCCTTTCATGAATGTGGTCATTAACTCCAAAGAAATTCCCAAATCAAAGTCCCACTCCTGCTTGCCTTTGGGCTCAGAAGTGTCACAGAGCTCTGCTGGCACCAGCATTTGTTCCCAGCACTCTGGCTGCTCCTGCCATGCCACTGGTGCTGTTGCTGTGAGTGACCTCCAGGAATGACCCAGCTCAGACTCACCAAGGGTGCTTTTCCTTTCCTCAGCAGTGGATGTTTTCCCTTCAAGGCCTGCTGAGCATCCCCAACTCATGTCACCGGGGCTTCCACACTGCAAACAGGCTGAAGCACCTCTTGTGCATGAGGCACATGTCATGGGATGGATGGGATTATTCCCTGGGCCCTGCACTGGCAGAAGTCATTGCCAGTAATCAGAGGTCACTACCGGTGACATGGGAGCAGTTCTTTCCCTCCTTCTCTTGAGCCATCTTCATAGGACACATCACTCTGTGCAGGATGGCAAAGCACTGTGGTAGGAATGGCCATCCAGGAGGATGGAGACCAGGGCACCACATCTGCACCCTGGGAATATTCAAGTGTTTGCTACCTTTGGCACAGCTTTATCAAGGAGATTCTGAACTCCATCTCATTCCTTACCCAAGCTGTTCTGTGGCACAGAGCATCCTTGACCCTGGGGCAGGGAAGAATTGCCCAGCTGCTGTCTGGGTCCTGCTCTCACACAGGCCCAGGAGCTCAGGGACTGGATGGTTGTAGATGTGCAAAAAGCCTCTGCTCCCACCTGAGGACATGGGGAAGGCTGAGCTGGCACCAGCATAGGGTACCAGGAGTGAGGAATGTTCACTCCCTTCCCCACACTGAGGAAATGGCCCCTTTTCTGGGAAGAGAAGAGTGAATCACTCTCTGGACAGATTGTCCCCTCACTGCTCCCAGGAAAATCACCTGCATCGCCCATGGCCACCAGCAGCAAAAGGCAACCACTGCCAGCTCAAGGCACAGCCAGCACCAGGGTGGGAGTGGATTTATGTTCCATGGGGAGTTGGACACCGCAGAAAAAACATCTCTAGACAAGAGGCAGGAAAAGACTCTTACCAGAGCAATCTCATTGCCAGAGGGGGTCACTCAGTGACTGGGGGCTTTAGTTTCCTGCCCCAGACTGAGGGCTTCATCCTTGAATGGCACAGGGAGGTCTCAGTGTTGTGCCTCTTCCAGGAAAGTCTCCATGGGACCACAGTAGGTGCTCACAACCATGTCTGTCCATTTGGCTTTGAACCATTTCTGCCAGCCAGGGAATTTCCTAGAAAGTGAACAGTGTCTTTCTTGACCTTGCAAAGAACCAAAAAGCAAATTTTCCCTGATGCTTCTCTGGATGAAACTAGAACCAGCAGCTGTGACAGTACAGCAAGAGCAGCCAGCCCCTCTCTGTAGTGTCACCTGTGTCCCAGCTGCCCCATCAGCTCCCAGCTGATGTCCTCTGACTGCTCCAGCAGATGAGAGTCATCAGCAAAGCCACAGCTTCAGCACAGCCCCAGAGTAGAGCAGGCTGAATGGACTGAAAGGACATGGTCACCTGCCTTTGCCTCTCTTGTGCCTGCCCAGTCCCATCCCATGTGGCATTTTGGTCACAGTGTTTAGATTCCCCTTTCCAAGGGCCTGCAGAGGTGAGAAGGGACACTTGGGTGGAAGGGCATTCCCCAGAGAGAGCTCTGCACTCGGCATAGTTGAAGAAACTTGTGCCTGCTCTCATGTCCTGTCCACCCACATGTCCACAAGTCTGGTACATGTCATATCATGCCATGTCATGTCATCCATGTCTCCCACGTCAGGAGCAAAGGAACTGAGGGATCTGTCCCTGAGGCAGTCTGCAGGTGTGTCAGGAGATAAGAACCCTCTCCTGCCTGGGAGCCATCAGAGCAATGATCCCAGGACCCCTCGCAGCTTCCCAGACTCTCCTACTCTCCCCAGCAGCCCAGGATCACCCAGCTCAGCACCTTTCTTCAACTCTTCCCAGTGAACCCTGGAACCACAATAGGACCCTGCTGAAGGAATAGCACCCCACACATGGGACCAAGACCCAGAGAGCTGCTGTGTCCCCTGCTTCTCCTGCCCAGAGAACCCCCAGAGCAGGGCAGGAGCAGGAGAATGGAGGGAGTCTCCACCCAGCTCACCAGAGACCAAAACACTGGGTGAGGGCTGAGTATAGAGGGCATAGCCCAGGAATGTGAAGCTGAACTGGGAGCAGCAGGATGAGCAGATTAGCAGCAGCAGCAGCAAGGTGAGGATGTCTGGGCAGCAACAGAGCAGAGGTGCCGAGGGAATGGTCCAGCCCAACCTGCACAGACCATGGAGCTCTCATCACTCCTGGAGAGCTTTGTATTAAGATGGAAATAAAACCAACCCTGCACCCTGGAGATGCTGCCATTTGGATGTCACCTTTGGACCTGTCTCAGTGACATGGCCTGGCAGCCCCTGCTCCTATTGGGAAGGTACTGTGCAGACTGGAACATGTTCCAAGCACTGTAATTGCCCAATAAAACCGTGTTTCTTCACCATCCAGTTGAATTAGTGCCTGCAATATGTTTGAAAGCTTTATAGCCCAGTTAATTGTGAGGCAGTAACAGGAAGGGGCATTATGGCTTAAGGAACACAAGTTGCATCTGTATTTAATGATAGTAAACCATAAGAAGCCTCCATTCGAATAAAGCAATGGCTGCTGTAGTGCCTATAAAAGAAATGATGGCCGTGTTCAGCAGAGATGCTGAGCTTGGGTGCAGCAGGAGCAGGGACACAGTGCCTGGGGCAAGGACATTGCCCAGGTCCTGCAACAATTCCTGGGCCAGGACATTGCCCAGCTCCTCCAGCCATTCCGGTCCACAGGGCCAAGAGCAGCCACCCCTGCACCCCAGAACCTCTCTATGTGCCTGCTCTGCACACAGGCCATTATCCCACAGTCTCCCAGCCAACAGCGTCCCATGGCCTTTGAAGGGAAATGCCACCCCCCCCATTCTGGCCACTAGACAGCTCACACCTCCCCTGAAGGCTCCCACCACCACCCTACCCATCCAGCAAACTGGGACTGGGGGCCTGCCCATGCTCATGTGTGGTGTGGATGGAGAAGCTTCTGTGGGGGTGGGAACCAGAGCATGAGTGTTCCTAAACATGCTCTTGTTTCCATTAGGAGGACATAGATTTGGGGCTGGGGAGAGTCCAGGGCAGCAGAGCACTGACAACAGCCCATGGTGATGCTCATGGACTCAGCCGGGTTCTTGCTTGGCACCTGCAAATGGTTCTTCTTCAGAACCTCTCCTTTCTCCAGTCACAGGAGCATCTGGAGTAGCCCCTGGATGGATTAAGGATGAAGAAGCTGTTGGTGATTGTTCTTCAGCTTATCTTCTAGATCCAGCATTAGGGGACATGAGAGTAGGGAGGGGCAGAGACTGCACAGCATCTCCCACACCTCAAAAACTTTTTGGAGAAATATCTGGGCTCATTCTTGTGCTGGCAGGAGGGAATTTCAGCATTGTCATGAATCATCCCATATCATGGATCTTGCCCCAAAAAGTCCAGCTCACCAGGCAGGGCCACTGATCCAGCACAGTTCCTGGTGACAAGGACAACCCTAGTCAGAGGCAGATGGCATAGAAGGACCAAGAGGGGCAGCAGTGGTTTTGGCTCATGGCAGAGGAGCTGTGGTCGTTTCACTGGGTCTTCACAGCCCATCCCACCTTTCTGTGCACCCTGGGGTGTGCACCCACCTGTACAGGCACTGTGCACCCCAGTGCTTGGACACATGGGAGCACCACCAGGGCAGCAGGGCCTGAAAGAGTTCAAAGCTGGTAGTGGCCATGGACAGAGAGAAACAGCCCCATTGTACAGCCCAGGTAAAGCACAGAAGAGAAATCCAGGGACACAAAGAAGGTCCTGGCCAGCGGCACTTCTTACTTCCTTTAGGGACTCAGCCACCCCTGGAGCAAACATGGGGCTGTGTGCATCATCTCTGAGACACCCACATCTGCTGAGGGTGACTATTTGTGACCAACCTGGCATATCTGGCGTGACATACGAGCCTCCAACAGGATCTCAGCGAGCAAAGGACCAAGAGCCAAGAGCCAAGGTCAGGCCAAGAGCCCTGACTGGATGGAAACCCCCAAGAGCATCCTTCCCTTCAGAGCAAAAGCCTTGGCCCTGTTCTTTGGGTGCAAAGCGTGAGTATTCAACATCTGCAGGAGTGGGTGACAGGCAGGTGGCAAGCCTGTGACTCCTTCCATGTTTGTGTTTGTATCAAGTGTTGAGATTAATTGGATGTGCAGCAGGGAAGTGAGTTGCCAGTGAGTTCATTTAGAATTAGATATGCAGTCAATGGAAAATTAATACAATTAAGTTTCAAACTGTCATTTAATAAAACACCTTTTTGCAAGTAGAATATTAAGTGGGACATAAACACTGTGACACTGCTGGAATGTGCTGCTCTCAGCAAGGGAGGAGTTTTGCCCAGGAATTGTGCACGCACACTCCTCTCCAGCACTATAACTCATTAGGCAGACTCTAATTATATATCTATAGTTTACAGAAGTTTCAGCTAATTGCAGGTTGCCTCTTAGAAGCTGCAGCAAGGTCCTGATGCTGTTATGGAGTGTTGGTTGTTACTGACATACCTGTAGCTGAGAGTGCTCAGCAGATCTGCTGAGGAGCACAAGCCTCAAATCTCCCTGTCTGACACATTAACTGCATGCAGGGACAATTCCATTGATAGTTCAGCAGAAAAGGAATAGAAAATACCCCAGCTGTTGGTTTCTCTCATGGATTTGGAGAGAAATTGCCCCAATTTTCCAAGGTGATGTGCACAGGCCAAGCCAGAAGCCCATCTGTGAGAGGACAGTGATGGGACATCACAGGCTTCTCCCTAAACTTCTACAAGACCATTCCCAGAGAGTTCTCTTTGTGTGAGCACTGGTTTTTTGGGTGAGCAGACACCACAAGGGATGTGGAGGAGGAACTGGAGATGTACAGGGGCATGTGGCTTCAAGGCAATGAGGACACAGGGAGAGCCAAGGGAAAGAGATGTGGAGGAAGGATCACAGTCCCAGCAGCCTCCACACACCTCAAACCTGCAGGATTTAGCTCCCAGCATCTCTCAGCCCCCCTCTCCACTTACTCAAAGCTCAGGGGGCAGAGTCCCAAGGCACCTTGACAGCTCCCCGGGAGGAGATTGTCAGTGACACCAAATCTGATAGATCCTTAATTAAGCTGTTCATGCACATCTTTTATTTCTGGTCTGACTCATCCTAGTGACTGTTTGTACCACAGGCTCTTCTCTGTGTTCTGCTCTCACCCAAGTTCCTGTCTGTCTCAAAGCAAGGGCTCCTGCTCTGCGGGCAGCTCACTGTCTCTCACTGCCCAGGCCAAGACAGTTCTTCCAGCCACTCTATCCTTCCTGCAGCTCTCTTATGTTCATCTCCCACTTCATCAACACCCCTGACAGAGTGAGGATGCTGTCCTCAGCCAGAGGATCCAGTCCCTCATTCAGAGCTGGGAATGGCACCACAGGGACTTGACACAAAACTGGACAGCCACCGTGAGGAAAGGAAGGTAATTAACAGCAATTGCTTGCTTGAAAGATGCACTATTGAATCTCTCTTGCACAGCCTGTGCAGGAGCCTGAGCTATCTGGGAGCACCTCAGAGTGTGTGAGTGGGAGAATAAACCCATACAGGTCCTGCTGGACTGAGATCAGCTTCGTAACGCATTCAGCATTTCTGGGAGCAGGAACTCAGAGCCCTCTTAGATCCTGTCTGTGATCACACAGCCCAGCCTGGTGTGTGCCAGGGGACCACAGAGCAGCAGGACCCCACCCTCAGCATCCTCCAGAACAGCAATAAAAATACAAACTGAGACTCAGAGAAGCTTCACTGCTGCAGGTTTATTACATGAATCCCAGAAAGAGTTGCAGCTAAACATGTTATTAGGTTAAATAAAAATAAAATGTATTCTACAATTTTTTTTTAAAATTCATCATGTAATTAAGCTATTAATTTAATGGTCTTTCTTTCTTGGATTGGAAATTCACACGGGTCCTCATCTCACTCCTGTTATTGAAAAGTGCACTCATCATGTGCAGTCATTACACATTTTCATAAACATTTGATGAACAATAACTGTGAGAAACATAAAGTATTGTTTTTTTCCTTCAACTGAAATGGCCATATGGAGACGAGCTGTGTCTTCGAGTCAGCAGTTGCGGCACATCCTCATTAATAACAGCACTTGCTATTTTTACTGTTTACAGCACAAATGCAGCCCTTTAACAGAGGGGAAGAAGGGTTTAATCTGTAAGGCCTTTGCTGTGACTTGTAAGAGAGCTGCTGTGCCCACATTCCTCTGTGATTCAGGGTGAGCTATAATTACTCAGTATTCTGGACAGCTCTTCTACAAGATGTGAATTTATGTGTAAGCAGAGCAAGGCGGTGGCTGGGGACAGCTCAGGCCTCTCCCCTGCACACATACACACATAGCTCCCTTAGGTTTGCTAAGAAAATATTTTCCCAGGTGATGGAGTGAGGTCCTGTCCTGGAAGCAGGGCTGCTGAGTGAGCATATTGCATTGATAGTAGCCAAGGTCTCCTTGCCACATATCACTGGCTTCCATAGGCACCTCATTTTGCCTGTGCTCACCAGGCTGGGGATGGAGCATTCCCTTGACTTCCCCTCACTTCAGCTGTCCCGCACTCACTCCTGCTCCTGGCTCTGTGGCTGACAGGGAAAGGACCAGGGTGCTGCACTTAGAAGAGGAAGCTTGGCCTGGGTGGGTGATAACCACCATGCAAAAGGTTTGTGCGCACACAGAGTGCTCTGGGACAGCTGCCAGCAGCAGGGAAGGTGACTGGCTCTGGTCTCTGCTGCCAACAGCCTCAGCTCAGGTTTGCACCAGGCTGAGCACAGACATGTCCAGCACCAAGGGCTGGATGAGATTGCTCGAGCTCCTCCACTCCCTGCTGCAGCTCCCACTGTCCCAGGAGGTCCCAGCTGTGCCCAAAGACAGGAGCCAGGACACTCGTGCTGCCTACAACACCTCCCCTTGGGCTGAATTTTACCACAAGCCTGGAGTGCAGGGCTGGGAGCCTTCCCCGGTGAGTTCCTGTGGCAGCAGTGCCTCCATCTGCTGTATGCAGAAGTGCTTGTCACCTGAAAAGAGGCACCTCTGACCATGGCCATCCCTTGAAGGTGATTTTCCTCATGTCCCAGAGCATCCCAGACCTGAGGCAAAGCAATTCTGTCCAGTGATCAAGCAGTTATGCACCAAGGACCCTCCTGGTCCGAATTCTTCCATTCGATTTCAGATCTGAGGAGAGAGGCAGTTTGCACCAGAACAGCTCCACAAATCAGAGGAGGCACAAGAGTAACCAAAATCACAGCAAAATGTGCCACTTCCTGTTGCCCCTCCCAAAACAACACCCCGATCTCCTGCCCAAAGGAGGCTCAGGAGCACGAAACCACACACCAGGAGTGCCAGGCTGCAGCAGAAGAGCCTGCAAAATCTGGGGATGAATGTCCCAGGGCTTGGATGCATCTGTCTCATTGTGCAAAGCATTAATGAAGTTTCTCCCAGGGCAGGACACAGATTCAGACACAACAATTCCCCTTCAGCACTGAGTCCCCGGCTGATGCCAGCCCCGCGTGGATTTATGACTCCCTGTGCTCGTAAATGTCGGCATGGCCATGATGGATGCAGGAGCTGGGAAGCGGTGTCCCAACTGCAGGAGGTTTCTTTATTTTTTTTCTGATCTTTTACAACAGCCATAAACCAGCTGCTGATTAGTGACAGGTCTTAAAACTTTAGGCAAAAGCTGTTGAAATCAGCTTTAAGCGCTAAGCTTCTCCCAAATCAGAGCAGCTTAGTGTTTCCCTTTTGAGGTCACAGACGTGACGTGTGGCCACTGCTGTTCCCAGGGCAGGACTGGGCAGCTCTCGCAGGCCACTGGGTCAGGGGCCAGCCCTGCCCACCCTGGTAGCACAAGCCAGAGAGGTCCATACTTGTGGCCGTGGGTCCCACATTGTACAGTCTGTGCCAGGCAAAGGGCAGACCCCATTCTTCTCTGGCACTTCAGCAGAGATGTGAGGGGCAGGACAGGACAGCTCAGAATGATGTGCATCACCACCTCTGCCAGCAGGGCAGAGTCCCCTCCACTGTCCCTCTGGGCTGGCACAGTCCCCATGGGGACTGGCCATTGCTTCCTAGTCCTGATCCAGTGGTCACAGATGATAGATAGAACCAACAAGGACATGGAGAGAAAAAGGCTGAAGAGCGTTCCCAGCAGAACAGTCCCCACTGCCCCGAGCACCTGGAAGGCCTGATGATGACTTTGTAGCCAACGGGCTACTGCAATTATGTTTCCTGAGATGTTCATCAAGTATAGATTGCAGAGGCCACAAACTTGCAGAAAAATTTGCACAAAATAACACAGAACATGGTTTCACATTTTAGATGGGAAATTGTCTCCTGGTTCTTCTGACCACAGCTTCTGGCTTCCTTCCATCTCCTAGCCCATGGCTGAGTCCTTGTCCCTATCCCAGCCTCCTGCTAACCTTCCCCTGGCTGCTGCATGGGGCTGCAGCTGTGGCCTTTCCAGGCTCCCACAGCCTGGAGATGTGCTTTGGACTGTGCACCCCTTCCTCCTTGGATTCAAGTGTTTCTGCAGGATACGCAGTCCCTTTTCCCATTTCCCACCATTACAAGCAGAAGACTGTGGTGGGTTGGCTCCAGCTGGACACCAGGTGCCCACCAAAGCCTCTCCATTACTGTCCTTCTCAGCTGGACAGAGGACAGGAAATATAACAGAAGGCTTCTGGATTAAGATAAGGGCGAGGAGAGATCACCCATCCATTACCATCACAGGCAAAAAAGGCTTGACTGGGGAAAAATCGGATTTATTGCCAATCAAATCAGAGTAGGGCAATAAGAAACAAGCCCAAGTCTTAAACCTTCTACCCACTCCTCCTTTCTTCCTGGGTTTAATCTCACTCCTGATTTCTACACCTGCTTCCCCCCAGCAGTGTAGGGGGACAGGGTTGTGGTCCCCATCACACCTTGCCTCTGCCACTGCTTCCTCCCCAGAGGGAGGATTCCTCACTCCTCCCCTGCTGCAGCGTGGGTCTCTCCACCAGGTCAGTCCTTCAGCATCAGGCTGCTCCCATGTCACCCACAGGGTCACAAGTCCTGCTACCTCTGTCACCACTGGGCTTGGCCTTGACCAGTGGTGGATTTATTCTGGAGCCAGCTGCAATTGGCTCTGCTGGACATGGGGGAGGGTTCCAGCAGCTTCTCACAGCAGCTACCCCTGGAGTCCCCATGCTACCAAAACCTGGCCATGCAAACCCAGTTCATGGATGGATGGATGGACAGATGGATGGATGGATGGATGGATGGATGGATGGATGGATGGATGGATGGATGGATGGATGGATGGATGGATGGATGGATGGATGGATGGATGGATGGATGGATGGATGGATGGATGGATGGATGGATGGATGGATGGATGGATGGATGGATGGATGGATGGATGGATGGATGGATGGATGGATGGATGGATGGATGGATGGATGGATGGATGGATGGATGGATGGATGGATGGATGGATGGATGGATGGATGGATGGATGGATGGATGGATGGATGGATGGATGGATGGATGGATGGATGGATGATGGATGGATGAAGGGATGAAGGGATGAGTGGACAGACTGTCTCTGGCTAGAGAATAAGTGTGGCATTTTAGGTACATTTTCTGTGGTGATAACCGCTCTTTAAGCCACCCCTCCTGCTCTCCCACTCTCCCTTCCCATTCCACACTCAGACTCAGGCCTGGCAGGGTCATCACTCCCTCCAGAGGGAAGGCGCTCCACTTCCCTGCGGGATCCCTGCTCGGACCATCCCCCCCACATCAGGCTGGGCACATTCCTTCCCTGCTGCTGCTTCTCTCAGGAAGAGAAGTGAAAATTTATCATAGCACTAAACCTCATATTGAGCACATTTGAAAGAAGAACAATTTATTCATCAAAAATATAGCTTTATTTTATCTGCAATTATTCTGAAGTTAAGGCTCCATTCAGCATGTATTTGGCTGAATAAACAGCAATTTTTTATGTCTAAACCATCCCATTTTGGCATTTCATCATGCAAACAAATGCAGGAGGACACAGCCAAAGATTATTTGGAAAGTTCTCTGGATACTTTTTTATTCCAAAGTGCTGTTTTGGGGTGGTAGGGTGAAAGCAGCTCTTCCAGCCTCTGACCAGTATGGAAGGACCAGTTGGACCTGTGGGGCAGAGCCAACACCAACAGTGGCTCATCAGTTTTGAAATTAAAAGAGAGAATCCAAAAAAAAAAGACATGCAGTTGCACAAACATGAGCAAAACAAACTTGGGGGGATGCTTTTCCACCAGCAACATCCCTCAGGAGGGCATCCCAAGGAAAAAATCAGAAATACTGGACGGGGGAAGTTACTAAAAGTGAGTATATGAGGTGCACAGCAGCTAAACTTTCTGCTGCAGAGAAATCACAGGACAACAGTAAAAGCCAATATTGCTGCATCAGGAGCATTTTAGTGTCCTGGAAATCAAAAAGGAATCCTATAAAAATGGGAATGAGGGTGTAAGGATTAGTATAAAGAGGAAGTTCAAGCACACAGGAGCAGAACAAGAAAGGGTAAGGAGCAGAGAGAGTTATAGCCAGTGAGGGGCATGAAAGGCAAGGAAATAAGTTCCAGAAATATACTGGAAGTGCAATGAAAAGAAAAATGAGTCAGCATTTGTGTCTTGTGATGGAAAGAACCAAAGGGATGACACAGAGACACAAATAGTGCCTTCCTCACTGTGGCTGCACAGTGCAAGCCTGTCACCAGTGCCCAGAGCCATCACCAGTAGCAAGGGAAGGTCAGTGCATTGAGTAGTCAGGGGTCAAGAGAAATGGCCCTGGAAAATGTAAGCAAACTCTGAACAATTAGCAGCAGATTGTAGCAAAATTTGAAGGCTTACAGAATGCTGGAGAAGTGCAGAAAAGGCACTTTTTCTGTGGAAAAAAAAATACATAAATAAAGGAAATTAAGAGTTTAGGGTGTTACAGATCAGCCAAACTGGCTTCAGTTCCTTGAAAAATTTTGGAAACAATTACTGAACAATTTATAAGTACCAATACTGTGATAAAAATTAATTATAAAAACCAGTCAACACAACTCTTCCAGGAAAAAATTATGTCAGGGTGATCTAATTTCCTTCCTTGTCAGGATATTTGGTCTAATGGAGGAAGAAACAATGGATGTGATCCATTATGCAAAGCCTCTGGTGCATTCCCAGGAACAGGCAGGGAAGTACAATCTGAGAGAAAACATGGGAGATGGGTAAAACTCAGAGCAATAGGTGCTCCAAGCAAAGCTGGGGGGCTGAGAGCAGGGTCAAGGGGAGTGGCAGGGCTGTTCTTGTGGTCTGGATGCCTTTTATTTTCCTACAGCATGACTGGTGGGTCTGTCCATGTCCAAATACAGAGGTGACACCTCTGTGGATCCCCAAGACACCAGGGACCTCCAACCCCTGACAGACACTCAGAGATGCCACATTTCCCTTGGGAAGGAGAGTAGAAGCTTCTTCAAAATATCTGCAAGTTAAAGCAATTCCTCTTAACTGGTCATTCCAGGTGATGGGAGATGCATGGCTTTGAGTAAAGCCCTGTTAAATGTAGATATGGATGATAGAGATATAGATGTAGGTACAGATAGATACAGATACGTAATCAGTTGAAAATAATCTATTATTGTTATTTAATTCTGGTTCATGCTCTGCAGCCCCACTCTGAAGGCTCCTGGCTGTTGAGCAACGACCAGCAGCAGTGCCAGCTCTGTCACTCAGCCCTGGGGCATCATGAGGGGAGCCTCAGGCAGCTGCCCTGGTGCAGTGAGGGGGGATGTTTCAGGATGGAGCTCCCAGTTCAAACCAGTTCAGCACAGAGCAACCACCCTGACTCCAGAGAGCAGAGGGGTGAGCTCCAGCTCCACCTCCTCATTGGAGCAGACAGTTCCAGGAGTGCGCTCCTCTCTGGGCAGCCCCAAACAATAAAAAGTGTTTGAACCCACCCTATGACCTTTTCTTTCCTCCTTTTTTTCTGTCAAGACCAGAGAAAATACCCCATTTTGAGAACAAAATAGTGCAGAAAATCAAAATGACACAATCTTGGAGTTCAGTGTCATGCACAGCCCCTCAGCCTGAAGAGGTTTGACAGTTTGTACTGGGAAGAAGGTGTGATGCTGCAATGTTTCTTCAGAGAGGGAAAAAAAGAAAGAAAAAAGGGTGGCTTTTATTTTTAGAAGTTTTAGCAGCCAAATTGTTGTCAGGCCGTCTGTGCTCTGCTAAGCAACACACAGGGTTGGGCACAGCCAAGAAGAGCTTTCTCACAGAGCAAAATGTCATTATAAAACCAGGTTTCATCAGAATCCCAACACCCTTCATGTAAAAAATTGCCAAATTTTGGGCAAACTGTATATTGTTCATCATATTTTTTTTGTTGCCAGCATCTGATTATGGGAGGAGAAAAATGAGACTGGGCCTGAATTGCTGCTGTATTTGGGAACATGCCACATTTCCCTTTGGTGTCTCCGGTGATTCTGGACAGCTAAAGGAAGTCCAGGACTTTAGATCTCTTCCATCTTCCACTACCATGCAGCTTTTCCCTTCACTGCTGTCCATCCTCTGCAATTAGATATGCTTCCAAAAGAAAACAAGACTGGATCCTTATTTCTCTTTCTTCTCTGGCCTTGGACATTTGCCCCATTGTTCCAGGGCTCTACACTCTCACGACACTCTCGACTCACAGCTCTCTGAGGTTGGGGAACCTCTGGAGATGGTCCAGCGCCATCCCTGCTCAGGCAGGGTCATCTAAAGCTGGATTCTCTGGGCTATAGCCCACAGGCTTTGGGATATCTCCAAGGACAGAGTGCACTCCTTCTCTCATGAGTGGTTTAACCATCCTCACAGCTCTTCCCTGGACTTGGTCCAGTAACCAGCATCTGTCTTGTACTGGGAAGCACAGCAGGGTGGAACACTCCAGATGCCACCACACCTGTCTGTAAAACCAAACTGCCACCCCAGTAATTCCTGGCACCAGAGAGCCAGGCTGTGGGAGCTGTGCCCGTTCTGGTGAGACACTCAACCATGACTGTACCCACCCCTGTCCAGCTGTGACATGGGCCAGGATAGCAGATGGGCACATTGCAATGTGGCCAAGGTGACTCTGGGTCCCTTTCCCAGGAAAGGGCAGCCCTTGGGCCAGCCCAAGGGGGGTCCTGTGGGTGCCAGGAGGAAGCAGGCACAGGTAGGGATTGCAGGAATTTTGCTGAGCCTGTCTTTGACACTGACACCCACACATGTCCCAGGGAAAATTTGTTGCTTCAGGTTCTTCATAAATGCCCAGTCAGTGTGTGATGGATGGGCTGGGAGCTCCTCCCAGGATCTCTCCACAGCAGCTCTGAGGTGCAGCAATAAAACTCCATTGCCAGCTGGGCCAGGATGAGGTGTATGGGGGACAGCCTGGAAAGGAGCCTTCCTGGGGGCCAGGCACCCCTGGGGCAGAGCAGGGACAGGGATGATGGATCCACTTGGTCTTGCTGAGCACTGCTCCGTGCACAGACCCCTTCGTCCTCCCACCCTCTGGACAGGTGTGTACCCCAATAAACACCCTTCTCTGCCTGAATCCTCCTCGTGTGCACCTCCAGGGATACATACACACACTCTGCCGCCCTGCTCCCCAGCACCCACCACTGTCCCACATGGGCTCTGGCGCTGCTGGGGCTGGATGACAACTCACAGAGGAGAAAGGCTCATTCAGCTACCATGCCCCATAGCACATGAACAGGGGACGGCCAGGTGTCCCCAGCCCACCTGGCCCTCCCAGCACCCTGCAGGAGCCCTGGTGCAGGCAGGCAGTGAGGGAATTGGTGCAGCCATCCAAGGGCAGCCTCAGTGCCACCCACCTGGGACAGCCACCTTGGGGCTCCAGTCCCTGACACCTCACAAATTCCACCCACATTATAGAGCTGAACACCCCGCCCACTGCTCACCCTGCTGCCTGAAGAGCCCGGGTTCAGGCTGGAGGACAGATGCCAGGACATCTCGGCTAGAGCCCAGCTGGATAACTGGAGTTTCTGAGAGCACAGCTGGATAACTGGATAGTTTTCATGAGAACTCGAGGGCCCCCAGATCTCTGCTGAGGGAGGGGTGGGGGGAGAGCGTGGCAGAGGCTGGAGGACCCTGAGGGGCTGAGGCTGGAAAAATTCACGGGAGCATCCACTTCCAGAGCAGGCCAGACGCTGGGCTGGGGATGGAGACACCCAAGGGGAAGGGGCAGGAACAGCAGGACGAGGCCGCGGTTCCCAATGGCAGCCGGAGCTCGCGGTGTCCCCGCGGTGTCCCCGGGACCGGCCCGGGCAGCGGGGCCGCAGCGCCACCCAGCGGCCGAGAGCCGCCACTGCCCCGGCCCCTCGGCGCGCTCCCCGCTCCGCATGGAGCCGGGAATGCTCCAGGGACCCGCAAAGCCCGTCCAGTGCCACCCCTGCCATGGGCAGAGACACCTCCCACTGTCCCAGGCTGCTTCCACCCCCAGTGTCCAACCTGGCCTTGGACACTGCCAGGGATCCGGGGCACTCACAGCTTCTCTGGGCACCCTGTGCCAGGGCCTGCCCACCCTCCCAGGGAACAATTCCTTCCCAATATCCCATCCAGCCCTGCTCTCTGGCAGTGGGAAGCCATTCCCTGTGTCCTGTCCCTCCATCCCTTGTCCCCAGTCCCTCTCCAGCTCTCCTGGAGCCTCTTCAGGCCCTGCAAAGCGCTCTGAGTTCTCCCTGGATCCTTCTCCTCTCCAGGTGAGCACCCCCAGCTCTCCCAGCCTGGCTCCAGAGCAGAGGGGCTCCAGCCCTTGGAGCATCTCCATGAATTCTCAGAGCCTCCTCTGAATTCTCTCCAACAGCTCCACCAGCACACCCAACCCACAGCCAGCTCCAGCTTGCCTTCCTGACTGCTCCCAGCTGTCCCCTCAGCACAGGACAGCCAGGAACCGCTGCCACCACCCTGTGAGCCACCCAAAATTGTGTCCAAGCTGCATCACTGTCTCAAGTGGGTGATGTGACCCATGGAGGGACAGGAGCATCTACTAAGGATCATGTCTGCATTATGGTGCTTTAAGCACCTTTGCTAGGGGATGAAAGCATATCCACCTCCCTAAGGATGAGCAGCCCCTTCCTGACCATGCACAGGCCCTGGTGTGTCTTTGGCCTCTTGTCATCCTCCGATGAAGGAACACAGTCAGTAAAGCAGGGAACAAGAGATCTGCACAGGCAGGTTGTTGGAGCTTTATTTCTGTTTCTGGATAAGAAACACAAATCCGTTCTCTCCAAAATCTAGGGGAAAGGAGATGCCACAGTGCTCCCTGGAGGGAAGGAGTGGACAGCAACCCCACATCAAATTTGATGACAACTTCTCCAAACTTGCACCAGAGCAGATTCATCTCTCATCTTTAAATTGCTTTTTTCTTTTCACCTTTCTCCTTTGCTGAAAGAAAAATACCCAGAGTATAAAGACATCTTTTTAGTTACACAAAAATGGTTTAAACCCTTGGAATGACTCAGATCTAACCTTGTTTCTCCACAGATGAATTTTGGGGACTTTGGCCTCAGCACCTGGGGACTTTCTCAGTTACTCATGGGGTCCTCAAGGAGTGCTGTAGGCTCCTTCCTGGTGCAGAGGAGCCCAGGACTCAGCACAGCCCATGAAGGTCCTTCTGCAGAGCTCCTCAAACCTTGCAAGGATGGGTTGGCATCCTCTGGCAAGACCTGAGTGTAAGAATTCTCGGGGGGGAGATGGAGTCACAGCAGTCCCTGCATGTCTCTACATGTCCCTTGTTCAAAGCACCCTCATGTGTATCCCAGAGCGAGCAGCACACGGATACAGAGTAGCTCTTTGCTTTTGGTTTCCTGTAACCAGAGCTTGTAACAAAATCCCAGTTCCTCATTCCCATCAGGTGATTTTTCTGGGTTGTGTCGGTGTTGTTCTGGTGCTGCCACAGATGTGCAGTGTCTGCTGTGGACAAGCAGCCAGAGGACCAAAGCCTCTGAGCTGCCTGTGAAGAGTAGGGTGGGCTAATGGGACAGTGGGACAGCCATCCCCACAGGATGTAAGACCACTACAGTGTCTGCTTGGAAATATCCATAGCATAAATAAATAAATAAATAAATAAATAAATAAACCCACCAAAGAAAAAAGAAGAGAAAAGAAAAACAAAAGCCAAAACCAACTTGGGAAAACCCAGAGAAAGTCACATGTTGCGGTGTTAACATCATCTCTTACACAGGCAGAGGCTGACCTGGCTGCAGCAGAGCTGCAGAGAAGGTCTCCAAAGCACAGAGCAAAAATGTCAGCACAAGGAACAACCTTTGCTGGATCTCTGCCAAGTCCCACCTGGATTATGTCCAACTTTACCCTTTAGGCCTGAAATTTTCCATTCTGGAGTATTTTTCTTTCCAAGTTCCAGTGCAAAGGGCCACAGCCAGAGGAATGAGAAGCTGAGGCAGCCAAACACCCTGAGATTTGCTGGGGGGATGTTGCCCTTCACTGGCAGATGAGGCTTTGGAGAGAGAGCTCACTTTTTCCAGCTGTATCCGCAGTTCTAATGAGAGAAAATTAATTTGACCTGCATTAAGAAAAAAAAAATCTGCCATTCCAGTGGAAAGCAATCATATTGCCAGTTTGAGGAACAGGGACTTAGGGGTGTTGCCTTCTCCTGTCCCCAGGAAAATCTGTGGAAATTTGGTTGGTGATTTGAAAAATTATTTGATTTCTCACAGAGTCAAGGTGTGAGTTCTGATGACAGCTGCCAGCACTGCTATCCCAGGGCCAGTGTTCCCTGGCTGTTCTGGTGGAGCATCCTCCAGAGCTCTGGAGGGGCTCTGTCCTGTGCTCTCCCCTGTCCTGGGGTGGCTGTCACTCACAGCTGGAATGGGGCTCAGCAAGGTGAGCCTCCCCTGTGGATGCCATGGCTTGAATCAACTCTGAGGAGGGATGCGCCCTTAGATACTTCCTTGGGCAAGGAATTAAAACATTACTCATAAAATTTCAATTGGAAGAAACTTTGAATGAGAAAAATGAAGCCACACAACCACCCGAGTGAAAGATTCAGCCTCGAAATAAATAAAACATAAAGGGTGAAGAAAACCTATGAGTAGGTCAGCAAGGATCTGCAGCCCATGCAGTGAGCAAGGACCCGTGGGTTTGGATGTGGAGTTCAGGGCTCTCTCAGTTCTCTCCTGGCCCTGTGGTGCCCATCCCAGCTCTGGGGCAGGGACTGGCTGGGATCACAGCACAGAGCCCACAGAGGACATAGAAGAGGAGGGAGGCACAGCAGACATGGAGCCTGGATGGGAGCAGATGGAGAGCAGTGTCCAGCTGATCTGTCAAGTGACAGATGGCCTTCAGGCTGGCCAGGGAGGGAAGCAAGGCCAGTGCTGGCAGCCAACAACTGCAGCTACTCTTCCCTTTTTCTCCTTAATTTGTCTCAGAATGCCCCTGTATTGTCCTCACCACACTCAGCTGCACAGAGGTTGTGGTGCTTGTGGGAGGGCTGGGGACCACAGGGCTCTCAAATCCCCATCTCCATCTCCAGGACGTGACAAGATACTCCTGACACAAGAACCCAAACTCAGAGAGATGAAACAACCACAGAAAATAAATCTATTTTCAATTGTATTTTCTATATTTTTAACTCTTTTCAGCCTTCTTGGGATCTTGCACACCTTCTCCAGGACTGGAGAATAAGGGAAAAGCATGAAGGCTCCCACAAAGTATTAGTTAATGTAAAAGAGGAATGTGGGAAAAAAACACAAAAGAAAGTAATAAAGAAACCAGAGCAGCTTTTTCCCTTCAATGCAGACAGTTCAGGAGCACTAGGGAAAAATTAACATTTTTCCTCCCATTTTGTTCCGCTGGAAGAGAAGTCCAAGTGCCCCTCAGTGCCACTTGCTTGCAATTACATTCACAGAAAGTTAAGAAGCAAAACCAAGTGACACTTGGAAAAAACAAATATCCATCATCTGTGAGCTGGGAACTGACCTGAACCAGCCCAGGCTCTGTGGCCACCAGACCCTCTCTGGAGCTGCAGCTGCCCTTGAATCAATCAGTTTTTTCTCTGAGACAACTCTGTTTCCAGAGGCTCAGTAATTAAGAGCCTATTTTTAGAGAAATGAGCCACCACATTAATCAATAAGGAGCAGCCAGCTCCTCAAGGATAAGGGGGGGTGGAGTTGCCCTGCTCCAGCCTCAGGAGTCCCCAGCCCCATGATGTGTGACTGCCCCCAGGTGCTGCAGGGCGTTCTGCCCCATATCCTCACCTCACTGGGGTCCCACAGGGCACCTGGGACCTTTGGTTCCATTTGCCTTCCCAACGGATGCTCCTGGCAGGCAAAAGCTGCAAAAAAATAGAGGGGCTCCTTAGGAACATCACCTGGGAGGGGTTTGGGAGGATGCCTCTGACCAGTTGGACTAGGAGCAGCCAGTTCAGGTCTCAGCAGCAGCTCTTGGGGGACAAGAGGGGCACAGCCATCCCCACCACACACTCCTGCTGACCCTGCCAGGGCCGGCTCCTTCTGCCTTCCACCTCGCCTGCACACCCCGGCACACCCAGAAAGAAAAGCCAAGCAGCCCTTTTACTGGGAACGTTCCCCCAGAACGAGGTGTTTAAATCATTTACAAAGGGCTAAAATAGAGCTGGCTCCCTTCCAGGCACTCTGGCATCCTGGCTCTTTTGTAAACAATTCACCTGCCAAGGGAGTCATCTGGGAAAAAAGGTTTTTCATGTCCATTCCCCAGGCTCCACTTCCACAGAAACCTTCCAGCATGATCCTTTCTCAGCTGTAAGAGCAACAAAATTGTTTCAGGTCTTCACTGATGTTCCTTTCCCCCCAAGCACACTTGTGGACATCTCACATGACTCCCTTCTGCCAGTGGATGGAAAAAGAGGACTCTCTGCATAAAAAAAATTAACTGATGTGGTAAGTCTGATGTGTCTTCCTCTGCCTTGGATATTTCCTAGGTTTCCTTTCAGAGGCAATTTATTTTTGTAATAGCATTGACCTTTACGGAGACAGGAATTCACCTGGGTATTTCCTCATGGCTGCTGAGCTGCGCCCTGGAACTCACAGGAATAGTCAAGACGACATTTATTTCTTAGGCTGCAAGTGATTCATCAAAAATCATTGGGATGCAAATGGAAAATGCCAGGGATCAGAACACAGCCCAGCTTGCAAAATCCCAGCCATGCTGAGAGAGCAAGGTCTGGGCTGGCCAGGAGATCAGCTGCAAGAGTAACCACCTAGCCAGCATCTCTTTCCTCTGCAGGGTCTGTGGCAGCTCTCAGCTGTTCTCTCCAGGGCCCCCAACCCAAAGGAATATCCCAGAAGCTGGAGTTACCATTCTGTGATTCCCCAGGTGACCAGCAAGTTCCCAAGACTCCTACTCTGCTCTCACAGAGGCAGGACACAGAGTGCTGCCCCTCACCTGCCTGTGCCACACCTGGATGGGGATCACCCCTAATCCTGCTGGAGTAGCTGAACCTCCTGGGGCCTCTGCAGCACCAAGTGCAAGGGGAAGGATGCAGTTCCCTGGTTCCCCAGCTGTTAGAAGGAAGGCTAGCTCCTCCATCCTGCTGCCAGTCTGGTCCATACTATGGCACAAGTCAGTCACCCCCAGGAGGGTGACACTGAGGCTGACAGAGTGCTTGGGAGGGGTCAGAGAGTACCAACTCATTATCTAAACACACCCCATCCTAAGGCTGGGAGCTCCTGTACATCCCACAGGAGTTTATCCCCTCAGAATGGGCAGTAGTGGATCTGGAGTTCTCCCTGAAGAGTTACATAGAGGGACATGAAGCCTCTTGTGAAGAAAAATAACCCCCTACAAGATGAGAACATACATGTGGCTGCAATTCAGGAAGTGAAGTCCTCAAGGCCATCTTCTCCTGGGTTTTGCCAGTGGATGCACGTCAGTCTCTGACCCACCAGCTCTGGCCACCCCAGCACCTGCTGCTCCAAGGGGCACCTATGGCAGAGCCAGATGCCAGCTGAGGATCCACCCTGCTCCCAGAGCATGCAGGTATCCCTCCTGCATGCTGGCCTGTGGTGGGAATAATTTGGTAGCACAGGTACTAGGCGCAAGTCAGGCATACAGTCAGTCAGAAATACCTGACAGAGGAGGACCTGAGTCAGCCCTCTCCAGCTCTCAGACGAGCAATGCTGGAAGCACAGAGTGCTGGGGCAGCAGGGCTGGAGGGCTCACAGAACTGTGGGACAATGAGGACAGAGCCCCAGCCCCAAGGATGGGGCAGGCTTGCCCCTAGCCTGGCACAGGGCTGGAGGAAGAGGAGGGTGAGGAAGGCTGGTCCCACACCCGGAGAGCAGAGCCAGCAGTTTCCAGATCCTGTGCCCTTGCCCACTTCTACCGTGAGGCAGAAGGAGCAATCATCCCACAGGTTCTCCTTCCCAGATGCTGGGAGCAGCTGCTGTTAACTCCTTGCCATCTGTGATGTTTGTGGTGTCAAAGAAGCCTCTGCTGAGGGCTAGCCCATGAAATATGCATGGCGTGGCCTCCCCTTCTAAACTGCATCTTCTCCAGTGCCAAATTCCCTCCTCGCCTGTTTGTCTCACATTCAAATGTTTTTTTCACATTTTACAGCTTCTCAAGCCATCCATAATAGCTAGTCCTGGGTTTATTCCCATCTCTGGCGCAGCAAGAGTGCTCAAGGAAGGACTTGGATGTGTGTTGTCCAGCCTCGGCCATGTTGCCCATGTAGAATATCACAGCATGGCTATGTCTGGGATGTGTATTCCAGCCACAGGCTGGACTGAGCTTCCCATGCCAGCTGCAGCCACTGTGAGCAGGGCCCCTCTGTGCCAGCAGAACCTCCTGGGCCTGGTGGGGACAGGGACAGTGGCCTTGAGGGCATAATGTCACAGCCAAGGGGGATTAGGAGCTGGGGGGCGGGGGTGGGTCAGTGTTCTGCAAGGCCACGGTGACCCATGAGGGCTTGGTATGGTCCCCACAGCAGCCTGGAGCACCCCTTGTTGGTCTCCCTGCCACTGGCAGGGCTGCCAGCTCAGGGATTTCCTCTGCTTCAGGTACCACCATCCTGAGAGAAACCTCATCAGATTTCATTTCCATCAAAAAGTGGCTTTTTAACATTTCATCTCTGAGTTTGGCTCTGAGACTAAAGAAGTTTCTTCACAAACTCAGACCTGGTTTTGCACCCAGCTGGATGCAACAGGGCTGCAGCTCTGCTGGCACAGCAGGCAGCACTTGGAAGCTTTCCCTGCCAAGACCGGGCAAGTGTTTCCCAGGAGGGACTGGTGCCATTAGAGCCTTTGAAGGGAATTTTCTGTGGTAATTGGCTGAGAAACAAGGTTTGAACTGCATCCCAAAAAATTCTTATATGCAGTCTAATCACAGTGAGGAACATTGGGTGAATTATTAATATCGCTAAATGGCACAAAAGAGTCACCACAGGAAATGTTTTGAAGAAAGTGGATGCTTTTCCAGAGTTTTGTACCCAGTTCTGTCAGAGGCAATGACACTGTCTGGCTGTCTCTGTGGAAGGACAAGATGTTCCCAAAGAAAACCTCACAAATGAGCTCAGGGAATCCCCGAGGTTTCACTGCCAGTTATAACAATGTCAGTGTTGAGGAGGGCAGAAAAAAACAATTGCAGGAACTAATTTTCTCATCTCCTGTCTGCGCTGAGCATTCCCAGCACAAGATGTCACTGAGGAGCTGGATTTGGACAGCTCTGCATCAGCCCGGAGTCTTCCTCTGGGAGCCACTATAAACGGGGCTGGAGAGGTGGGCATGGAAAGGGAACACGGTCACAGAGAGAGGACGTGGGCACAAGAGAAGGGATGAGGGCACAGAGAAGGAACATGGGCACAGAGAAAGCATGCTGCTGCTGTGAAACAATCCTGCGAAAAGAAAGGGAGGTACCTGATCTCCCAGGCCAAGACACGAGAGCGTTCCTGGCCGCAGGGTGTCAGGGAGGTGCTCAGTAATCTCCGGAGCTCAGCACTGGGTGTGCTGGGGAGGAGCAGCTCAGTCAAACGCCTGCCAGGAGCAGGACAGGCACTCGCCCTGCCTGGGAAGATCCCGAGGTCCTGCCAGCCCTCTGCAGGGCTCCGTAGAGCAGGCAAAGCCCAACAGCCCCTGACGAGGGAGCCAAGTCTGCTGCCTCAAGCAACCCAAGCACCCGTGGACTCCGACCAAATGAGAATTCACCTGAAACCCCCAAACTGTTCACGCACACATCAGGAGAAGCAAGTACAGGGGCTTGAAACATCTCTCCCATGACAGGTCCCGCAGATCAGAGATCTTTCCCCGAGTGTTTCTAGCTCCACAAACTGGACCACAGCCTGCCCCATGCATGGCTACGAGGGAACAAGCACCCTTTGAAACATCCTTTGGCGCACCCTGGGGCTGCCCTGAGCAGTCAGGAGCCCCTTGGCCCTGCAGGGTTTGCCCCGGTGCTCCGCAAAGGTCCCCTTCAGGGATCACTTCAAGGCTCCCTTGGGACCTTCATGATTTCCCCAAGGGCTCCTCCAAAGCTATGAGGCCCTCTTTGCCCCGCTCCCAGCACTGCTCCAAGGAAGAGAGTTCCCTTCAGAACCCACCCAGGGCTCCCCTCGAGCCCTTCCTGGGGCTTCGGGGAGGGAGGTGCCCCCGGGACCGGTTGCTTCAAGGGGATGGGAAGGGGAAGGCACGGGGCAGGTGGGGTGCGCTGGACGGGGTGGCTCCACTCCTGGTGCTGGCCCCTTGGCCTTGCCAGTCCCGGCTCCTATCTCCGACCCGGTACTTATCCCAGTGTCTGTCTTGATCGCAGTCCCGGTCCTGATTGCAGTTCCGGTTCCAGTGCCAATCTCGGTGCCGGTGTTGGTCCCGGTCCCTGTCCGAGTCCTGGTGCCGCTTTCGGTTTCGGTTCCAGTGCCGGTCTCGGTGCCGGTCTCATTCCTAGTCCGCTGCCGGTCCCTGTCCTCGAGTCGGTGCCAGTCCCGGAATCAGTCCCAGCGCCGATCCCGATCCCAGTTCTCATCCCCGTGGTGGTGCTGATTCCTGTCTCCGTGCCAGTGCCAGTCCCATTCCCAGTCCCGGTGCCGGGGCGGTGCCGGTTCCGATGGCAGCAGAGTGCGGCCAAAGGCGGGGCGGAGCGGGGCTGTGGAGCTGGGGCCCGGGGGCGGTCCCGCCCTGGCCCTACTTAAGGCGGCGGCGGGCGGCGGCCCCGCCGCAGGGACCGGAGCGCNCCGGGGCCGCCCTCTCCCCCGCGGGGCGCGGAGCGGGGTCCGCCGCCGCCAGCCGTGGATTTCGGGGACCCGCAGGAGGCGTTCCGCAGCAAGAGCAACGCGGAGCTGCTGCGGGGGCTGGTGGTGCTGGGGCTGTGCGCCCTGGAGCCGCTGGTGCAGCACAACCGGGAGGTGGGTGGAGGAAGGGGTCCGGCTCGGTGGGGCTGCTCCGAGGCGGAGCTTGGCCCCGTGCAGGGAGTTACCGGCTCTGGACCGGCGGAGCTCTCTCTCAGGGGCCGCCCGCTCCGGGAGGTGTCAGTCCCCTTCTGGAGGGGGTTCTTGCTCCGGGGAGTTCCATTTTGGAACTGCGAGTCCCAGGATGGGGAGTGCCCCTTTCGGACGTGTCGGTGTGGGATGGGGGTTCTGTCGCTCCAGGGGTGACTGCTCCAAATGGGGGATGTTTCGTTCCGGGAGAATGCCTGTTATGCAGGATGTTGGTGCTTGCCAGGGATACTCTCACTCCGGGGGGTTGCCCGTCGTGGGCTGGCAGGGCTCTCACTCTAGAGGTCCCCATTTCCGTGTCATTCCCCTTCCGGGGGGACTCTCTGTCTGAGGGCGCGCGTGTTGGGGAGTTCTCGGCCCCGGGCCGGGGGGTGCCCGTTTTGGGGGATGCCAGTCCTGGGTCGTGCGGACTTTTCCTCCGGGGGTGCCGGTGCGGGGCGGGTGCTGAGCCGCCGCTGTCTCGCAGCTGCTGCAGTTGTGCCAGCGGGTGCTGGGGCAAACGCTGTTCGAGCGGCTGATGAAGATGACGTTCTACGGGCAGTTCGTGGCCGGGGAGGACCAGGAGGCCATCAAGCCCCTGCTCCGGCGGAACCAGGCGTTCGGCGTGGGCGCCGTGTTGGATTACAGCGTGGAGGAGGACCTGGGCGACGGGCGGTGAGTGCGGGGCTGGGGCGGGCCGGGGGCGGCCGCTGGCCGCGCTGCCATTGGCTGAGCCCGCCCAGCCCCCCGCTCCCATTGGCTGCAGGGCCGCTGCGTCACGGACTCGCCCCCTCTGCCACCGCCCATGGCACGCGCGCAGGGATGGCAGTGCCCCGCACGCGAGGATGGCAGTGGGATGACAGTGCCCAGAAGGCAGGGATGGCAGTAGGCTGGCAGTGCCCAGAACACGGGGATGGCACTGCCCCACACACAGGGATGGCACTGCCGCGCACACGCCGGTGGCTGTGACCCGCACACGGCAGGGGGCTGTGTCCTGCACACGGGGGTGCGGGGCTCGCACTAGGCTGTATCGCTCACCCCGCCCCTCTGCACATACCAGGTGCTGCCTCCCTGTCTGCTGCACCCCCTCTGTCCCCATTTATTCCCTTGCACACACCAGAGTTCAACCCGTCTCCGGCGGTGCTGCACACCCCGAAGCCTCCTGCACACCGTGAGGGGGTTCCCACCTCTGTCTCCTATGGGACGCTGACCCCTCCCATTCCATCTTCCCTCTGGGGTGCTGCCAGCCACGTCCCATTTTCCCTAACCCCCTAAGGCGCTGTGTCCCCCCCACCTCTGTGCACAGAGACAGGCAGCGTTGCTGTCATGCCTGAAGTTCCCCTTCCCCCCTCCCATTGGGATGCTGCGCCCCATTCCTGCCCCACCATACACACACTGGCATGCCGCCTCTTACATTTTAGTGGACTTGGAGCTCTTTTCCAATCTTAGCAATTCCATGCTTTCCACCCTCCACCATTTCCATCTCTCTCAAGCTGGGGTGGTGCCCCACTTCCCGTACTGCCCCCCTAGTCCCGGGCAGCCTTCACTGTCTCCCGCTCTCTGCCAAGAGCTGGCACCAACCCAAGGTTGCCGGTAACTTTCCATTATTCAGGCTGCAGTTCCGGTCCGCTGCGCTCTCCAGATCGATGGGCCGCTGGCCAGCACGCCATGGTCACGGGGGTGGGCGGTGTTCCCCCTCCCCACGACAAGGGTGGCCCTTCCGGAGGACACTGGCTGGGGATGCGCCGTCCCCCGGGCAAAGCTGCACAGCGGCAGTCCCTGTTGGCAGCTGGGGACACCGTCCGGCTGTCATACGCTTGTCACGTGGTGTTAAAAACACAGCCGGAACGGCTTTTTAGGGGGGTTTGCGAGCAGGATGTGAGTCAGGGTGGTGATGCAGGTGGTGCTGCTGGGAGCCTTATCTCTGGTCCACACTCGGGTACTGCTTATCGGGGACCCCCGTGTGCCATGGCGGCTGCCACTGCCCCTCGCTCCTGCTGCTGCTGCTGCTGCTGCCATACATCCCCGGGAGTGAAGGGTCTGTGTGGCCGTGATGGGAGCAGGCACTGGTGAGCGTGGGCACGGGAGCTGGACAGGGGGAGGCAGGGCTGCGCCATCCCAGAGTGGGTGGCAAACTTTGGGGTTTTCTAGAAAAGCTTCAAAACGCCCTGCTGTTTCCTAGCAGGAGGGTGGCTGGTTTGAAGGTGTGTAGCCAGGTGTTTCTCCCCTGGACACGCAGCCATGGTCTGGGTAGAGTTCAGCATTCCCGTGAGGCTGAGCCAGCACCACAGGTGCTGCCAGGCTGGCACTGCTGCTCTCCATGCCTGGCTGTGCCTAGGCCAAGGGCTTTCATGTGGGTGTCCATAGAAGACTTTCAGACAGGTTCTGCCTGCATCTGTACCCCTCCTGCTGATGGGTGGCAGTGGTTTGTGAGCTGGCTGGGCTGTGCTGCTCCTCTCCTGCTGCAGACTTGGGGTTTGTACATGTGGTACTCCTGGCTAGGTGAGTTCTCCCAGTGCTGTGTGGGCCATTCAGATCCAAGAGAGTTCCCAATGCATCCTTGCCCAAGTCCCAGTGGGATTTGCCTGGATATCAGGAAAAGGGTCTTCACCCAGAGGATGATTGGATACTGAGCAGGCTCTTCAGGAAGTGCTAATGGTCCCAAGGCTGCCAGAGCTCAAGGAGTGTTTGGACAATCAGCATAAGGTAGGATTGTTGTCCTCTGCAGGGCTAGGAGTGGAACTTGATGTCCTCACTTGTCCCTTCCACCTCAGGATGTTCTATAGTTCTATGAACAGGTACCAAGCCCAGGGTGGCATTGGAAAGGTTATGTTGAATGGTGTCCCTTGCCAACCATCATTCTGGGTCCTCCCTGGCTCTGTTTGGATTAAAATCCCAAATTCTCAGTGCTTCTGCTAGGGCTGGTGCTGAGTTGGGCTGCATGTGGTTGAGAGGGGTGGGCAGTCCTGGTTTCATGACTGCTGGACTCCGGAGCTGTGTCCTTCCCTTTGGTGAATGCTTCGGGATTGTGCTGCTGTCAGCCGGGAAGCAGAGTCACAAACCACAGCAGTCAGTGGGTATTTGGCCTCTTGGTGCTGTCTTCTGTTGTTCTCTGGAGCAAGCCCGACATAATGGCAGGGAAATACCCTTTCTACCCTTCCACAGCCTTTCTGGCTGGAAACAACAATGCAAAGTGGGCAAGAACCAGCTTATTCTGCCTGCTGCAGGCCCCTGCCTGCCCTGCTTAGTCTGCCAGCTTGTCCCAGGAAGCCTCAGCCACGTGCTGAAGGCTGCTGCCAGGTCATGGTGACACAGCTGGAAAATAAGTGTCCTGCAGGAAGCAGAGGGCTAGGGCTTCAGTGTGGCTTCAGCGTGGCTGCAGCTCTGGGTGGGACTGGAGAAGCCACATTCAGCAGGGGCTTCTGGTATCTGAGGGGTGAAACAGCAAGCCCCCCATAAAGGAGGTGGTTGTAGCCCCCTGGCAGCCTTGGGGCCATTGCTGGCCCACAGGCATCCCAAGACTGCAGATGGGTTAGGGTTGTGCTGACACAGTGGAGGGACTATCCTGCCCCTAGCGTTGTCAGATGCTCTTCAGGCTCTGCCATGCAGAGCATGAACTTGTTTTCCTCTAGAAATTCCTTGTGTGGATATCTGACACTCACCCCAGTGTGGGATCACTATCCCCAGCCTGGCCAATGCTGCTCCCAGAGCTGCCACCTCCCCTTCTCCTCTTGTTTCCAGTGCTGCTGCCACCTGTGCTCTGTCAGCATGTGCCTGGGATCATGGAGCAGCCTCTGTTTAGCTTGAAGCTCTCCAAGGTGGTCCTGTGGTGGAACTGGGCTGGTGTGTGCGGACAACTCCCACTGGAGCAGGTTGAAGGTCTATTCTGCCAAAAGATTTGCTTTATTCCTACCTGTGGGATTTTAAGCACCACTCATACCTCCAAAATGGACTTCATGTAACCATGAGTCTTTTCCTTGGATGTAGTAATTCAAGGACAGCTTCTCCCTGATCCCTCATCCCCTTTGCCAGACCCATTTGCTGCTGAGCAAAGAAAACACGCTGTGCTGCTGGCACCCTCCAGGTAACCTCCAGGGCCAAAGGGATTATTTCTGACAGTGGGACCTTTGTGCTGCTCCTGAGCTGGTTTACTTATCCTGATCCAAAACTTCCTGAAAGCCCCATCTGCTGTGTCAGCTGGATTATCCTTCCCAGCCATCCAGCAAGTCCTCACAAACTGCTTTAGGCAAGTGTGACCTCTCAGGCCCTGAGCTCAACCTTGAGGTTGTTCCTGTCTGGCTACAGCCTACCAGGAGCATCTGGACAGCACGTGGAGATGGGACCTGCTCTGGGACACTTGTGGGATTGCAGAAGGGATGGTCAGGTATAAGCCAGGTTCAGGGGCACTTGGTGGGTGAGGGAATGGTTTTGCTGGCCAAGATTAATATTGCAAAGTGAGAAGCTGATGTCCAGAATGAAGTTATTTCTTCAGCTGGAAGGAGCTTCCTTTATTTTGCTTGATGCAGAAGAACAAAGCGAGCACTGTGGCACTGCTTTGAATGCCCCCCTAGAGGATGAAGGAACAGCTGGTGCAGTCATGCAGCAGAAATGCTGCTGAGAAGGGTGTGTTTATCTTCAGGAACATAAAACACTCTAACTCCAAGGGTGCTGTTTGCTATTTGAGCTATGTGCCTTCACTCCAGCCACTTATCCCTGGTACCTTGGATGTTGTGCCCAAGATGTGCCTTGGGCTCAGAGCTGTCCCCTACTCACAGGACTCATGTCTCTGTGTGCCTTCATGTCACAGCAGTATCCAGCTGAAGCTGTCCCCTATGCCATACTGCCTGCTTCAAAGGGAGCTTCCTCCTGGCAAGGGCTTTGCTGACAAATCCCATTTCTGAGAGTATGATCTCTCCTCCTCCCTTCCCTCCACCCTCTTTCTGTACTCAGAGACAGAAAACTGTTTTCCCTGTCCTCAGGTGAGTAAAATCAGGGAGCAGAGTCTGCTAGATATGGAGCTTGCTGCTTCCCATGAGCTCCAGCTGCTCCTGCCCTGGCTCACACCAGGCTTTGTGGCACTTTGAGCAATGTGGGGCTGTTCCTGGCTCTAGAGGGCCAGAGAGAATGCCTTATTTCCAGTTGTTTATGCTTCCAGCAGCTCCTAATCCCTGTCATAGGGTTTCCATATGGGAGAACATGTCCTGGGATCATGCCATGTGCCTCTCTGCTCTCTTGTCCAGGCCTGCTGGCTCCGGATGGGTGGCTTTGCTGCTTCTCTCACACTGTGCTTCTTCCGCATTGAGTACGGCCAGTTTGGGGACAGGGATGCCAAGGCATAAACCTCCTGGAGGAGATGGCCCTACTGCCACCCAGGGCTGCTCTCCAGGGGCTGGCCCTGGGTCTGCAGCAGGGTTTAGGGTGTCAGCAAGAAGGCTTAGCTACTCAAGCTCAGCAAGGATCTCTTGACTTGGCCAGAATCCCCCAGGCTGTCAGAGCCCTGTTATCTCCATGGCAGAGAGTTTTGGCTAAAAATGACATCCAAGGTCAGCTGGAGTTGAAAACAAGACACTGTGAGTTCTTGGCTGAAGCCATGCCACAGAGGAGCGTGGGGCAGCAGGGCACCATTGGCTTCATGTGCTCAGAGTCTGGAGAAGCTCTGTGCTTTGTGGTCTGGCTGCTGGTGCCATCAAGGTTAGGAGGCAGTTGGTTGAGGTTTGATGTCACCACAGCAAGGACCATGAGCAGGTTGAAGATGGAGCATGCCAGCCCCACCAGATTGACCTTGTCCTTGCCATGGAGTGGGCTTTTGGAGAGCAGCTCTGAACCCTGGGATGGGGCATCCTCACTGTGCTGCCTCAGGGTGCCCAGGTCTTCCTGGATGGATGGTGAAGCCCTTCCACAGGTGGGTTTCAGGCATATGAACAGTTAGATCCCATCAGCAATGGGATGGCAAGGGAACAGCAGGGTCCAGCACCAGGATGGCAGCACAGGAGCCTCAGAGCTGCCCTGTCCATCAGTGAAGGGTTGCAGGAGGTTGCTGACCTGGCCCTTATCTTTCCTGTTTCTCTTCTTAGCTCCCGCACCTCTGCAGCCGAGAAGGAGATGGGAGGTGAGTGACAGGAGATAGCCTGGAGGCCTGAGCACTTCAGGCCTGATGTTGTGGGGGAAGGACCCAGGTACCACAGCCTCAAAAAATGAGCTGGATGAAGAACAACATGGTTCCTGGCCAAGTCTTGCCCCTCAGCAAAGACTCAGCCTCTGCTCGGGCACAGAGCAAGCAGGGCCCATGTCAGTGCTGGGAGTTCTTCTGTGGTCCAAGCCAGAGCCTCTCTCCCCTTCACCCACACCGGAAGCTCCTGGGGAGGCTGTAGGAGCTTGGTGGAGCATAGTCCATCTCCATCCTCTTCCACCCCAGGAGCAGGAAAAAGGGAGAAGCGATACCGAGCCCATCAGGGATTTGGGGATCACCATGGTGGAGTCACCAGTGCCCACACCTATTTCTACGCTGATGAGGCCAAGTGTGACCAACACTTGGAGACTTTCCTCCGCTGTATTGATGCCTCAAGTGAGTGTTCCATGTGTCCCGGACAGCCCCACTGTTCTGGGGGCTGCAAGGATCTCTCAGTCCCACCACCACCATACCTCTCCAGCCCAAGGGCTGATGGTCAGGTCGACTCTGTCCTTGTGGTTCCATCCAGGTGGCAGTTCAGACGACGGCTTTTCTGCCATCAAGCTGACAGCACTGGCCAGACCCCAGTTCCTGGTGAGTGCCAGAGCTGTGACAGAGTGTGATGGGACAGAGCCAGGGCCATAGATGATGCTTCTGATGGGGCAGGTGCCAGGTGGCATCTCTAATAATGGCAGTGAGGAGTGGGCACTAACAGCCTGTCCCCTGTGAGTCCAAGACTCCTGGAGACCCTGCCTCAACTTTTGGGAAGACACAAAGAGCTTAGAACTTTAAAGGTCCCAGCATGAAGGGGGATGTGTGGAATCTCTACTTTTTGGCTTGGCCAAGGTGCCCTGCTCTGGGGTCAGCATCTGCCTTGGGCTGGGTGTGGTCTTGCAAAGCCCTGGCAGGACCAGCCTGGGTGTCTCATCTGGAGCCCTGTCCCCACAGGTGCGGCTCTCAGAGGTGCTGGTGAAGTGGCGGAGGTTCTTCCACCAAATGGCTGCAGAGCAGGGCCAGGCTGGGCGGGCAGTGCTGGACACAAAGCTGGAGCTGGAGAAGCTGCAGGTGAGGCGGGTGATGCCTGTGGGAGGAGGCTGTGCTGCAGGGATGCACTGCTGGAGGTGGCCATGGACACAGAGGTGCCAGAGCAGCCCTGAGCTGTGACACGTCAAGCAGACAGACCCCTGTGGCCAACACTTCTTTTGTTGGCAGGAGACACTGGCCAACTTCGGTATTGCAAGCAAGGCAGAGAGCCAGCAGTGGTTCACAGACGAGAACCTGGGCATAAGCAGGTAAGTTGTCTGGGAGCTGGGAGTGCCCCAGGGACACTGGGGGACTTTGTCCCTGTCCCTGGGACAACAGCAAGGAGAGATCTCCAAAGGCCAGCTCTGGGTCAGTACAGCAATGGAACATAGGGGAAGTTTGGGTGGAGGTGACAAGACAGGACAGGGTGGCACATGTCATATGTCCTTCCTGCTGGTGGGGTTTGGGAGCTGATAGAGAGCCCCCGGCCTTTGCAAGACATCAGCAAGGACCTGACTCTCTGCTCCCAGCACTGTGGACCTGCTGGACTGGAACAGCCTGTTTGACAACCGCACCAAGTTCTGCAGGCCTCTGCTCATCCCCAACAGGAAGGTGGGTACCTACCTTTGCTGCCCCCAGAGTGGTCCCACAGAGTGTTTGTGGCAGCAGGACAAGGGTCTCATGCTCTTCCCAGTAGGTGCTGGTGGCTGCAAAGCTCAGGCATGCTGTGACTGCAGTGTGCAACCACCAGGCTGGCAGGGTGGGCACCCTGTCACACTGTGCTGGCTGATGGGGGCTGGGGGACTGGGATGGAGCAGCAGTCCTGGGATGGACTCCCTCCAGGGATGTTTGTGTGCCCCACGGGCAGAGCTGGGTACAGGCAGGGTGCCACAAAGCTGTTCTTGTTTCAGACTGGGCAGCTGGAGCCTCTGCTGTCACGCTTCAGTGAGGAGGAGGAGCTGCAGATGAAGAGGGTGCTGCAACGCATGGACGTCCTTGCGAAGGTGAGGGGGCCTTGGGACTGGGGGAGCCACAGAGGAGGACACATGGAGCAGGCAGCCCTATGAACCCAGCGTGGGTGTCATTCACCCCCCAGAGAGCCATGGAGAAGGGCGTGAGGCTGATGGTAGATGCAGAGCAGAGCTACTTCCAGCCAGCCATCAGCCACCTCACCGTGGAGACGCAGCGTCGCTTCAACAAGAGCCGGCCCATCATCTACAACACTTACCAGTGCTACCTGAAGGTGAGGCCTCATCTCCTGAAGCCATGGCAGTGCTGTGGCATAGCTGCTGAGGCAGTCATAGGTGGCACTGGAGCAACGACTCAGTGCTATCTCTTCCACTCGGGCACAGGAGGCTTACAACAATGTGACAGGGGACATGGAGCGATCCCGCCGGGAGGGCTGGCACTTTGGCACCAAGCTGGTGCGTGGTGCCTACATGGAGCAGGAGAGGGAGAGGGCAGCTCAGATGGGCTATGAGGATCCCATCAACCTGACCTATGAGAAGACCAACGAGATGTACCATAGGTAGGGGACAGTCCCAGCCACACTGCTGCCTATTGCCCCAGTGAGAAGAGGCCTCACCAGAGACCCGTCCTGCCTTACAGGTGCCTGGACTATGTCCTGGAGGAGATCAAGCATAGCCGGAAAGCCAGCGTGATGGTGGCATCTCACAACGAGGACACGGTGAAGTTTACCCTGCGCAGGTAGGCGCTGGGCAGGCAGCTTGGTGAGGCAGGGACAAGGGACTTGAGGAATATGGGGGCCCAGCAGAGATGCAGGAAGATGTGCTGTGGTTTGTCAGGTTCCCCTTGAGCTCACCTGGAGGGAATCCTGGCTCCCACTGATGCTCAGGGCTTTAGATGGGGCTTGGAGCTGAGGTACAGCATGGTGGCCCCAGTGGCTGCAGAGTGGGTCCCACCACCAACCCAGAGGCTGTTGTAAAAACAAATCCCTCAAACTCTACCTCCCAGCATCTATCTGGGACATGGTCAGTGCCATGCTGTCCTATTTGGAGATGATTTCCAGTCCTCTGGTGGGATGTACTGCCCTGGTGATCTCTGCTGTATCTGCTCTTCCCCTGTGCTGAGGCTTGTTTTGCAGGATGATGGAGTTGGGGATCCATCCCTCAGACAAGAAGGTGTGCTTCGGGCAGCTGCTGGGCATGTGTGACCAGATCACCTTTCCCCTGGGTGAGTGATAGGAAGGGAGGGAGGGAGCAAGCACTGGCTGAGCACAGTGCCTTGCCATGGGGAGTGCTGTGACCCCTGTGGGGCTTGGGGAAGAGGTAGATGAGGATATAAGTGAAGAGTCGCATCTCTCTCCTGGAGTTCCATGAGCCTGTAATGGCTGGGCAGGGACATTCCTACTTTGGAGTCTCAGCAGAGATTAGGGTGTCCCAGGGTGGGGCAGAGACTGGTCCCAGCAGACAGAATCTGTCTCCTGTACATCCTCAGTCGGGGGGTGTCCCTGGGCTCCATGGGAGGTGCACACCAAGTCCTGGGCTCTCTGCTAACAGGATGGCACCAGCCTCTGGTGTGACCTTGGCCTCAGCCACAAGCCCAGGCAGCGGAGCAGCACTGCCAGGGGCCTGGACAGCAGGACACACAAGGGTCCAGGTACCCAGCCCAGGTCAGGGACTGATCCCCCTGCCCACACCAGTGTCCAAAACAGAGTCCCAAAGCCAGCAGAGCAGCAGGAGGCAGACTGGGCAGTTGTCCAGTGCAGATGCTGCTCTGTCCTGGAGTTCTCTTGGAAGCAGGGCTTGGCCGCCCATCTGCAGCCTCCTCCGGTCATGCTGGAAAAATGTGTTAACTTGATGTTTCTGGTTGAACGCTCCTTGAGCTGGCCCAGCCCCGGCTACCGACATTCCCAGGGCTCCTGGTGACCTCAGCCTGCTCCCTCTAGCGCTTTCCCAAGCTCCCGGTGCTGAGCCAGGAGAGGATGCACTGCTGCTTCCCCCACCAGGCTCCGCCGCTGCCGGGATCCCCTCCCAGTGCCCAGCCACAGCCTCTGCACACCCATCCCTGCTCCATCGGCACAGCCTCAGAGCATGGGAGAGCAGGCAGGGAAGGGCAGGTGGCTTTTTTTTCTTTCACCTCTTTTCTAATTTGCGCCTCTGTTTTTTCTTCCCCCCTTGTTTTTTCTTCCCCCTCTGTTTTTTCTTTATCATTACCCATTTTTCTTCACCCTTTTCCCCCCTTCTTCTCCCCTTTTTTTCTCCCCATTCCTGTCCCTTCCTCCCTTTTCCCCTCTCTTTTCCCCCTTGCCCCCTGTTTCCCCTTTTCATATATCTTCCTCCTATTTTCCCTTTCCACATTTTTTTCACTTTTTCCTCCTTTTTTACCTTCTTTTTCCTTTTTGCACATTTTTTTCACTCTCGGCATTTCCCTGACCCGCAGCCTCTCTCCCTGCAGGCCAGGCTGGCTTCCCTGTGTACAAGTATGTGCCCTATGGGCCGGTGAACGAGGTGCTGCCTTACCTGTCCCGCCGGGCCCAGGAGAACAGGGGCTTCATGCAGCGGGCGAACCGCGAGCGGGACCTGCTCTGGAAAGAGGTCAAGAGGCGTCTCCTCACAGGAAGCCTCTTCAGCCACTGAACCTAGCCTCAGCCCGGGGGCTCCTGTACCTTCACCCTGAACCACTGTCACCAGTCCCTATCCCAGTTCTGCTGCAGCTCCCCCAGCCCCCTTTGCCCGGGGAGAGAAGTGTCCTTGTTGCTGTTGAACCATTCGCACCTCTCGGTGGCCTCTGGTATTGCCCCAGCTGGCACTACCACAGGGATGTCCCTCTGCCATCCCACAGCCTCTCAAGCTGGCTCCTGCCAGTCCACCCTGTGCCTTGATGAACGCTCTCGTGGCGTTTTTTCCCTGGCATGATTGCACAGGGTGATTTATCCACTTGCCTTGTGCCCATGGGCTCAGGTCCAGGTGGACTAGGAGACTTGGGGACAAGCTGACCTCAGCCAGGAGCTCCTCCAGCCTCTACCAGGGTTGGAGCATTGCCTCCACCAGACCTTTGAAGGGATGAGATCAGCCCCTGTTGCCTGTCCCAGACAGCTACCTGCCTGCTCACTGGCTTTGCACTGACTAGAGCTGGGCAGGTCCAGGCTCTCACCCATCCCACTGGGATAAGCTGCCTGGGGTTGTCCATCCTCAGGCACACATCCAATGGAGCAGGAGGGATGAGGGGAGTGGGCTGGCCCCATCCCTGTACCATTCCTGCCCTGCCCACAGTCCCTGGTTCTAATGATGGACCAGGGGCAGTGGGAGCACCAGGGAGCTGGACTACAGCTCATCTCTGCTGTACACTGGATTTGTAGAGAATGGAAATGATTAAATCACAACTGTTCCTACTCCCATCTCTCTCTCTCTGTTATTGGGCAGCCACATGTCCCCAGGCACTGCCATGGTCTCAAAGGGGGGGTTAGTGCTGCACACTGTGGCCTGAGCCAGAGCTTAGGGAAAGCAGTGAGGCCAAACTTCCTGGGACAGGGACTGGAGCGGTGGAGCTTCCTGTGATGGGTTTGAGGGGAGCTGGGAACCCTGGGGCATCCCCCTACCTGCAGAGGAGGAGGTGGCAGCATGGAAGAGCCTCTCCCCACCCTCAGACATACTTTTGAGGGACATGTACCCTGCAGGCTTTCATGCTTCAAATTAGGGGCACTTTTTCCTGGGCTCTGCAAGACCACAGACATCTCTGGGATTCCCTGCCTGGAGCTGTGGCAGTGTCTCCTTTTTTCCTGGGTCACTCCTTCTACTTGGTGACTCACTCACACCAAAAAGGTGATGTTTTGGCTTTCCAGAGCTGTTTATCTCCTGCCTTTTCTCTAGCTGAGACTCTTCTGCCTTAAAAAAGAAAACAAACTGGAGGGGAGCAGGGAGCCTTGCCTGGAGCATGGGACCAGAACAGCACTGGTGCACACAGCAGCTGGGATCCTGGAATTTAAGGGAAGATAGGAGATGTTCTAGGACCTGGGCTGCCTTCCAGCCCATGCAGGATGCTGTGACAGTGGCACAGAGTAAACTGGTGTGCCAGGGGCTGAGCTCTGCTGCACTCAGGTCTGGCTGACACAGGAGCAGCTGTTACCCACTGCGAGCTTCAGAAAAGACCACCAGGCATCTGTGTAGTAAGGTAGGAGAAGCCCCTCTTGACCCTCTTTTTGGCAGATATTCCCCAGCCCTCTTCCTAGGACAGGGCAGCTTTGCAGCCTAGGTCAGTGGTGTTTGTGCGCCTGTTTGCAGGGGTTGTGTAGGGCTGCAGGTGCTGCCTCCTGAACACCCAAGGTACAGGATGCCCATGAAACTCCAAATCCCTGGCTCCCCACAACCTTTCACAACACGTCCTCAGCTTGAAAGGGCCCACAGGATCATCCAGTGCAGCTCCTGGCCCTGCACAGACACCCCAACAATTCCCACCTGTCCATCCCTGGCAGCTACTGGAGCTCTGGCAGCCTCGGGGCCGTGCCCATTCCCTGGGGAGCCTGGGCAGTGCCTAGCACTGTCTGGGGGAAGAACCTTTTCCTGAAATCACATCTGTCTCCTGGCACAGCTGTATCCATGCTCAGCCAGAAAATAGCAACTGCTGCTTTTATTTCTGGGTGCACTGTCCCAACCAACCCTCCCCTATCTCAGGCATTCCCCACCCTGCTCATTTTTAGCTTTTGCTGCTGTTTTCTGCTTGTCCTGAAGGAAGAGGAGGCATGGAAAGGCGATGTGTGCATGTGTGTAGGACCTGTGCTGCAGCCTTGCTGCTTGCAAGGCTGCTGCTACAGCAGGGGGAGCTGGAAGGGGAAAGAGTCATATCCTTGCAGCAACCACTCTGACAGCCTGGGCACAGTGAAGATGATGACAAGTACCTCACATTGTAGGTCCCCCTGTGCCCAGCTGTGCAATCCTGCCCACCAAAGCAGCCATGGGGATTTTTGAACCATTGTCAAAATAGCATCTTTTTACTTGGTTTTGCGTTTGGAAATACTGTAGTGCTGGGGTTTCTTTCTTCTGTGGTGTTTTCCAAAGCACAGAAAGACAGGAGACAGGCACCTGGCAGGGTCTGAGATGGGAACTGCAAACAATGCTGTGATGGAAATCATGGGCCAAGCTTTGCATGGACAACAGCCAGGCTGGGAGCAGTGGGAGAGGAGGGAGGGGTGGGTGCTACCTTGGGCTGTGCAGCACCAGCCAGCCCAGAGCATTGTGAAACCTCCCTTCACCTCTTCATAGCATCCTCAGCTTCTCCAGCCTCTTATGCCAGCTGGCAGCATCTTCTGAGAGAACAGCTCATCTCCTGGCTACAGCCTAGTAGTCCCTGCCCTGCTGTGGGTTACATGGGTAGAAACAGAGCAGTTGAGATGTATTGCCTGCTGACCAAGAGGAAGAAAAGTTAAGTTTATGGAAGCCAAAAAAATATACAAAAGTTGACATCCTCACACCAAGCACCAGCACACTGAAGGTGAGGCAGTGTGATCCTGCCCTGGCTCATTGTGGCTGGGACAGCAGAGTTCAAGGACTGCTCAGCACAACGCAGGGGGATGAAGAGAGCGGGATAGGAAGAGAATGCTAGCTGTGGAAACAGCCTGAGTGAGACTACAGCTCGAGGTGGGCACAGCTGCCAGAGGAGGCATCACCACCAGACCCAGATTTCTGCCTAACTTTGGAGCTGACCCTCTCCATCCCACTTTCCCCAGCAGGAAGGGATGCCAAGCTCAGCCTGAGGCTGAGTAATCCCAAAGAAGCAATTTGTGTCTCTATGGTCTTCACATTCCTGTGCCTGTGGGCAGCATGGGGCAGTGGGGACACGGATGTGGAGGCAGCAGGAGATGGGCAAGGGATGCTATTTCCTGGTGCTACAGCCAAACACATGGAATGTGCCAGGGAAAAAAGGAGGGAGCAGAGGGGATGCTATCCAATGGTCACATTCCCACTGGTAAGACCACGAGAGACTTTCCACTGGGAGTCACCTGTCTGAGCAGGAGAGAAGCCTTCATGTGCATCAGTACTGCCAATACTGAAGATGGAGAGAACCCACCAAATGCCATTACTCTCTCCTTGGTGCAAGGATCCCAAGGTGCTCAGAACTCCCTGATCCTCTCCAGAAGGATGCTGCCCAGCTCATGCCTACAGGGACTGAGGCTCCACATCCACAGGAAATCTCTGGAGGTGTGTGGCGCTCAAAGGCAGCTCTTTGGGAGATGTCTCTTCACCTGTCTCTTCACCTTCCCCAGCTTTGTGCAAGCCATCAGCATTCCTCAGGAGACACATGCAGTTGTTCAGCTGCATTTGCATTACCTTAAGGGAGATGGCCAGGGTGTCCCCATCCACACTTCTCCCATACTGTGATAAGGTGTCCTCAGAGCTCAGAGAAGCTGGACACATCTCTTGCAGTAACCATTAAGACCAGCTGGACCATCTCTTGCAGTGACCAGAATGGTGGCCCATTCAGTGCTGCTGCACTGTCAGGCTGAGGAGTTTTATTGACAGGGCTGCCCCACCCTGCTAGAGGTATGGGACTCGTGCAGGTGCCTAGGGTGTCCCCTTGATTCCCAGCTGTGGGTTAATCAGTGGCTGCTCTGAAACCTTTCTGTCCCTGTCCTTGGCTCCGCTGCTGCAGGCACCACTTGGCTCCCATGGGTCCTGCATGGCTCCCAACAGACCGATCCAGGCTGCCAGACACACGGAGATCGCTGGCATCTGGCACCTTCTGGACCTGCAGGACAGCTGGACACTGGGGCTATCACATAGCTGAGGCTAGCAGACCTTTGGAGAAGCTACATCCTGGTGCTGCTGGGCATCTGGAGCTGCTGGATCCCTGGGTCAGGTGCATACTGGGGCTTTCAGGCTCCTGAGGGCTGCCAGACTGCCAGAACAGACTGACTCCCGGGTCTTTGGGCACCCAGGACTGCGGGAACCTTGGAGCTACTGGAACCACAAGCCAGACAGATGCCAGGGCGGTTGTGCATCCTGGGGCTGCCGGATCCCAGATACAGCCAGACCCTGGGACTGCCAGACCCTCGGGACAGTCAAACCCGGAGCTCTTGGACATCCACGGCTGTCGAACCCCTGGAACTGCTGGATCCCGGGACAGCCAGACTCCGGGGCCATCAGGCTGCTGGGGACTGTCGGGGCTCTGGAGCTTCCAAACCGCCGTGACAGCCCATCCCCGGTGCTAGCGGTTCGCAGGCCATCCACACCCCGAGCCACTGGACTCCCAGGACTCCCAGGACTCCCGGGAGCTGCTGGACCCCCGGGCTGCGCT